>CM074723.1:190650395-191127895 GCA_037306005.1 Rhinophrynus dorsalis
ATGGGATGGATTCCATTGCAGGTACTAAATATTATTACTGGTTTTAACTCACAGATTACTATTAAAGTCTATAAGGGGATATGTATACAAGACCTGGAAGCTTTCAAAATGAGCTGACCCTGACATGTTTGAAATATTAACCAATATCGTTCCCTGAAACATAGCTAAAGGGTGACCTGGCCCTGACTGCTTTAACCAAACGTTCTCTAGTTAGGCCTCAAGGAACCATTAATATCCACCAACTGCCTACTTGAACACGCACATGACAAGCAGGGCTTCTCCATCTACCTCTCTGGCTAAACACTGAACTCCCTCACCCTGAGAATTTGGCCCTTCACCCCGAGATATGGTTCAAAACACAGAGTTCACAGGTATGCCAACATCACAGTTATCACCTGGAATGCAATCCAGCTTTAATTTAGTCTCATATTATTGGAACCAACAAGCATTTAATACCAAAGATTCACCAAAGATTTAACTGTGGCTTTTAACCACTTGAATGCAAGAGAGGTTGGAGACCTGTCTCACATTCAAGGGCTTAAAAGTTCCTATTAAACTAAGTGGGAATAAGGATTTGTCCTCTATGGTACAGCTCATCAGGTCTCGAGTTACTCCTCTTTCCATTGCTCATAATGCCCTAAAACAATGTTTACCTCATGAAGTTATTTAGGTCTCCAATGACTTTCTTCACTCAATCATACAAAGTGTAAAAGGGGTTGATTGTTAGAGTTCCACATGGATTTTTTTTAACAAAATAGTTGGAACATGAGAAAAAAGCGTGAGAACCACTGAAGACGGCACTGTCTGAAGAGACACGAATTTAAGCACAGACTACATAAACAAGGAGCTAGAAAGCCCACTTCAAATTAATATTAAAGCAACATAGGTGGAAAGGTTTGCTGGTATAATACCATAAACATTTATACAGTTGTGCCTTGCGTACAAACTTTCTGAATTCAGCTACTGTAAAAAAGGAGAGAGAGATACATTTCAAAGACAACGCAAGAACCAGCTGGTATCCCACATGGAGCTCTGCTCTAGCTTTGAACTCTGACTTGCTATTAGAACCCAAGCCCCGTGGAAGTCAGTGAGAAACTACAGCTTTGTCCACTGCTCTGAACTTTACTGAGGCAAGAAGAGGCTATGAGTTCAAAAGACACCGCTTCAAGCTAGAGCCAATATCAATACTTGCCCCTCCCCATGGGCCTGACTTTGCAAGGTCCAGCTGTGAATGTGGAATTTAGCTCATTGCCCAAAGTCAGCTCTGAGCAGAGTGATCTGTGAGGCTATTGTGTGCACTCTTCACTCACAGACAGGAGCTTTCAGTATGCACCAGCAGCATATGGGAGGAAAAACCAGCTTTAGAACTTATATTAATAAATCATCCCAGAGACAATATACAAAATCTTTCCTTTCCCACATCTGGCTCACTTGGCCAAAGAAAAGCAACATATTAGTGGACAGGTTGGACTGAAAATACAATTTTAACCCCTTAGCTATGCTAAAGTCATAATCTCAGGATGGCCAAGCAGTCCTTTATATGAAACCAAAATATATTAATCTCTTGGATTCTAAAGAGGTCCTTTCTTAGCAAGGCTTTGAGATGTCTACAGCATTAAAAGGGTTAAACATGTTTACATGCTGCACCTGTTTCCCAGTTATACTAAAATAAAAAATGTAAATGGTCTCCCAAAGTGAAAACAAATGCACAGAACATTTATATTCTAGTAACAATGTGTGATGTTTCAGTATATTTTACTTTCTCCCAAAATAAATGAGATACCTACAAGTTGGCAAAGCCTGAAAAATTACACACACAAACCCGAGAGATAATTACTGGAGGATTAAGAGTTAAACACAGTACAATCTAATGTCTGTTGTGTAGAGGAAGCTGAGCAGGGTAAACACTCTGGGTGTTACATCCCTGAGGGAACATATCTCCATATTGGCTCTGGGAGTTTACAGTTACTTAACTGCTAAATTAGAATGGGTATCCATGCATACGCAGATTTGCAGATGCACATATACTCTGAAACACTTATGTTTAAACTCCATAAGTTTGGGTGTGTATATCTTTAATTTGTATTAACTAATGTGCTCTATAAAATAATTTACATAAAAATTAATACTTGCCTTGCACTTTTGCTCTTCATTGTTGTGTTCTAGAAGGGTGGAAATCAGCTACCTTTCTTGCCTTAGTGTCTCACATTATACTGGTTCTGGGTAGTGGCAAACTTCCTCCTTACTCAATGATTAGTGCAAACACATTTCCTAAGGATGAGTGTGCACAGTTGTAGAGTTTTTGAAAAGGGAGGGCAATAATTGATTAGAAGACCAAAAGAGAGATGTTGGTGATGTCACAACGCCACTAAAGAACCCACCACTGCACTTAAGAATTACAAGGAACATCCTTTTTTCCTTTAACTTCATTTGTAGCATACTTTTATAATTCGTTTTAGTATTCTTATTCACATTAATTTATAAAGTGCCAGCATATTCTGCAGCACTGCAGAATTAGAGACTTTGTTACAAACACATGACAAACTTATCAAACAGACTGAAATGGTGGAGAGGACCTGCTCTTGAGAGCTTACAATCTAGAGGGAGAAAAGGAACAAGTAAAACACAAGGTACATTAAGAAGGGATTCCATTTAGTTAGAGAGAAGGAAAAATATTGGGCCAATTGCAGATTTGGTCCCCTAAGTTGCTTGGAAAGGCTCAGGACACTGCTATAGTGGAAGTTTTGGGACAATTAAATGTATTGGGTACTTTTGAATAGATGGCTTTTGAGAGCACTTGAAAGAGTGAAAGCTAGGGCAGTGAGTTCCAGAGAACGGCTCTGGAGTAAATTTGGAGTCAAGAATGAAAAGTGATGGTAAGGGAATAAAAAAA
This sequence comes from Rhinophrynus dorsalis, assembly GCA_037306005.1. Taxonomy (NCBI): domain Eukaryota; kingdom Metazoa; phylum Chordata; class Amphibia; order Anura; family Rhinophrynidae; genus Rhinophrynus; species Rhinophrynus dorsalis. Next base: position 190,653,289 of record CM074723.1, read on the forward strand.
GATTAAGCTCTTTTACTAAGAATAAGGGGTGATTTGGGGCATATTCATTTATAAGAAAGGATATATATGGGGAGCTCTACTGAGAGCAGTGAGTGACAAGATGTTAAATGTAATCCATGTGAATACAGCAAATCAGTGTAGCACCTAAGAGTCAGGCTGCAGACATAAAATATACTTTTTTTTCCCCCTCGCATTAACCAGCATGACTGGGGTGAGTACAAAAGTACACCTTGCACGAGCACGTAGAGAGCCTTCCTCAGAGAGAAGAGGCAGGCTTATGGCAGAAGATTGGCAGGTCTTCAGAGGAAGTAACACATAGCACCATACATTCAAAGGGATAACGACAACAAAATGTTGTATGAAAGACAAAAATAAGTGATTAACTGTAGAAAAAGAGAAAGGGGAAAAGCAACAAGGGGCGCCCCTGTGCTTACCAGTATTTTCTTAAATAATGACACCACCACCAAACCCAATTGTGTGCACTCACAATGGGCCTGTGTCAGTGGCGGCTTATACCGAAACCGACAAAACAGGCAAGATGGAGAGAAAGTTCCTATCTCCAAAATATTCAACTTCGATTAGAAACTGTATTAGCGGCTGCTCCCTTAAAGCGACACGTTCACCCTCCACGTCATAATATAGAAAAACAAGAACAAACAAGGGGCGCCAATAGTGAAGTACAGTAACTAGAAGATATAATTAAATAATTGACAAACAGGCTTGCGGAGAGGGTTAATCTCTCCACAAGCCTGTTTGTAAGTGAACTCTGGTATCGGAGCTCTGACTGCCCATAAATGTGAGTGCAATTTATACTTATTTAATTATATCTTCTAGTTACTGTACTTCACTATTGGCGCCCCTTGTTTGTTCTTGTTTTTAAAAAATAAGTGATTGTATGCATGAACGACATTTTCTATAGCGTATACAACAAAAAACTAGTAATGTCCGTTGTGTACGACACAAATCCAGAATTGACGGGCAAGGCCGCGGGGCAAGGGCGTGGCTAAACTGTTCTCCAGTGTCGTATAGAGGAAAAGAAAAATTGTTGTAACTAATGACAAAAAAAATCTTGCAAATGAAAAAAATTTGTACATTAAGAAAAAAGTGGAGGGAATTTGAAGTTCTGAATGTGAGAATTTTTGTTTTTAGTTAAAATATTTTTGTCATTAGGTAAGACTTTTTTTTGTCATTAACCCATTAACGACCCTTGACCCTCGAGATCTGAGTTAACGACCCATGACGTACTATGACCGTCATGGAATTCCGGGCTCCCCCCGCGACTGCACGCATTTGGGGAGTCTGGAATCGAAAAAAAAAAGCAAAAGCTCCGTGGTCCTTTATAGTGACCACCGAGTGCCTGCGAGGTCGGTCGTTAAGGGGTTAAATATGACAATTTCAGTCAGGACAAATGACATATTTCTGATCACAACCGACACTCTCTGAAAATATTAATGATCCCAATGACACTGTACTTTGAAAAGTCATTACAAATGACAAAAGCCATTTTGCTACTTCTTCAGAACGAGCAGTTTATCTGCAAAACGATCTCCTATGGCATACTAGAAACTTTGTGTATTATTATTTTATTTCACTTTTATTTATTTAAATTACAATATTTTACAGAAGCAAAGATGTGAAGCAGCACCTGGTTCTTCTCAGCATTTACCTGGTTACCTGGGCAGAGATGGGTTTATTTTCTCTGCAGGCACCATCTATTGTAAGGTGGTATATGCCCCTTTCAACCATCACAATTTTGAGTATTCTGATCATTTCTAGGATAGTTATCATCTGGTCAGTTATCGGGCACTTTTGGGCACCCTCTTGTTGTTTTTCTTTCATATATCTTTTCCTAACAGATCTGTGGAGGAGCAAATCATTTAGAAGATAGCCATTAACAGTGGATGACCAGTTGTACTGTAGTTGAGGCAGTATACTGATCACTCCAGCGTTATTTCCAGGAGGTACATAACTGTTATTCTGGACATCACCTTTGTAGATTTTTTATAACCAGTGATGGGAATTGGTGCAGATTGTTTGACTATATTATTACACTAGGAGTGTACATTGTCACTCAGCTGCTATCAGAGCCAATAGCATACTAGCCTGCATAAAAAGCGGTATATATGCGGAGGATTCAAATACAATTTTATGTATTTTATGCATCAACTAAAAGAAGCCCTCATCTAGATGGGCACAGTTTATTCAGACACATTAATGAACTGGAAAAAGTGCAGACATGCAACAAAACTGAACAAAGGTGATTGGAGGATCTGAGTTTTTGAGAGAGACTAGCAATACTGGGTTTGTTTACATTTGAAGAGAGACATCTAAATGGTAATATGATTACCATTTACAAATATATTTACAGTTAATATAAAGAACTCTAAGGAACTATTTACTCAAATAGCTGACCACAAAAAGAAGTGGTCATCCATTAAGACTAGAGGAAAGACACTTTCAATTAAAACAAAGGCAGTTTTTTGTTTTGCTTTTCACAGTAGGGCAGTAAAGTTATGGAATTCTTTGCCTTGAGATGCTGTGCTTGCAGATATTGTAGCTGCTTTAAAAACAACAATTACAACGGATACCTTTCTAGCTCAGAACAATATTGAGAATTACGACACTTGGTTTCAGAATAGATAAGATGTTGATCTAGGGAAATCTCTGACTGACGTTTGGAGTCGGGAAGGAATTTATTTTACACATTTGTGGCTAAATTGGAATGGCTTTTTTTTTTTCCTCAAGATCAACAGAGTTGATATGACATGGGCCAAACTTGATGGACGCATGTCTTTTTTTATCAATATCAGCTATCTGCCTGTACATAAACATGGGCATGGTGTACTTCTTGGGGGCTTTTCGGTCAAAGTGGTGTATGGTCACTTCTCCCTCTGGTGCGGGAGTACACAACCTTCGGCTCTCCAGCTGCCGTAGACTACAACTCCCATCATCTCCACCAAGGTGATATCCAAATATGGACTATCCCCTGGCTTAACTACTTAAAGACCAGAGAGATGTACAATGGAATGCAGAGCAATGTGTTGCACACCCCTTTGGTACTCATGGTGTTAAAGGCTTTCTTGCTTATAAAGCAATGAAACCACTGATGTCCTTCTAATCAATAATTCGGTTTGTGTAGAGCTTCTTTCATTTGGCTGAGCATCATGGGAATCAATCTATCGGAGCCTTGCTGCTTTATTAATCCTGATTCCCCACATGCCTTCGGAATTCATCCAAGGTTAAACAGATTTCATTTAGGCAAATTTCATCTGATTTTGCCTTCCAATATGACTCATTAGAACCATGCCAAGTTGGGAGATGAATGATGAAGACTAATCGTTTAATAGCATGCAAGGACCAGCTTCATCAGCCTCCGAAATCAAGACATCTTAGTCTACTCCAGGGTAATTTAATTTGACTTTGCCTTCTTTCTTCTAAAAGTTAGCATTGCTTTAAGGTTTCACAACTTTTGATCAGATTATTAGTCTGTCATTTAACTCACATTGGTGAATATTGAAACAATACAGAACCATAATTTGTGTTAAAACATGGTTTAACACTCTGAGTGCCAGAGGCATTCAAAGGGCTAACCAACTGGGTGACAAATATAACCAACATTGGGAAATCACTGGCAAAAGGGGTTTGAAGTAAAAGGGGCTACAAATTAAAAGAAATAAAATAAGTGCGCTCAGCCAATGGTCCTCCAGCTGTTAGACTACAGTTCCCATGATACACAGGTGGTCACTGCCTGGGAGTGACGGGATCTGTAGTCAAAAACAGCTGGAAGGCCATAGGTTTGCCACCACTAGTCTGCAGTCTAATTGTATTATTTGTTTTAATAATAAATCAAAGTGGAACAATTTTGGATAAAACCACCTGTACTTTACAGGGCAAATACAAATTCCTATCAATTTAAATTGAATGTGTAAACCCTTAACCCTTTGCGTTGGTAATCTCTCTGGCACTCAAAGGGTTAAATGCTAAATAAGTCCCCAACGCACTGTGAAACTACTTGCTGGTGACCTCATATATAAAAAGGGTTACAAGCCCAATTGAAGTATATAGTACTGTTCATTTGTTCCCTATATTGCATGTAATTTGCCTCATAATTTCTCTGCTTTTTTATTGTGCATTTGGCCTTAAAGGGGAATTGTCCCTTTGTAACAAATAGTTGATTTTGAAAGGGATCTCAAAATCCCCTATATGTATATATACTTTTATTTCAAACAATAGTTCATGGGATATTTAGCTTTATTTGTCAGTCAGGGCATGTCTCCCAGGCATGCCAGACAACACTATACATGCTCTACATGTCTACTGCCACTTTCTGCCAGCCAGTAATTGCTGATTAGAGTAAGCCGAGATAAAGATAAATATCTCATGAACTACTGTTTGAAATAAAAAATATCTACCACATAGACAGGTGATTTTTGAAATTGCCTGTTTGTTACAAAGTGACACTTCAGTTTGAACTCTCTGAAATGTGTTGCACACACTGGTCCTTAAAGGGTTAAATAGCAATTTTAATGTTTTACCAGTTTTGCTCCTGTTGGAGTAGACGTCATAAAAAAGCAATGTACAGACACAAAATGGCTCTTATCAGCTGTTGTAGAGGGTCAGACAGCCTATGCCATTAGCTAGAATGTACAACTTCTCTGGGACAATGAGCTGCATCCATAGATCATATGAGCCTATGAGGACTGTTCACTCAGATCAACAACACTGAACTGGGAAACTTCAGTCATACATGTCTTTCTGTAGAACCAACGGAGGTGCACCAGGGGCCTCGTTCAGACACCATCCTGCCTCCTCATTAGTCAGCTAGGTCTCATAATACAGCCCTGGTTTAATCTAATATGGTAATATCAACGGAATAGTTACCCTTAAAAGACTGAACAAGTATATTTACTCAAGAAGAAAGGCAAGTAATTATTTTTTAAATCAACATCTTTTTGTTTCATGTAAACAAGATAATAATGACCTATGTTGTAGGTAAGAGAATAAGTTATTAATCCTTTGAATTCCAGAGGTGTGTGCAACACATTGCTCCGGAATGTGATTCCCCTCTGGCACTGAAAGGGTTATAACAGTTTCAAGAGTTGTGTTACCTCTCTCTTGGTTCAAGGGTACACAGAACATAAGGAATTCTGGTTCCTGTGTTTACCAGCCAGACCTTATCACACAAAACCCAGAAAAAACAAGGAGGGCTAACAGTATATGAATCTATTGACGCTCACTGTGGTAGACATTGTTTTCATATGTAAATAATGTCTGAATATGCCTTCGGTTTATTACATTTTTCATGCACTTTTTTGTTGCTTCGAGCACCTACCCCACCTGCTACATCCGAAAAGGCTTATCTCCAAGAAAACAATCCACTAGTAACTGCTTTACTTTACCCTCAGAGACGCATAATTGTCTGATGTAGAGGATGAAAAATGCAGTTGTCTGTAAATTCATGATACTGTGAGGATGACTATTAGTTGCTATCTGGAGGGGAAGTGAATATAAAATGCAGAGTATTAGCATGAACTAGACCCACTTCAAATAAATGTTCCCGTGTACTATACGCCAACTGACAGATAAAAGGGAATGATGGATCTGACAGAGTTTATTGAAGAGAAAGAAAAAAAAAAAGTGGAAAATATAAATAAAAAAAGTAAGAACTTATATTAATTACAGTTTACCATTAGCCCTAGAACACAGAGACTGTGCATACTTTGAAGGTTCTAATCCCCAAAAGCAGTTAATTACACAGAGCAGAACAAAGTGAAAATGTACAGAATATCACTGAAGCCATTTTATTGAAAGCTTTTCTTCCCCAGTTTAAGAATTTGCATATGAAATAAAAACCTTAGAAGTGGTTGATTCCCGATGTAGTGCACTTATGCTTAACCCTTTGACTGTCTGGCATGTGCACTGAATTCCTCTGCACACCCCCTGGCACTGAAAGGGTTAACCATACATCCCATGAGACATATATTATCACATCCATGCACAGGCCCTTTTTTATTGGTTGGAGAAAATAAGATTAATCTTTTGAGTATCAGAGAGGTATCCAACGAATATGTCTTTGACACTTAAAGGGTTAAAGGAGCAGCAATTTTTTTTAACCCTTTGAGTGCCAGAAGGTTAATGAAAAAAATAAAAACATATGTTCTATCACTGATCCTGCTGAGTAAAACAGATTTTTCATTCACAAGTTGTTACAGGTTTTATATCAAACTGTTAGAAACAGCGTCAACCAGTGACCAGAATGCAAAACATTGTTATAATGTACTCTGTGGGAGAGCTTGAATCATAGACTACAGCTCGCCACAGTAATTGACAGGAACAGCACTACCTGGTGATCATGATATAAAATGATGTCAAAATTGTGTAAAAGAATGAACAAAAGTTAAAAAGCTTAGTGTGAGCAGTAATGTATTATGAATGAATAATCTCCCACTGGCACTTTTCTCAGCGAGATTACCACTATAACATTTTTTGTTTGTTTTTTTTTTTACGAATAAAGATGAACCCTTTAAGAACCTGAGTAGTTGCAACATTGGTTCACCTTGTCTGGTCCTTAAAAAAGGTTAACCCTTTGATTCCCAGAGGGGTTAAATGCTCCATTTAAATAATGGGGGGGTTGAATTTCTCCCCTATGGTGCAGTTGGTTTACTCTAGAATTCCACCTTTTCATATAAAACAATGCATTTGTGCTGATAAATACTATAATGTCGCTCTTTATGGCACACCATTTCACACTAGCTTCAGGGCTGGATTTGTATCCCAGTGCCCCTAGGCAAGGTATTCTAGGAGCCCTTAACTCCACCCATGACCACACCACCAAATCCTCACATGACCCCACCCCTAGTCCCATCCACTGTTTCCTGGCACAGAAAATATCTCTGGCCTATAATAAGGAAGGATGAAAAAAGCTTTAACCCTTTGTTGCTTGAAAGATCAGATTTGTCTAGCATCCAAGGGGTTAAATAATAGCCTTTAACACCCCTCAAAATTTGTAGATTAGTAAATGCTACCCTACTTATACATACACATACTGTGCAAAAGTCTTAGGCAGGTGTGAAAAAGTGCTGTAAAGTAAGAATGCTTCCAAAAATTGACATGATAATAGTTTATATTTATCAATTAACAAAATGCATAGTGAGTGAACAGAAGGAAAATCTAAATCAAATTGACCACCTTTTGCCTTCAAAACTTCAATTCTTCTAGATACACTTGCACACAGTTTTTTATGGAACTCGGCAGGTAGGTTGTTCTAAACATCTTGGAGAACAAACCACAGTTCTTCTGTGGATTTAGGCAACCTCAGCTGCTTCTCTCTCTTCATGTAATCCCAGACAGACTCGATTATATTGAGATCAGGGCTCTGTGGGGGCCATACCATCACTTTCAGGGCTCCTTTACGCTGAAGATGGTTCTTAATGACTTTGGCTGTATGTCTGGGGCTGTTGTCATGCTGCAGAATAAATTTGGGGCCAATCAGATGCCTCCCTGATGGTATTGCATGATGAATAAGTATCTGCCTGTACTTCTCAGCATTGAGGAGACCAATAATTCTGACCAAATCCCCAACTCCATTTGCTCTGCAGCCTTTCGGCAAACAAACTGCCTTCTGCTAAAAGTAAATATTTCATATTTTGACTCATCAGTCCAGAGCACCTGCTGCCGTTTTTCTGCACCTCAGTTTGTGTGTTTTCATGCATAGTTGAGTTGCTTGGCCTTGTTTCTACATTGGAGGTATGGATTTTTGGCCGCAAGTCTTCCATGAAGACCACTTCTGACCAGACATCTCCAGACAGTAAATGGGTGTACCAGGATCCCACTGTTTTCTGCCAATTCTGAGCTGATGGCACTGCTGGACATCTTCCTCAGAGCTGCCTGTTTATTTGTGCTTCTTCAAAAGAGCTTTGACAGCACATTTGGAAACCCCTGACTACCTTGAAATTTCTGCCTGGGAGAGACCTTGCAGACATTTTTAAGCCACCGCGGTAGATGACATCTGCACCTATATATGGATTACATGCCAAATCTATGGTTTGGTCATCGATAGAATGGACATACGATTCATCCATTCTATCGATGACAAATCCATAGATTTTTTGGATCTCACCTTGACCAATAAAGGGGATGGTACGATAAGCTCCTCTATTTTTAAGAAGCAAGTGCCATGTAATCCATATATAGGTGCAGATAGTTGTCATCTACCGCGGTGGCTTAAAAATGTCCCCAATGGACAATTCCATCGTTTACAAAGGAATTGTAGTGAAGTAAGTGAATATGATAAACATGGGGCAAAATTAAAAGAGGATTTTATACAAAAAGGATACGTTGAACAAGAGGTAAATCAAGCTTATAATAATGCACGAAAGTTAGATAGGAAACAACTATTAATCCCTAAAGGAAAAATATATAAAGAAAGCAAAAGAATTGGAAGTATCCCATTTGTAACAGGATTTAATGTATTCTCAAAGAGTATTGAAAATATCTTACAAAAACATTGGGGAATACTGAGACAAGACCCCTTATTAGTAGGAGAACTAAGGAATAAGACACAGATCACTTATAGAAGAGGCTGAAATTTAAGGAATATAATAGCACCTAGTAGACCGAAAAAGGCAAAGCTCCCTGAAGATCAGAAAAAAGGGATGAACTTTCTACCCAAACCACAGGTGGGAAACTATAGATCCAACAACGGGAGGTGTGGAACATGTGAATATATGGAACACCAAACCCAAACCCATGAAAAAAGAGGGGAGGGAGTATCTTATAAAATACAACAATTTGCAACAATTGCAACTCCTGCTTTGTGATTTATAGGCTAACCTGTGGTTGTGGGATGCACTATATTGGTAGAACTACAAGAAGCTTGCGTAAGCGCATAGGAGAACATCGGAGAAAAATAACCAAAAAAAGTCAGGATCATAGTGTCCGCAAATATTTTAGTCAATGTGAGAAGGGATACATCAAGAATTTAAAGGTGTTGGGTCTAGACACCATTAGCTGAACGGTGCCTTATAGGTATAAAACTTTGTGCACAAGGGAGGCATATTGGATATTTAGACTCAACATCTTAGCCCTCCATGGACTTAATGAGGAGATGGAATTATCATCTTTCACATGAATAATATACAGAAAAGATACATAGTGGAGAAATGGTTAGAGTGGTCCACATCCCCCTTTTTTAAAAGCTAAAAGTTGAAGGGATATGTGATATGGTACGAAGGATAATGTCACGGTTTGTTTGACTCACAGACACAGAGTTAAGATAAAAACACAGCTTTATTGAAAAAATAATAAAGAACCCTCACAGGTCCTGAACATCAACATATGTTACAGACACACGACAGGTTCAAGTAATATAGCATACAATGTACACATATATAGGCTCTACCGGCCTCACCAAAATACCGGGTAAGGCAGCCTAGAAGATGGTGCAATAGGACTGAGGAGGCTCTACCGGCCTTACCAATATACCGGGCAAGGCAGCCTAAACTGGTACAGCAAGGAACTGAGGAGGCTCTACCGGCCTTACCAAATACAGAGTAAGGCAGCCTATGACTGGTGTGACACGGTGTAACGGAGGCCCTACCGGTGCTATAACGGAGGTAGCAAAGCAGCCGGTTAGATGGAGTGGAGCACCCAACTACTGTATACCAGCGCATTCACGGAGGCAACACATGCAACTGGAGGTTCAGAGTGGAGCGAACCAGTGCCATAAACTGAGCAACACGGAGGCCCTACCGGTGCTATAGCACTAGCAACCGGTGTCAGAGTGGAGCAAACCAATTACTGTATACCAGCGCAATCATGGAGGCAACACTTGCGACTGGAAGGACAGAGTGGAGCTAACCAGTACCACCCACTGGACAAACACGAAGGCCCTACCGATGCTATAACGGAGGCAGCACTAGCAACCGGTGACTGAGTCGAGCAAACCAACTACTGAATACCAGTGCAATCACGGAGGCAAGACAAGCCTGTGGGCAGCGGTGCCAAACCAGGAAGGCACCGGAAGTCAGAATGTCGCCGAGGCAACCAGAGTCAAAGCAGAACACAGCCAAGTCGGGATCCAGGAACAGGAACGTCAGCCAGGCCGGGTCAGGATACTGGAGCAGGAACGTCAGCCAAACCGGGTCGGATACGGGAGCAGGAACGTCAGCCAGGCCGGAACGGTACACAGGAACAATACAGGAGAGTAGTCAGGCTATCCGGGTCGGTACACACGCGCAGGAACAGGAGAGAAGTCAGGCAGGCCAAGGAAGTACACTGGAATCCATAGACAGGCGTTGCACTGGCATAGAAACACCACGAAAGGGCAGTGAAAGGGTGCAGAATCGGATGTGACCTGTAATGTGTACTGACGGAAGTGCATGCGCACAAGAAACCGGAAGTAAGGGAAACGGTTCACACTGGATAGTGGAGTAAGAAGCGATTTCTTTCTATAAAGGGCTGTGTTTCTTGAAGGTATGTGATGCCCCTGAGGAAGCGATAGAGTATCACGAAACACGTTGGGCGATTTATGATTAAGATTAACGTGAATCTCTATTTTAAATGGTTTTGGAATAATATTATGATTTTATTGTTTATGCTATATTTTAAATAATAAAAATTGGAACCAGACTGTTCTTTGGCCCTATTATTGGCAGTAGTGTTTCTACCAAATCCCTTTGGTGTAATATCTCTAAACTCACAAGTAAAGGAGGAGTGAAGATATTCGGGACAGGTAAAAAAAAAGGTAAGAAAGGACCAGAGAAAGCAACCCTAGGAATTGACCAAGACTGGAGGTCAGATCCAGTCAAAGCTTATGACCTGGAGGCGGAAGTAGCCTCTGAAAAAAGTGAGTACCCATTTGGAAGGGGGGGTTTTACAATTGAGTATATACTCCAAAAGAAATATGGATCACATTTAGAGGGATTTTTTGCACTAAACGGTTTAATCGTACAACTGACTATATGCCTACAAATTCCCTGATTTGATTTAGATTTTTCTTCCGTTCACTCACTATGCATTTTGTTAATTGATAAAATTAAACTATCAACATGTCTTTTTCTGAAAGCATTCTTACTTTACAACATTTTTTCACACCTGCCTAAGACTTTTGCACAGTACTATTTATATATATATATATATATATATATATATATATATATATATAGAGAGAGAGAGAGAGAGAGAGAGAGAGAGAGAGAGAGACTGAGAGAGAGAGAGAGAGAGAGAGAGAGAGAGAAAGAGAGAGAGAAGATGCACTCACTGTATATATACCATCCACATGCCTGGGTGTTCATCGTGTGGTACATGAATCATATTCATCCATTGTATAAGACAGCACTTAACAGGAAACTTTTTGCAGTCAAAAGTGGTTTATTGTGGATCAATGTTTTTGGCAAGCACTTGTGGCCTTGTAATCTTGATAAAGGCCACAAGTACTGGCCGAAACATCGATCCAGAACAAACCACTTTTGTTCATTACAAAAAGTTTCTTGTGAAGTGCTATCTTATACAACGGATATGTGTGTGTGTGTGTATATAATTTCTCATTCACATTTGAAAAATGTTTTTATGTAGACTGTAAACATTTGTCATTTTAAAATTTCACCTAGTCACAATTTACTAAAGCAGCTGTGATGGCTTAGAACAGTAGCTTTAAATCTTTTTTTGCCTCAGGTCATCACCCCTGAGACACAGATGAGCATTCTCAGCACACACCTAAATGTTATTGGTTATTTATCAAGGGGATTATAAAGCATGTAAATATAAAAAATATGTAATTATTCTTAGGTCTCAAAGTTAGAATTTGCATACAGTGCATAACAAATTCCAAAAATAACGTTTTGAAAAATCTACAGTCATATTTTTACCACTCTTAGTTGTCACAGCACACCAAAGTGTCATGGCGCTCTGGCTGACAACCAATGGTTTAGAATAAAGTGAAGTCTGTGGGAGCAATGGGGGAGCTACTGACACCCCGGAATTCAGTTCATATGGAATTATTACATTTATGGTGGCTCTCTTGTTATTTCAGGACATTTTATCACTGGATCAGTGCTAGCTGGAAAGTTATATATGACCCTCTTAGATAATTATAAACTATTAGATAATTATAAACTATGTGGGTCAATATACAATAACCTGACCAACAAAGCTTACAATCCACAGAGGCCAAACCAAAGCTTACAACTTATGAATTATAATGCAGATGTAATATGTGAATGTGTATTAACCATCTCTGAAAGAGTTAAGCATCTTGGGACATAGTAAGATTCCAAAGAATTCAGGATTATATATTTTAATAAGCACCAGTTAATTACTGTTGCTGGTCATAATCTTGAGTGCTCTGGACACTTGTTGCGTCCCTGCACCCTCCATACTTTATACGTACACAAGAGTGCACAAAGACATACTCACTCACATACTGAGGTATGCATAGGAATCCCAGCAAGTGGAGTTAATAGGGCTGAGGAGCTAAATGAATGATTCAGCAATCCTGTAGCTACCAAAACAGTCTGGTTAGAGTTATAACTGAAAGGCTTGATGTAAACCCTAAATATTAAACTGACACATATCACATACTCTTCTGTCCTTGCCCCAGGTTGGGGGGAAATGTAAAATGCAGGTCTTCCCTACATGCAGGACTGTTTTAACAAATGTCTACAGAGAAAGTGCAGACAGGTCCTGAAAACAGACAACTATGTAACTCTCACACAGTTGACACTTAAAGGGTTAAACTGTGTGTGATCAGGCCTTTGTGATGTCCTTCATTTCTAGCATTACAATATTTGCATGTTTTTCACAATCCAAATCATACATAAAAATATAATCTTGATTTGTCAACTGGTAATCATTTAAACAGATGTGGGGCCATATTTTTATTAACTACAGAGGTCTGATTCTAGAACAAACCAATGGCCCCATAGGCATGAAATGAAAATCCCCATTGATTTAAATGGGAGCCTTTAACCTCTGAATGGTAAAGAGATCGCCTAACATTCAAGGGGGTGACAGCAATTTTATTTGCTCCCATGGTGCATTTGGTTTGCTATAGAACTGCTTATTGTATATAGTTGTAATGTTTTATACCAAGGATGGGCAATTGAGGCCCTCAAGCTGTTAAGGACTACAATTCCCATCATCCCAAGCCTGCCAGCAATGATGATGGAAATTGCAGTCCTCAACACCTGGAGAGGCTCATATTAGCCAACTCTGTTATATACTTCATACGTTTCATAGGTGACGCTCTACATGTACATTGCCATGTTATTCCCTCCTAACTGTGCATTAAAATACCAAATACTAAATCACGTATTCTCTGGAAACAGTCTATCTGCAGTTTAAAGACTGGGCATATCAAAATGGGTTAAAACAACTTACCACATGTGCTGCAACTTGCACCATTTTAGCAGCTGGTGTTCCCGGACGTGGGTAAAACTGATTTATAAAGAGGCTTGGGAATCTGTATTCCTCAACTAGTTTCAACGTCTCCTTAAAATCTTCATCTGTCTCTCCAGGAAAGCCACAGATGATGTCAGTAGCAATTGTAATTCCGGGCACTCTATAAGAGAGATGGAACAAACATGTTAAACGGTAGTCTAGGGATTCAGGATACTACCAAGTTTGCTGCAACAAATTTCCCAGAGGTCTATGGTTATTGTTACTTTAACCATTTTGCAGCCTGAAGGGACAAGGACTTATTGCTCAGGACCTCCCTTCAGGTCTGTGCAGTACCAATAGAGGAATATTATTTCCATGGTTATAAAAGATATAATTAACCCCTCTAGCAAGAGAGAAGGATCAAACATTTCCTGCTTGAAGCAGCTTAATCTTATCTAGGTAAAAATATGCATGTATCTTCATACCTATTCATAAGTCAATAGAGTAAGATAAACTACCACTGTAACAGTCATCTGTCTAAAAATGTATCAGATGTACTGTACTGTCCTTCATTTTCAGATTTTATTTTTAAGAAAAAAAATGTAAGATTTTTCAGCGATTTTTGGTGGGAATTATATGGGAAAAAAAATAAAAAAAAGAATCAGGAGAAAAAAAAATATGCATAGAAACGCACAAAATCCCAAAAATACTAATTGATTTAATTGGGGTTCATCACCCCTTGAATGACAGAGGCTTCACAATGCATTGGAGACCTCTCTAGCATTCAAAGCCCTATTTAAAGCAACAGGAATTTTCTGTTTGTCCCTTATAAAAGTTTATTTCCTTCAGAATTACTCCATTTTTCTATTGCAAATATGCCCTTGCCTACACCACACAGAAGCAGGCATGTAAACTGGTAAATCAACCAGGAGCAGGAGCCTGGTACAGAGAACTCAAAACCTCACCCTCTAGGCCAGTGATTCTCAACCAAAAAACATAGTAACATAGTAGCTAAGGCTGAAAAAAGACATGCGTCCATCAAGTCCAGCCCATGCCAATAACACCCCTGTTGATCCAGAGCAAGGCAACAAAAAGTGTGTGTGTGTGTGTGTGTGTTCAATATCCTATTTGCTTTGAAGCCATCTGTCATAACTGTCAATATTGTTCTGTGCTAGATAGGCATCTATTGCTTTTTTTGAATGCAGTTACATTATCTGCAAGCACAACATCCCGAGGCAAAGAATTCCATAGCCTTACCGCCCTTACTGTAAAGAATCCCTGCCTGTGTTTTAGTCGAAAGCACCTTTCCTCAAGTCTTAATGGATGACCTCTTGTTCTTAGCTCAGCTCTTTGCATAAATAATTCATTGGATAGTTCTTTGTATTGACCTTGAATGTATTTGTAAATGGTAATCAAATCACCCCTTAGACGTCTCTTTTCTAATGTAAACAAACCCAGTTTGGCTAGTCTCTCTTTGTAACTCAGATCCTCCAATCCCTTTATCAGTTTTGTTGCACGTCTCTGCACCTTTTCCAGTTCAGTAATGTCTTTTTTTAGAACAGGCGCCCAAAATTGTACTCCATATTCTAGATGAGGCCTAACCAAGGATTTATACAGAGGTAGGATAATATTAGCATCCCTTGCTTCTACACCTCTTTTTATGCAGGCTAGTACTCTATTTGCTCTTGCAGCAGCTGAGTGACTCTGCACACTGCTGTGAAGACTATTGTCTATCAGTACACCTAAATCTTTCTCTAATGAGGATTTCCCAAGTTGTTTCCCATTTAGAGTATATGTAGCAAGTTTGTTTCTACAACCCAAATGCATAACCTTACTTTTATCTACATCTGCCACTTTTCTGCCCACTTAGTTTATCTAAATCCTTCTGTAGGGAAAAAACATCCAGCTCTGTATGTATTTCCTTACATAGTTTAGTGTCATCAGCAAAGATTGAGATGCTACTTTCAATTCCCACTTCTAGATAATTAATAAACAAATTAAAAAGCATTGGGCCCAGGACTGAACCCTGCGGCACCCCACTTATAACCCTAGACCAATTTGAAAAAGTTCCATTTACAACAACTCTCTGACATCTATCCATTTAACCAGTTCTCAATCCATGTACAGATAACACCACCCAAACCAAAGCCTTTTAATTTATGCAGTAACCTGTTGTGAGGCACTGTGTCAAAGGCTTTTGCAAAATCCAAGTATACTACATCAACAGCAATTCCCCTGTCCAAATTACTACTCACTCTTTCATAAAATGCAAGTAAATTAGTCTGACATGATCTGTTCTTCATGAAACTATGCTGATTCCTACTAATGATATTGTCTTCACATAGTTCTGAATACTGTCAGTTAATAACCCTTCTAGTATCTTACCCACTATGGAAGTGGAGCTCACAGGTCTATAATTTCCTGGTTTGGATCTTGCTCCCTTTTAAACAATGGAACCACATCAGCTTTCTTCCAATCACAGGGCACTATGCCTGATGAAAGTGAATCAATAAATATTAAGTATAATGGTTTTGATATTACTGAACTAAGTTCCTTAAGTACCCTTGGGTGTATACAGTCTGATCCAGGCGCTTTATTCACTATAACCCTTTTCCAGTCTCTTTTGGACCTTGTCCTCAGTAAGCCATGTAGATGGAGGAAATTCCATGGTTTTGTCTGTTTGCCCACAGCTTGTCATTGCTGCTTGCTTTCTATATACTGAAGCAAAGAACGTATTTAGGGTGTCAGCCATAGCTTTATCCTCACTAATCAATTCACCTGTTTCAGTCCTAAGAGGACCAATATCAACCTTAACTTTTTTGTTGTTAATATACTTGTAGAATTGTTTAGGGTTTTTCTTGCTCTCATTTGCAATGTTTCGCTTATTTTCTATTTTAGTTAGCTTAATTGTTTGTTTGCAGATTTTATTACATTCTTTATATTTTTTAAATGATGCATCTGACCCGTTTGACTTAAACACCTTAAAAGCCTGTTTTTTATTTTTCATTTCCCTGCTAACCACATTATTAATCCACAAATACTGACAAAATGTGAATACTGACTTTAACATATATAATTATAGAATGTAATATCCACAATATGTTTTTTTATTACTGTGAGAATATTTATATACCTGTAACCTTCAATACACCAGTGACAAATTACATAATTTAGGGGTGTTCCAGAAACTCTAGATTGTGTGTTGAGAACCACTACTCTAGGCAGTCGACCTCTTTATCTACTTGCAAACCTGACCCTTTCTCTAGCATCTAAATTTTTTTTTTTTTTTAATTGTCCCAATAAATATCTATCAGTATATGCACGTAACACTGGTTTGAGATGTGAATGAAGTTTATGACTTCCATCCTCCTGAACCCCAAGACCCCACCCACTGTGGGCTCATGTGCTCTGAGCAAAATTCATAGGGCCCATAAGGATTTTCTGGCCACAGTAAGTTAAGTGGGAGGTTATGACTAAGAGATGTTAGCGATCTTTAACACTTTGAGTGCCAGAAAGGTATCCAATGAATTGCTTCTCAATGCTCTGGATATCCCTTTGGTACTCAAAGGGTTAAGGTCTGTATCCTGGGTTACATATCCTACAGTTGTCCACTAATTAAAAAAACTTTAGCAATCTAGTGTGTCTTGGTTTGCATTTTTGCGCAAAATAAAATCCAATTTGAAAAAATTTCCCTAGTTTGTCTGTATACATTTGTCCCAGCAATATAAGTCCTAAAAACGCTGAATTAACCCCCTTGACTGCTAGAAAGGTTTTGTAATACGTTGGAGACTTTCATAGCACACAAAGGGATAAAATGCAATAAACGGTAAGCTTTTGATATAAAGACAGAATCCTATATAATAATTCGCTAATGTAGGTTTGTCAGAAGCCGAAATGTACAGTACAGACAGCTGCTGGCGCTGCAGTCATGGGCAGTACAGACTGCACGCACCGCTGCAGATAACAGAATGGGCAATCCGAATTCAGACCATAGTCCTCTCTGCGCACCTGGGCCGTTGCTGCCTGGCACTGTAGCCCGTGTACACGGGCTGTTCAACTAGTTAAATATACAAAAATAAAAAGTGGACAATTTTCCCTGATCAGTCTGCATATATTTTTCCCTGCAACTTAAGGACTACAAATGCTGAATTAACCTTTTGTATGCTAGAGCTCTCCAACTCAGTGCTTTGCTCTAACATACAAGAGGTTAAACTGCCGTTAGCAGTAAGTCCATAATATAAAGACTGCGCTGGCAGTCCTTGATACAGAGGGTCAGTTGCAGCCAGCTCAGGAGCTGTAAAGAGCCAATAATGATTTTATCGCTCTGCTCTTTCACTGCCTTTTCTAATTAACCATAGTGCCATATTTTACATTTATGACCCCAAAAGATGAACTGCATCTTTAATGTGATTTTTTTTTCTCTACCCTGACATGAAATGGCCTATGTTAAAGAAGGGCCTTATAAAATATTATATGAACCCCTTGGAATCCTAATAGTTCTATTACATTAAAATGAAATGAAAACCACCAAAGAAGCATATATTGTGTTATGAGGTGGATCAGCCATAATCCTTCCAATAAACTCAATATGAAAAGTCAAAAAAAGAAATCTCATAAGAAGAAAGTTTTGATAAATCTCATGAACAATAGAGAAGCAATCAAAAGGTTACAGTACTGAGCTCCAGGGCAACCAGGTACAAGCTGAATTGTGAGTAGTAAAAAAGCTGGTAATTACACAGAGCAATCACATGCACTGACATTATTTAGTCGCCTCTCTGTGTAACAGAGACTTCTGCCCCTCTTTGCTGATAAACACATTATGAGACAGAAAGGTCTTCACTCTGCGAGATTGGCTCAGACGGACTTATTCACACAACAGCTGTTATTCACATGAATACATTTGGCATATATAGTACGGCTGACGTCATTTAAAGAGGAACTATATCTATAGGTTTAACACTTTCAGTGCCAGAGGAGTACGCATCACATTGCAGAGCAATGTTTTGCTTACCCCACTGGCACTGAAAGGGATCAAATATTAGTAATACTGAAGAACTGCAAGAACACATTGAAGAGCTAAAACAGGAAAGCAAAAATTATGGTCTGCAGATAAATATTAACAAAAAACAAGTCATATTTAACAAATTTACCATAACAAGGAAAATCACAGTAGATGGACACGAACTAGAAGAAGCGGACAAGAATGTTTACCTCAGACAGGAAATGTCAACAGATGGAAACACCATGATGGAGTTAAGTGGCAAAACTAAGATGGCAAGCATTTGGAGAACTTAGTAATAATGTCTTTAATACAAATTTACCATTCTGTCTTAAAAGAAAGGTTGTTGTCCAGTGTGTCCTCCCAGTTCTTACGTATGTCTGTGAAACATGGACACTGAATGCCAAAGCCACACAAAAACATTAGGTTATGCAGAGAAGTATGGAACGTTGAATTCTGAACATAACATAGAGAGACCGAAAAACGTGTGTATGGGTTTGTCAGCAAACAAAGGTTTTTTGATATAACTGAAAACGTAAAGAGCCTAAAATGAAAATGAGCAGGCCAGATAGCAAGAAGGCTTGACGGTAGATGGACCAAACTAATATTGGAGTGGATTCTACTCAATACTAAATGTCCACAAAGACCAAGGACAAGATGGGTTGATGAAATTACCAAATTTGTTGGTACGCAGTGTCAAGAAAAAGCACAAGACTAAAGTTGTTGGAAAGTTGCTGAGGACGCCTTCATCCTGCAGTTGATTGACAAGGGCTAAAGATGAATATTATATATATATATATATATATATATATATATATATATATATACACACACACACACACATATATATATTTTGGTTGGTAAATACACACACACACACACACATATATAAATCACTAATGTCTATTTATAGATTTCTTGTATTGTGTCTGCTGTGCACTATTTTAGGTCTGTATTTAGTTTACAACACAACACAAACTTTTATCAGCCAAAAAGTGATATTCATAGAGAGTAACCCTGCCCATAATTCTAATGGAGCGATAACACCCTCAAGATAGTAATATGTCCCTATACAGTTCCAAACTACAGCAGAATTCAAAAGCAATTTTTTTAAAAAAGTGAATAGATATACCGTACTGCTATATATATGAAGGACACTTTCCTAAGCAAATCTTTGTATTACTATTTTGAAACATTTATAATCCCTTGGATGCCAGAGAGGCCTCAAACAAATGAAGAAACCTTTCTAATTTCATGGATGCCAAAGAAGCCTCTAAGGGGTTAATAATGAAGGCTGGTGAACTGGGGTATAAACATTCTAATAGAACAGACAACAAGAATATATAATGAGCCTAGGAACATCATGAAGAATTAGATAGGGTTATAGCATAACATTATGTACAGGCAATTGGATAGAGCAGAAGCAGAGAGTTGCTTACCCTTCAGTTGTTGGGAGCTACAGCTCGCATCATACTCGCTGTCATTTTTACATACAATATTTATGTTTTGGGATGCTCTAAATAATGGCCCTGATATTGAGTTTCATGGTGCTCTAAATCTGGCAAGTCAAACATTTGGCTCCCTAGCTAACAGCAGCCAACAGTAGGATTTGGCATTTTAATTATAGTGTGGCCCTGCTGGTCCAAATTATGCTTTCAATCAGTTTGCTTTGCTTTTATCCGTTAATGCAGGGGTGGTGGTCAACTTCTGGGTCTCCATTTTCTGGCTTGTTAGGGATGATGGGAGTTGTAGTCTCTAACAGCTTAAGAGCTAAAGGTTGCTTACTTCTGTTCTAGAGGTAAGCTAGACACTGGACTCATTTTCAGAACATGCACAGTAAAGTAGCAACCTATTTACTTTTCATCCTTCTTATCCAGACTTCCCCAACACGGTCTGGCAACTTTTGGCCTGGGGCAGGTACAATCAAGTGGCCCATTTTTATTATATCTCCAGCCAACCATCCCAGATAGCTCATTTCACACTAAAGGTGCTTACTCATAGATCTATAAGTAAGCACCTTTAGTACAAGATGCATTAGATTTCTTGGATTTTGTCCCGGTGTCCACATGTAAATATTCTGATGACTATATCCTATAAAGGATTGTTTACTTTTACTGTGGCACTCTTCCGGGTTTGAGTGCTGTCTATTGTACATCAAGTTTTCATGAGACTAAACAGTTCTGACTACTGGCACCAGTTGGACAGTCACATCTGGCGGAAAGTTACACATGATTTTTGTATACACACATGCACACACTGGCACACACATTCACAAACTAGTACATGAACGTGTATACCATAGCACACACATTCACATACTGGCACATACATGCATACACTATCACACATTCACGCTCTAGTACACATTAACACATTGGCACACATTGTACACATATTCACACACTAGTACACATATTCATACCCTGGCACATACATGCTTACACTAGTACACTAGCAAACCCATTTGTACCCTGGCACACACACACACACACACACACACACACACACGTATACACTAGAACAAACACTCAGACATTTCCGTACACATACACTTACACACTCACACATATGCATACACTGGCACACACATTCACACAGTCACACACAGCGTACACTAACACACAAATACACACCCTAGCAGACACATACATGCACTAGCACACACATTCACACACATGCATACACTAGATTACAAACATGCATATACTAGCACACACATTCACATACTAGCACACACTTTTTATCAATCAAATAAAGGCTATGGCTGGGGGTGGCCTTTATATCATGACTCTGTATTGGATTTCACAAGTCTTATTTTGTGAAACTGAATCCATAGGAAGAAAAAACGGAATAATGTCAAATCAGGCTTTTTTCACCCTAATTATTGCTATCCACCAAAAGATGATTAGTTCAAAGTTCTTAATTAATGTAGCCTGGACTATTATCATTAATACATTTATTATGATTTATTAAAAACACAATGTGTTTGTTCTTTATCAGTAGGCTACACTTTGAACTAGTCTTCTTTCGGTGAACAGTGGTAATTAGGGTTAAAAAGCCTGATTTCCCATTTTTCCCTTTTTTTCTTCATAGGTCTACAATCTTTTTCTTGTAGCCATAACAAGAATCGCAGGACAGGTAGAGAAAAAACAACCTTCTATACCTATGTCATGTGTCCATATTACCCCTGTGCGCTCTTTGCACCACTCACTGCCCCTCCACTGCATAAAGAAGCCACACAGACCACATTCTCTCATTTCCCATTCCCTGCTGGCCTGCTGCACAAGTATGCATCATTTGCTATTCAACTGACCGCCACTCGCTGCGCCGACCCCATCTCTCTCTCAACACCTCATTCTCTTCTGTTCCACATTGCTGGAGGCCCAAAAATTCAAAATGTATGGTCACAAGTGTGCGGAAGCAAGTGGGAGCTGGAGGGAGGCTGCGGCCACCAGCAGAGATTTATAACCAGCTACGGAGCAATTGCCACCCTGCCCCTTGGGCCAGCATACCCCTCCCCAACAAAACATTAATTATGTTTAATTAGAAGCCCTCTTTATAGGAAATCATTCAATATGCAGTCCTCAACTATATATGAGTTTGACATGCCTGCTCTAAGTAAATGCCCTCCAAAAACAGGCCAATAATTGCCCACCCCTGATTTAATGTAAAATGCTGTAGGAGTAAAGCTTCTACTGTATTGTTGTAACAGAACAGCAGTTGCTGTGAGATAGTGTCTAATAAAATATATATTTGAATAACAAGTCTGATGCTTGTCCCAGCAGAAATAAAACATTAGTTGAGGAAAAAATTGTCTGTCTTCACCATATGAAACAAATTGTAATTTCTGCAACTTTCCTTAATATTTGCAGTTGTGCACAGATTTTTTTTTTTTTTTGTAATAATTTATCATCTGTAATCTGCCAAGAGACGATTGCTGAAGAATCCTTCAAGCAAGAATAGAAAATATTTATTCTAGTTTCTACATGCAATTCAGTTCCATTGTAGTGTTAATAAATAATATCACAGCGACCAGGACATGAATGTAAAATAGTGCCGAACTGTCATTCCTAGTATTCTCCTAGAAATTATATGAACAAAGACACAGACCAAAAAAATAAGACATTGTGGAAATTATTAGCAAGCTACATAATATGACATTGCTCAGAGTGATAATAAAACACTCATTAAGTGTGACAATATTGTTATTCGGTGGTTATTTAAACTATTTTTATGATACCATTGGCAACAGTGAAAGCATTTACTACTAACTGTAAGAAGGACTGCTGAAGCCTCGGCTAAGAGTCTGTTACTATGGCAACAGTTTATGGGAGTAAGTAGATTCAATGAAATGTATATTTGCTGCACTTAATCTTGGTAAGAAAAACATATTTTAGAAAAAGAAAAATGTATGAGTTCCTTTCAGAGACAAGGTTACATTTATAACAGTAATGAGATTTGCCTTGAATTGATTATTTTCTACACTTCCAGAATAAACTGGTTTGGCATAGCAGCAAATAATTACATATTAGCAACCCATTAAATATACTGGTAACATTTTTACAGAGCATTTGGCTAATAGGCTTCATATAAGAAGGCCGCATTGAGGCAAAATCATGTGGGTGTGCCACTGTCACTTGTTGCAGTCTAGGAGAGGCCAAGCTGCTCCCCTGCAGCAGATGCTGGACTACAGTTCCAATAATTCTAAAATTAGGCAGTCCAACAACAGTGAGAGGCTAACTGTTTACCCATCCACATTCTAGTTCACTGGTAATCTTTAGACCTCTTGCTATTGTGGATTACAACTCACATTATCACAACCAGCTGATGGCTTGTTGGGGATGGTGGGAACTGTAGTCCAAAACAGATGGAGGTCCAAAGATAGACTATTCCTGTTCTAGGCAATGACTGACATGAGATGTCTGAAGCCTGATTTATAGCCTGCACTTTTGTGGAAAGCTCAGTTCTTTGTCAAAACATGATATTTCATAAAATAGTGCTAAAATGGAAATTACTTCATAACCCAGAGAAAATATGTTCAGTGATTCAACTAAGAAACAGATTGTAACATGGAAAACAATTCCAACAGATTGCTATATCAGCCCAAACTCCATGAAGTGTTTTGCCCAATGTCTGTGCTTGAGAGAGAGAGAGTGGTAGTACACTATCTGTGCATATACAGAACATTATCAATACCGAAGGAACTCAGATGATCAGATGACCAGCCCTGTTATTGGTCACCAAATGATCACATTCACTACATGCTAGGTTTCAGTGCAACAGAAGCAAAAACATTTTGTTTGAAGGATCAGTACAATTGTAGATTTTTTTCTTGCTTTATTCAAAGGTTACAACAGTTCAAACTGTCACAAAATGGTGGAGCTGTTACTATCACATCTTATGGAGAACTATAGCCAGTGCCTCTGCTCTCCTATAGAATGCAACTGCAGATGAAGTCCAACTCCCATTAGAGTAGCTATTTTTTCTCCTATACTTACCAAGAGTTCACAGTAGTTGAGTTGGCCCTTCATCATTGTTCTATTTTCTGTTGTCTGTATTTACACTTCTTTTTCTTTTTGTGTTTTAATCATCCCCTACGTCTGGGTTTCTATGTGGTTCCATTATGGAGCAAATGATATAAAATATGTTTCTGTAAGTCAACGTAACTATAGACTCTTAGCAGTACTCAGAAGATACTGTGTAATGATCTTTGTTGTTTTATATGTAATGATCTGTTGTTCTCTTCTGTACACAATTCATTAATGTGTATTATTGTACATCTACTGAAACTTTCAGTAAAAAAAATTTAAAAAGTTTAAGGTTCCTTTAATTTCAGACTATGCCACCAACAAATAAAGGTAAATTTATATTAAAAAATCAAAAAAAATATTTCTACCATTGGTTTATATAACATATAGGCAGTTTAGAATCCTCTTTAATATGAACTAAACCTAACAGTATAGGGTCTGCACAGGTCCATTTTAAATTATTGGCTGCGTCCAAATAAAACATTTTTAAATATGTATTTCATCTTCACCCATTTCTGCACTTTGATGTCCGTGGCATTGATCTCCCTGAATTTCCGTCTCAGGAGAGATTTCTGTCAGGGACTGTGTAAGCAAAGATATTATACAATTTTGCAGTCTCCCTGCATCTCTTGGTGATCTTTATGCTGTAGAAGCAGGCTTTTCTACATTGCTTCACGCTCTTGTTTTTTTTGCACTCTCTCTGCATTTACAGTCCCACACAGAAAGACCTCTGAAACAAATTCAGAAAGCTCCATGTCATGGATATAAAAAAATGTGAAAATGAAAAGAAAAAGTATATGCAGTTTGACATTACATATTATGCACTAACAGAATATGTAAAGTCACTTTAAACCCCTAGATGCTGTATATGTTGTTGTTTCTAGCAACCAAGAGCTCAACAGAAATAACAGTAGAAAAGCTGCTCTAAGTCAAGGATTATGCATAAAGTAGAACACATTTAACCCTTTAAGGGCTACTGGGGTGTTAAATTGATCCTCAAATTGCTGCACACCCCTCTTGAGTTAAGATGCATAGTATGCAGATGTGTGTAAAACAATGAGCTCATTTAACTCTACACTCTCAAAGTAAGTTTTAGACCAGCATGCCTAAACACAAATTCTATTCACTGATCCCCCTTTGAGTGTCAGTGGGGTATGCAATGCATTTTAACTAGATTTTCATGTCTGTAAACTCGGATTATTAAACATTATCAAATGACAGCATTAGAACAAATGTCAACAACTTGTAATGAATTGGCAATTTATTTAGCATCCTAATATTTACACTACAAAATTTATTGAGCTAAAGGCAAAAAAAACAAAAAACTCTAATTACATACACAAAGGAATCTGGGCAATTATCACCTAATTTAAATGAAAAACAAACAAATCTAAACATACGTGCGAAGAACACAGCATAAAGTTATGAAAACTGAAGGGGAGATTTCAGTCTGAGCCTTAACTTCTTTTTTAATCATATGTTTAAGAAAATGTATCAAACAATAATCACAGGAAAGGAAAACATTCTTTTCTTTTAACCCTTTGAGTGCCAGAGGGGTACGCAACGCATTGCAAAGCAATGCGTTGCGTACCCCTCTGGTACTCATGGGGTTAACTTCATATTGTGAAAAACAAACCACTTTGAATAAACATTTTTCTTAAATGAGGATGGTAAAACTACCAATGACATTCACACTTTACAGAAAAATGAAATTCTCAAGTCATCTGATTTCATACGGATTATAAAATTAATCATTTATAGAGTGCTAAAGGTTAGCTAGAACCTCCTAATAATACTCCTCCCACTCATACATACACACACTTATCTTACTATAGCCCAAAAATCCTAATGGTTCAAGTAGGAGCACTGCTATACATATACATATTATATATATATATATATATATATATATATATATATATATATATATATATATATATACAGGGCTGAAAATTTGAAGTCCTTTGCTACTAGCCAGACCTGAAAAGTTACTCGCCACTGCAAGCCATAGCATACCCACCAGGTCTGAATTTCTACTCGCCAGGGCTAAATTTTCACTCGCCACATTTGTAAAACTTAGTAGTACGGTCTTTGGTGGCGTAACATTAGTGGGCGCAGGGGTTGCAGCTGCGACCGTGCCTGTCACTCCAGGGGCCCGGCTGCCCCCTGCTACCACCGCCACTGCCAGCATTAAAAAAGCTTTGCCGGTGGGAAGATCACACTGATCTCCCCACAGGCAAGCTGTAAGCAGCTTCCTCATGGTCCCTGGCCGCCTAGAAATGCAGACCGCTGGGAGATGACATCATCTCTCAGCGCTCTGCATTACTGGAAGACCGAGCAGGAGCTGCATATAGAGGTCTGTGCAGAAGGCGGTACAGACCTCTTCTGTCATGCCGCCGGACCACCAGAGATGATGAGGCCCCCTTCTCCTGAGCCAGGAAGGAGATGGACAGTGGGAGCACATTCGTGGAGGTGGACAGTGGGGTCAACGTGATGGGGGGGGCCCCATGGCAAATTTTGCACAAGGGCCCGGCAGCCTCTAGTTACGTCTCTGACTGTCTTAAAGACAGATTTACCATTCTGTCTAAAGCCAAAGGTTTTTGATCAGTGTGTCCACCCAGTCCTTATGTATGGCTGTGAAACACAGACAATGACTGCCAAAGCAATACAAAAACTTAAGGTTACACAGAGAAGAATGGATTCGTCAACAAACAAAAGGAGGCTGAGGAGAGCCTCTTTCTGCAGTGGATCGATAACGGCTGTATTACATACACACACACATACATATTATATATATATATATATATATATATATATATATATATATATATATATATATATATATATAATTAGTCTCTAGAACCAAGGGAAACACTCTCAGGACTTCATGATGGTGCATCAAAATTTAAAAAAGTTTATTTACAGATCAACGTTTCGGTTAACATAAAGTAACCTTCCTCAAGATGTGTGAACAGTGAAGGAACCCTCTTATACCCCAGGGAACACAAAAAAGTGCCAAAATGAGCGTCAGTACATCAAACTGATGTCAGCAACAATAAAGTTGCCTGATAGAGTGATTACTCGAAACCCTCAGATACATCAATTTTGACGCACCACCATGAAGTCCTGAGAGTGCTTCCCTCGATTCTAGAGACTATCTACAATTCATGGCTGGGTGGATGAGACCCAGGCAGTTTCCCCTATCTAAAGCATGAGTGCTTCCTACCAGCAAATAAAATTGTCCATATAACGTGAATAGGGGTGGCAATTTTCAAAGTAGTGGGCAGGGAGGGGGCTAAGCCCCCTGCCTACTCCTGTGAAAATTGCAGCAGCAATATTCACCACTGCAGTGGTCCGGTGGGTTCTCAACGTGCATGGCACATCCAATTGAACAGGCAACACAGTTTAGCTCCGAGTATTACTTACAATTTTTTAAACATGTTGCTCTATATATAGTTACTTACAGATTTGTAGTTCAAACACTATGCAAGAGGAAAGGATCCCCCTCCCGCCCCTTCTGCAGCCTCCCCTTAGATTTTGAATCCGGTTGTGGGACAGGATGGATGCAGCGAGGGACAATCTTCATTCAGTAAGTATAAGGAAAACCATGTCCTCCTTGACAAAAGAAGGCCAGGTTTTTCCTTTTGCTTACTAAACATTGTCCATCACCACGCTCCATCCAGACCAGATAGAGAGGATCAGTTATGCAGGGAAAGGAGCAGGAGGGGGATCCTTTCAGCTTCAAAAACATTTGAACAAAACTGTAAGTAACTATATATAGCGCAACATGTTAAAAAAATTTTAAGTAATACTCAAGCTAAACTTTTATTGCGGTATTACTATCCCTTTAAACCTTTGAGTGCCAGAAAAAGTTATCCAGTGTATTGCGCTGCCATATGCAGAAAAGATAAAAGGAATCTTTCTGGGGCAACAACCGCATCATAGGGGACAAATCCTATAAAACTTTCAAAAATAAAGATTCATTTAAATGGGGTGTTTAAAAATATGAATGCTAGAAAGGGCTCTAATGCATTGTGAAGCAAAGTGGTGAAGACCTTTCTAGCCTTAACACTTTGAGTGCCAGAGGAGTATGCAACATATTGCAGAGAAATACGTTGCATACCCCTCTGGAGCTCAAAGGGTTAAAGAGGTTAACAGCCCCATTTATTTTATTTCACCCAGTGGAACAGTTGGTTTGGTCTAGAATTAGTCTGCCTTTCCAGCGGCATACCCTGATTTAGCCAGGAAACCACACGTTGAGCTTCCAAAAGTCCCATATTTTAGCAATTTAATCTATGATTAGAGGGTCGATCTGCCTCAGAAATCTGAAAGCCTGGAATAACCAACCTGAAAAAAAAGATCTTCTCCCAGTCTAGAATACCTAAAAATAACTGCTTCTATTTATCTATAAAATATATATATATATATATATATATATATATATATATATATATATGTTACTGTATATGTTATATTGTTTCTCACTTTGGGTAAATATGTAACTTCTTACTGTGAAAGCTCTCCAGGATATACATGAAAACGAGAAATCTCAATATATTCTAAAGACAGAATTTGTGCTGAGAAAACTACACACCAATGTGGTTGCTTTTCCCACAAATATTAATGGGCAACCACAAAACTATATTTGAGGGCCTCTAATCACAGGTTCGCTTGGGGCCTCAAAAGGTTCTTAAAACTCCACAACATCTTTCTTTTGAATATAAGGCACTAAAAGTTGTACATATGGCTTTGCCAGTCACCCCCTGCCCAACCTTGCAGTACACTGACAAAGAGATCCCAAATGGATTTTGGAGGATGGAGGGGAGCTAGTAGCAAGTGCCTGAGCTATTGAAAAACAAAAGCTGCTAAAGAACGTTTCCATTCAGCAAACGTGTGAAATCTGGCATGGTTTAACTCACTCCATGGAGCTGTAATTACAGCACACATTTCCTTTGGTAAACAGTTTTAACAAAATCTACATCCAATGAAGCAACTAAATAAGGAGGCACTAGGAGGTAAAATGGAATTCATTAACACCTTCCACGGCTCTTGCAGTCCCCTGGTATTACTTTGTAAAATGACAATATATTCTGCTCTTACAAGCACACACTTAACATTTCATACTGCTTCTTCACTGGTAATAAATATATACTTCTAGTTTGTGAAAGAGGCAGTGCATTAGCACTAGCTGCCATGTTACAATAGCACAGGGCCTGCTTTTAGGCTCCAGGTCTATCCTGGAGGACTACTAAATCATTACCTTTTATGACTGAGTCTTCAAACTCTTTCTGAGTTACACATTTAATCTACCATTCTAATTAAAGTTGCTAAAAAAAAAAAAAAAAGTTATGTTAACTTGGGCAGGTATTACACCACAAGCATTATCCACAAAACCAATGGAGAGCAATCCTGGAGCAAACCAACTGCACCACAGTGGCAAAAGCAATGCGTGGAGACTTCTCTAGCATTTGACTGGTTAAAATCACCATTTAAATCAATGGGACTTTTTATGTATTCACTATAGTGCAATAGGTTTGCTACTGAACTGCACCTATTTTCTTTGTGAATATGGCCCACAGTGTGCAAAATATAAGAATTGGCTTAGTATGTACAGCACTGGCCAATCTGAGTTCTTTTTACATACCTCCTACACATCATGGCCAATTAAGATAATTTTAACCAATAACATATCAGGTTTTTTTACCAACAAAGTTTAGTGTTTGCGACCATTTTAAATATGCATGCAATCTACCCTACTCATTGACTTAAATTACTACTTCTAAAAAGCACAAAACACAAAAGGAAAGCTTAGCACAAGAAGGAAAATACACAATCAGAAATAAGAAAAATGTACACTATTGATGTGAGGCCACAAAATACTTATTTCCTTAAAACCATGAATTGCTACATCTTCGCAATGCAATTAGAGACAAGCAAACCTATCACCAAAGTTCAAGACTGCAGTGAGAGAAGACCGGGGATTACTTTCCTGACACCTGTTCATCCCTCTCGCTGATCCACCTGTCCTCCCAAAATTCTATTGCACTGTAAGGAGAGAGGGTGGTCTCTAGGAAACTCAAAAGTATGAAGTTCTAGGACAAACAATTTAGGAATTTGAGCTTAAAGATATTTGGAGTGTGGTACCATGACTGAAGAAAATGTGAACAGAATGCAAATTGAGAAGGTTTCAAGTATAAACCATCAAGACAATATTGGCAGTTTATAGCTTCTGCATTGTTAAAGGGATAGTAATATTTAAATATTACTAATCCCCATATTGTAGCCATTTTAAAAAGAATTGAATTATCCCCAGTGTCATGTCTCAAACCTTTATGGTTTGAGAGATAACTGTATGCAAAGTTCCCCCTCCCTCCCCCTTCCCTCAAGTCAGCGTTGTAGCTGACTGCAGGGGAAGCCTGTCTTACAAAGCTCCGTAGAATGACGCGGGATGGGGTCTGTATTCTGATGCATCTCGTGACTATGCGTCACTTTCGGGTGTGAGGTTGCAATATGTCGCAGGCCATTGTTTTGGGGCTGATAGCTCCACCCATCTACTTCCTGGATTGCCAGTTAAAGGGGAACTGGATCTCTATCCAGTTACCCTTTTGTCGTTGTTCAGTGCAGTTCTAGTTCTTGTTGTTCCTGTATCTTGTGTATGACCTGGCTTGTCTGACTATCCATTCTGGTGCTGACCTGTGGCTCTGTCTGACCATTCTACCTGTGCACTCCTTTGGCTACAGACATCCAATCTGGTGCAGACCTGTGGCTCTGGCTGACTACCCGTGCCGTGTATGACCCTGGCTTGTCTGACTATACAACCTGGTGCTGACCTGGGGCTGTGTCCAACTATCCTCCCAGTGTTACCTACTATCTGGTGCAGACCTGTGGCTCTGGCTGACTATCCGTTCCGTGTATGACCCAGGCTTGTCTGACTATCCTAACTGGTGCTGACCGGTGGCCCTGTCTGTTCGCTCTGCTGTGTTGCCCATTTCCCACAGACACCCATATTGGTGCGGACCTGGGTATCACGGTGCCCATGATCTTTTCTGTCACTCTCTGTGTTGTGCCCTCCCATTGGGTGAGCTTAGTTTGGCCCGCCCAGGATGGCCTTCTTATACCAGTCCTCTAGCACCTGTCAGGGGCCCTTTTGTGGTGTTCCTGTACCAGTGCTACTGTGTTGATGTGTTCCTGCGTTCCTGTGTACCGACTTGGCCCGTCTACTCCTACTGGTTCCTGCTCAGTGATTCGACCCGGCTTGGCTGACGTTCCTGCTCCGTGATCCGACCCGGCTTATCTGACGTTCCTGCTCTGTGATTCGACCCAGCCTGGCTGACGTTCCTGCTCCGTGACCTGACCCGGCTAGTCTGACGTTCCTGCATTGAGATCCAGCAGCGATCCTGATCCTACCTCCGTTTCACTTGGGCGACATTCTTACTTCCGCTGGTGCTGGTGTTAGCAGACTGAGTACTGTTGCCTCCGTTACACTGAGCCTTCCATTAACTCTTGCAGAGCACTGTTGCCTCCTTTATACTGAGCCTTCCGTTTATTCTTGCAGAGCACTGTTGCCGACGATATACTGAGCCTTCTGTTAACACTTGCAGAGCCTGTTGACTCCTTTAACTCTGAGCCTTCCGTGAAACACTTGCAGAGCACCGTTGCCTCCGTTGACTCTGAGCCTTCCGTTAACACTTGCAGAGCACTGTAGCCTCCGTTACACTGAGCCTTCCGTTAACACTTGCAGAGCACTGTGGCCTCCGGTAACACTGTGCCTCTGTTAACCCTTGCAGTGCACAGTGTCTCCCTTACTGCACCGGTCGGGTGCTATTGGCTCTAATTCCATCAGCTCTTGCAGTGTACAGTATTTCCGTTACTGCACCGGTCGGGTGCTATTGGCTCCAGTCCTTCAGCTCTTGCAGTGTCAGTGTCTCCATTACCACACCGGTTGGGTGCTATTGGCTCTAGTCCCTCAGCTCTTGCAGTGCACAGTGTCTCTGTTATCGCACCGGTCGGGTGCTCACGGCTCAAGATAGTGCTAGCTCTAGCACAGTATATTGGTCTCCGTTCTGCTCAGCACAGGGTAGAGTCTCAGTCCTGCTTTAGAGACTAGGTGCTTCCACATCCCGCACCACAGTCTCTTGCTACCTTTACCATCTTACTGGGCGTTGTCAAACACACCACACCAGAGACTGATTACCTCCCCTGAACTTTAACCCATGTTGTGCTGGTATTGCCTGATAATGCCTGTCCTGTGACAGTATCTATTCTCTACTTTTGTATACTGGGCCCGAGAGGGCATATGTACATGATTGTTATTTTCCTGTGATACTCTATAGCCCGTAGTGGACATTCCATTGTGTCTTTTAATAAAACTGTGTTTTATTGCAACCTATTGGGTCTGAGTGTCGTACAAAACCGTTACACTGGGGCTCTGGAAGACTGCGGCCTTACTGACTGCAGGCATGAGTCAGTTTCTCCATTGTTGCGAGCCCTTATTGCAGACAAGCGCTTCCTAACTGACTGCAGGCATGAGTCAGTGTCCTCCGTAGTGCTACCTAGCGGGAGACTGCGGTCACATCCGGTACTCCACTTACTCCTTTGAGACTACCAGTTGGCTCCGGCCGAGTCTCCAGCAGTTTTGGTTGACCCATTGGCAGACTCCTATTTCTGATAGAGTATCTGGCCTTTTCTGTCACCCTCTGCTTATTCTCGTTATTCTAGCTAATAGCATTGCTGTCTATTATTCTAATAAAGGTGATTTTAACTATCCGGTCTGACTCCTTGTCTTGCTTGATAACCGTAACAGAAGGATCTTAGTGCATAGGATAACATAGGAACTAGAGATGTGATATCACTGGAGAAGTTATCTTCTTATCACACCTCAGTGTGTTTCATGCTGAAGAACTGACTGAAGCCCCTATGCATCTTGGAATCAGCTTGTCTTGAATGTTCCCAGGTACCTACTGTATTTGTTTGTGTATCTGAGTGTTCTGTATGTTTGTGTCTGCGTGTTGAGTATGTGTGTATTCATTTGTATTCAGCTCTGAAGTAGAGCATGGCTTAGGGTATTGGGAATACATAGAAAGTCATATGTTATTTATATCAATATGCATACACAAACATACGTGTGAGTGTGTTGCATACCAGGTTCTCGGGTCAGTGCTTTCTATTTCCAACTGCGTCCTTTGCCTGGCCATTTAGTGTGACCACTAAATTAACACTAAAAGACATCTACACCATTATAAGCTTATAAAATATAGGAGGGACTTAACCTTTTGCCTACTATAGGGGTGTCCAAACAATGTAAGCATAAACAAATATTTTTTCTTTCCAGTGGAAGTGCTTTAAAAAACATTTATTTTTTAATCTCAGAAGAGTACAAGGAAAAAAACATTTTAAAAACAGCTATACAGGAGAAAAAAACCCAACCTGAAGAGGAATTCTCCAGTATTAATCTCTATTCATTTGCTTGATACATCAAGGCACCACACAGTAACCAGAACATTATTAAGGCACATCAATGTGATTGCTTGGTAATTCCACTGAGAAGAAAAGGGTTATTGTAATAATGAGATAATTAGTGTCTGTCAGCACAGGAGATAGGGCGATTGTCATTTTCATTAACATGGAGAAAATAAGAAAGGGGCACATTTAACTAAAAAAAAGTCATTGTATTTAATTCAAAAGAGACATAGGTCGTTATTCACTAAAGATATGAAGAACAATCCTGGAGAAAAACGATGGCACCAGAGGGGAGAACTACAACTTCACATTGATCAAAATGAGGCTTTTAACCCATTGAATGCTACAGGGGGTCTCCGACGCATTTTGAAGTAATGCATTGGAGACCTCTGTAGCATTCAAGGCATTAAAATCCCTATTTAAATTCTCCAACGCATTGCCAAGTAATAGGAATTTGGGGGGAATTTGTATCAGTGCTCTATAGTGTGTTTGATTTGTTCCAGAACTGCCCCTCTTTAGCTTTCTGAAGGCCCACAATGTACAGGCAGTGAGAGGTGGATTTCTACTGCTGAGCGGAAGGGCATCCACAGTTCTTAACAATGACAAAACAAAGAAAGCCCCCACTCTCCTTAATCTGAATAGGAAATCCTAACGGCCACAATTAATTCTGTGTGGACTGGTTCTACAAAATGAATATGTAATTAGTATTGGATATCATGTCTATGGAGGCAGACATGATTATTTTTTGCAGGAATACAGAACTTCAAACTCCACCCACTGAAAACTTCTCAGGTCAGGGGCCCTCAAACCGGTCTTCATATCTCTACTAGTGCTGGTTTTCACAAGCTCCTCACAAGAGCACAGATGGATTAATCAGTGGTTCAGTCATTCTGAAGGATCTGCCTTGTGTTTAATTAAGGATATACTGAAAACATTAACTGTGGGGTGTCTCGACACAGGTTTGAGTGCTCCTGTTATACCTTTAGTGGAAGTGGTTTACAGACCTTGGGTCCTTCCACAAAGAATCATATCTGCTTCAGTGGATGTGATATCCAGTACTAATTACAGGTTTATCTAGGGGAACCGAATCAAATGTAATTGAGTCATAGTGGCCATTAAGAGTTTCTACCCAGATTAAGGTAAGAGGTTTAAAATTAGGAAATACTTGTGAACTTTTAAGCCAGAGGTGTCAAAGTGCAGTTATGTGCAGCAAACAGGATTTAAACATTTCCCTGATGAGCACTGGTGGGACAGTCACAATTAATCTCTTATTAACTCTTTGAGTGTCAGAGGGGTAAGCAATGCATTTCCCTGCTTAGGCAGGGAAACCCTTAACCCCTTAGAGTGCCAGAGAAGTGTCCATCTCTCTGCAATGCATTCTACAGACCTCATACAATCAAAAGTTTAAATCCATGCATTGCAATGCATTGGATAGCTCTCTGGCACTGTTAACCATAATAGGCTATTCTTCATGATGAAACAGTAAAATTCAACAGTAGTTTGCTACTTCTGTAATATTAGTTAAAAAAAACTAAAACTAAGAGACTAATGAAAAATGAATATCTCTGCCAGTTTATAATCACACTAGTGTAAAAGCCCGTATACACAGACCAACATTCTGTGTGTTCAGTCAGCATCTACTGCGCATGACTGCATCAGACAAACATCCATCCATCCTTTTATGTGTGAGCCATGGCAAACGGAACTGCTTCTATGGTGGAAATGAACTTCCCCACCAAGGAGGACAACTTCTTGGCTGGGACCGGATCCTGAGACAGGATAGCTTGGACCTTCAGTGCTATCTGATGAGCCACTTCTTCTGTCAGAAACACCATCCCCCTCTGAGTGTCGAAGAGGAGGCCCAGAAAGACAATCTTCTGAGAAGGAACAAGGTCTGACTTGTACAAGCTGATGACTCACCCGTGATGGGAGAGAGCATGAATACAATCTTGCACCTGCTGGTGAAGGAGATCTGGAGATGAGGCCTTCAGGAGGAGGTCGCCCATATATGGAGTCACTCTGATGCTGTTCTGATGTAGGACGGAGATCAAGGCTCCCAGGACTCTGCTGAAGACTTGCGGAGCTGTGGTCAGGCCAAAGGGGAAGGCAGAGAACTGGAAATGCCCTCGGTCTCAGGCAAAGCGGAGATACTGCCAATTCTCTGGATGAATGGTGATGTGCAGATAGGCATCTTGAAGGTCCAGAGAGGCCAGAAATTCCCCAGGAGACATAGCAGCTATCACTGTGAGCAGAGACTCCTGGCAGTACTGGTACCTGACCACAAAGGAGTTGAGGTGCTTCAGATCCAAGATGGGACGACAGCCCCCATCCTTTTTGGAAACCACAAAGAGGTTGGAATAGAATCCCAAGCCCCTCTCCTGAGGGGGAACTGGCTCCAGGACCGCCTTGTCCAGAAGGGCCTGTATAGCTTCTTCGAAAAGGCGTCTCTTTTCTGCTCCCAAGGGAGAAAGAGAAACAAAGGTCCTTGGAGGAGGAAGGGAGGTGAAGAGAATCCTGAGGCCACCACCTGTAAAACCCATGGGTCCGCCACAGAGGCCTGCCAAGCTGAGAGGTAGTGGTGTAGGCGGCCACCTACCTGCGGGTGGGGACCCGGGTTCAGTGAGTCATGCAGAAGGAGGTTTGGAAGCCTTGGGCTTTGTGGAGGACTTGGCTCTCCATTGCTGCTTAGGCTTTGATGAGGAGCACGGAGCCTGAGGGACTGTCTGGGTCCCTTGGGGCGAGTCTGCTTGAAAGGAACAAAAAAGCTGATTACTTTTAACAGGTGCCTTCTTCCTTAGGACCACTGGCAGGTGAGAACTTTTCCTTCCAGTTGCCTCATTGATGAGATCCTTAAGTTCAGGCCTGAACAAGGAAGGCAAAGACAGAAGAGCCTTCTTAGAGGCCATGTCAGCTGACCAGAGCTTAAGCTAAAGAGCCCATTCTGGCTACCACAGACATGGTATATGTCCTGGCTACCATACAAACAGCATCAAACTAGGCAGCAGAGACATAATGCTGAGCCTCAACAATGTTAGCAAGAAGACGTTACATGTCAGAAGTAGCTGTCCCTGATGGACAGCAGAATTGAGCTGTTCAGTCCAAACAGCCACAGCCCTATTTACCCATGCAGCAGCAAAGGTAAGGCGAAGGGCAGAGTCCGCAGTTGCAAAAATAGCCTTGAGTGAAGTCTCAAGCTTATTGTCAGTCCAGTCTTTTAGAGCAGAAGCGTCAGCCACTGGCAAGGCAGTTGATTTAGAAAGCCTGGACACTGGGGCATCCACTTTAGGGGGATTAACCCACTAAGTAATGGCCATTTCAGAAAATGGATAAAGTTTACCAAACTTTTTAGACACAGAAGGTTTTTTTGTCTGGAAATTTTCAGTCCCCTGACACAAAGCAATCTTGGGTGGGATTAGGTGGAAAGCAGGCATGGGGCCTAACAGGGTCCTGGAAAACATCAGAGGGGTTAGAAGACATCTCCTGCACAAAGGGAATGTTCAGAGTGGACAACACAACCCTGATCAAGCCCTCAGCTGAGGGAATGGGGTCTGCCTGAAAGGGGTCCCCAAAAAACTGAGATGAAGGAACAGCTGAACAGTCATCATCATCATCATCAGAGTGCACCAATGATTTCTCAGACAAATCAGGCACACCCGGCGCTTTAGGCAGGAAAGATCTGATGGGAGCGGGGGTCTGCAACAAAGTGAAAACCCCTGTAAAGTGGATGGAAGTAGTTGTAAGGTGGAGCGGAGGTCCCTGGTAGGAGCCTTAAACTCTTGCATCCATATTGGCTCTAGTGCATGGCTGGAGGCCCCAGCAGGGGATTCAGGGGCAGCAGCGCATGCTGGGCAAACATGACCTGAGTGTTCTCTAGGTAACCCTGAGTGACATGAGAAGCAATGAGCATGGGGGACACAGACACCCCAGTATCCTTAGTCTTAGGTTTAGCTCCAAGGTCTAACCGAGTAGACATTCTCACAGAGTCAAAACGGCCAAAGTATCAAAACACCCACAATAAAGCGTGTACGTTAATTAATGCACCACAGAAACATTAAATTAAGACTTATCTGGCAGGCAGTAGGTTAAGCTGTGGAGGAGAGATGGAAAGTCCAAGCCCTGCATAGGATACTCGATCTGCGAATACACAAAATGGCTGCCGCAAAGGGAGCCAATTAGAAACAAGCTGGTGAAGAGGGCGCTCATGAGAAACGTAGTTCCACTAACAGAGTACCCCCAACAGTGCCTGAAGCCCCCCAATCCCCAGAACATTGGCCGGATGACAAAGCAAGGAAAAACCAACACAATGAGCCATCTCTGACCACACTATGTTGCAGAGATATGTCCCAGACTGTAAAGTCCCATAGAAGTGAATGGAGCAATGGTGTTTATGCAGTAAATGCGTGACTTAAAGGCGTGGGACAAAGTTAATGAGGTGAATACCAACACGTAAAACACAAAAGCCACTCTAATAAAAACATTAGACCCAAAAAACACTGGTCCCAGTAGAGAAAGTGTCCAAAAACTCCCAAAACGTGCTAACCAGCAACAAAAGGGTTAAGTTACCACAGAAACTTGCTCCACACACCTCACAGACATACAGGATAAACCCAGTGAGTGCAGGAGTATGTAATAGGAACTCCAATAGAGACCCCAGTGTGGTGGGGAAGCGTGGGAAATGTGTACCTCAGCACTCAAAGTATGCTCACCTTTTTCAGCAGGTCTTCTGTCTTCAGATTACCATATATCAAGAAGAAGCCTTGGAGGGCAACTCCTGGGGAAAGAACTTGCAGACAAGATTTTCCCCCCAGGGCTTAGGTCCACAAAAGCACCTGGTAAACTGAGCTATCCACATTTGGGTGATGGGAATTGTCAGTGATGGTAATCCGCCTAATGGTGGTATCCCATTTATAACCGAAAATAATAAAAAGCTAAAACTATAGCAGAACTGTTCTCTTGCTTGTGTCTTGACCAAGGAACAAATCTTATTGGTTGGGGATTGGCTAGCTGCAAGCTAAGGAGAGGTGGTAGGCTCCACCCAGCAGTCACTTCTCAGAATTGTTCCTACCTATTAAAGGGGCTGATCATCTACCCAAAGTTACCAGCAACCTGTATTGGACGACAGAGAAAGAATGTTAATTCTGGATCAAATATAATGCACCAAGAGAGAGAAATAAAAATCTCCCCAATTTTCAATTATTTAAATGGGGGATGTTAACTCCTAGAATGCAAGAGAGGGTTTAAGAAACCCATTTCAATCTATGGTTATTTTTATTTGTCTCTTGTGGTACAGTTGGTTTGCCCTAGACTTACTAATTTATTGTGACACAGGACATTAACAGCAAAAATGGAGCAAGCACTGTATCCTTCAACAGCAATCACCTGAATGACTTGGGGATGTGTATAAAGTGTATATGGAGGTACACAGTATGTACCCCTTCCCTCCCCTTCTGACGACAGCAGGAGATCCCGGTCCAGGGACTAGCTGGCGGCTCTGCAGCAGAGCCAAAATCACATTATTTCAAAAGAATTACTTCATTGGAAAGGTCTACAAAGTGTGCCTGGTTTGCAATCCCACTTTGTAGACCATTCCAATGAAGTAGTTCTTTTTAAATAACGCAATTTCTGCTCTGCTGAAAAGCTTCCTCGAGTTGCACGACTCAAATCTCCTGATGTCAGCTGTAGGGGAGGGAGGGGGGAACTTTTAGTGGGAATATCTCTCAAACCATAGGGGTTTGAGAGCTAGGATTTGTGGTAAATAGTTTATTATTTTAACATCTACAAAAGTAGAAGAATTGTTTATGGGACATTACTGTCCATTTAAAATGTCCCCTATGTTGCTTTATAGCTTTACACATCACGAACACTCAAGTATGTTTCCATCTAGCACAGTTCTTTGAGTGAGCCTGTCAACTTAGACTTGCATTATATTACAAGGCATAAAAACACTCATAACAGACATTTTGATTTTTACTCAAACAATCAAAAGTATGGAAATGAGAGTTCTGGTTTGGGGAACTTTAGGAGGGATGTACTAATAAGTCCATTCTATAACAGGCTCTGGAATGGATTTCCTAGTGCTAATCCTGACTAATGACAATTTACTGAGGTACTTAGGGTGAGATGTTCAAAAAAGTCATCATAATGAAAAGATTGTTAGATCATGAGTTGGTGGTAAAAGAAGGACAATATTTTCAGAAGTAAATCCGTCACGTTTGAAAATGCGTCTAAAGAATTAAAAATGACGGTAAGAAAATCTTGACGAACATTGCCTTT
Source organism: Rhinophrynus dorsalis (assembly GCA_037306005.1). NCBI lineage: Eukaryota > Metazoa > Chordata > Amphibia > Anura > Rhinophrynidae > Rhinophrynus > Rhinophrynus dorsalis. The sequence continues at coordinate 190,692,925 of CM074723.1, forward strand.
AAAAAATTCTGATGGTAAAAATGTCTTTGATTTTGTCTTTGAAACAAAAATTTTCAAAGAAAGACATTTTTTGTCTTTGAAACGACAAATTGCTTCTCACGCCTGCTAACAGTATTTTAAATTTGTGTTCTCCAAACTTAGACCCTTTTTATTTTGTCAGGAAAAAATGACGTTAATCAGACAAAAAAGTGACGTTGAAACGAATATTTTTTTCTGAAAATACCTTACAATATGACGGTAGATTAAACCACGCCCACTTTTAAGACGGCTTTTTCCCTTTGACGGAAATGGCGAATTGGATGCAAAAAATGACGGAAACGTTTGAGAATTGATGGACCATGGCGTAAGAACTTTTTAATTCTGATTACAGACAATTTCAGTTACCACCACTTTCTGAACATCTCGCCCTTTGACTGAAAAATCTCTTCACACCATATGCACAAAGGGGAGGGCAGGCTGGAAGTGTATGAGCATTTTGGGGTATTTCTGTTCTTTGTTTAACAATACGTACTAATAAGGCACAATGGAAAGCAGCATAACCATACCCTACTTTGCTACACACACTATTGGGGAGGTGTTTGGGAACCAATGGCAATAAAGTGTTAATGAAGGAGAAGTGTGTTTTACTGTATGTACTGAAGTATTCTTGTGCTCTAGTGCATAATCTGAAGTGTCAGTGCATGACTTAGAGGCTAATGGAGCTGCTCTGATAGATCTGTACATTCTCTCCTTTAATGCCACAACCATCTTCTGTGATCCTCACATTGATACATATTAAATAACAAATAAAATGTGTTTGTGTGTGTGTGTGTGTGTGGGGGGGGTGTCACGGAGTTTAACTTCTCCGCACTATTAATTATTTCCATTCTGAATTTACTGAGTGTAAATTACTATGTTAGCTTTAACATGAGTTTTTTTTACCTCATTAAGTTATATATAGAACACATTGGAAATGCCAGTTTTAGAAAGCCTACAGTTTTCTTGCTGTAAGGTGTGGTAACATAGTAACATAGTAAACTAGGTTGAAAAAAGACACAAGTCCATCAAGTTCAACCCTCGCCCCACACCTTTATGGTTTGAGAGATATTCACAAGCAAAGTTTCCCTTCCTGCCCCTTTTACCTAGTATAAGCAATCTCTTCTCAGATGTGGAATGCAGTCTATAGACCAGACAGATAACAGAAGGGGACACACTTATTCCTATGAAAACGATGAAATCCCTGCCCCCCTTGACAAGCTTTTCAGGTTTTTTCCTTATCTTAATTGAAGATTGTCCCTCTCTGCAGTCTACCTGGGCACCTCCCTTCTGCTCTGGCTGAGCAGTGTTACATCAGTAAAAGGGGCGGGAGGGGGACATTTTGTCATTGAATTACTCTGGAACTACAACTCTGACAGAATTGAAATAACACTCTCCAAAGTCCAAATACTATGATGATTAATTAGAGCTGCTTTTATTATGAAACATTACTATCCCTTTAACGTTTCTATAATATGCCCCACCACTTAGAAAATGCAGGTAAGAAAACATATATACGTATGAAAATAATTATTTCAGGCCAGTTTTTTCATCATCATCCCCAATCAACTTGCATGTCTGATGTTAAACGAAGAGGAGCCATATCCTTCTAAACCTGCACACAGTCCAGTACATTTATTATAGTGTAAAGCACTTGCAGGATATGCAAATAGGTTTATTCTCTCTTCAAATTTATTATGCTCAAAATTTCCAGTTTCCTACATTTAATTTAAAAAATACATACATACTTTTTTCCTAAACCATCGGAGGTAGATGGATGGTGTATCTCAATTAATGAGAAAACGTGTGTGCAGATGTGATCACTATCATGGGTCACTTGGCTTTAACTTTAATTCAACTGAGCACCGGGTTGATCTTAACTCATTTCCTATCCAATGATATGTGTAGGCTTTCTACAGCACAAGACCAAACCAAGTGAATGCAAGCCCCCCCCCCACTAATACTCTGTCACAACCTCACTTTATCCATGCCCTTATAGCAGCCATGACCCTTCCCTAAAAGACGCAGAAGCAATATGAATAACTAGTATTCAAAGGGCTAAAAGCAAATAGAACATTTGATCTGTGAAAAAAAGACATTTGGAGTATGTTATGTTGTAAATATGATAGTTTATGTACCAGAGTCACTGTGAATATATTGAAGTGTGGGAAGGAGGCTATACATATGGGGGCATATTTAGTTACTTACATATTTGTTTATTCAGCATTCCATATGTTAATTTATGTTGTGATGTAATCATACCATTTAGATAAAAATAGGGCTCACATCGGCCAACTGTGTATACATATTTTATTCCCCAATTTGTAAATAGTCTGAACGATTGGTTATTAGGCAGGTCCTATAAGTATAAAAAGGCACACTGCCTGCTGGTTGCTTTCCTAATGGATTTTTCATTTCAATGTGCAAAAATCCTAAAGAAAATGTGTTTTATGTTTATATTATTGTTTTTAATAAATCATTTTTAATCAGAACATTGATATTTTTATTTCATTTCTTGTATTTTCCTTTATTACGTGGTTCACTTACATGGTTCCAGGACCTAGAGATACCTGAACAGAGGTAGGAAAACCCCTGTTATTTCAAGCTGATTTGTACCTAGGTGGACACCAGACTACTAAATGAACATAATGCTCACTCTTATTTCAGTCATGTGGCTATATGAGCTTCGGCTCTGTCTTAGGATATTAATTACTGGCTGGTGCTTCTTCTTTCACAGGAACAGCTGATTTCTGTGTGGAAGCAGAGTAAATGTCCTCCATACATCTGACTGTCCTCTTACCCCATAACAGATTTAGTGGCTATTACAAATGTTAGTAGATTGGTATATTGCGTTTCTATATTATTTTATGTATGTTATTACAATGTGAGGTGCCCTCTGTTCTTTTTGTTTGATTTTGATTTAAATTAATATTTAACCCATTAATTGTTATAGAGGTCTCATGTGAATTGGTTTGCAATGCGCTGGAGAGCTCTAAATAGTATTCCAGGTGGGAGATTCACTAAGCGGTGTAAAAAAGGTGATAAAGTGGAGATGACTTCTCCAGTTTATCACTTCTCCAATTCCTATGTTATTCTGTGAAGTTAATGCACTAAGATTTATTCAGCTTTGGAGATCTTAGTGAAGAGGCTCTATAGAAAAACATAGGAACTGGAGAAGTGATAATCTGTACTATATGGTGCAATTGATTTTCCACACAGCTGATCATCATCTGCTTATTGAACACTGCACTAAATGAGACCTTATTTGGCCTATTGTACAAAATAATTACCCAGAGTAACAATCTACCTTACATTTTACTAAATTAATATACTCACAGCATAAAATGTTTCTCTCATTGCTTAAGACTGAATGAGGATAATTATTGTGTGTAATAGGAGACCACATTTAATTAAGTGGACTTGAGTGAAGGGACAGATTTGCTGTGTCCATACCTGGAAACCTTCTTTACCCCAGGCCCCCAGAGTAATGAAAAGGGCCGGAGTGGGTGTTTAATAATGACAAATTTCTCTGTATAACATGAGGCGGCTTAATTGTTGGGTGGGATTATCAAGGAGAGGTCGGGTTTTGCCCCTAAAATGTCCAGTAAGTTGGTAAATAGGGTGAGTTAAGGGTAGAAGGTGATAGGAAATGGGTAGGTGTTACCAGGGAACTTGCCCAGCCATAAGAAAGTTTAATGTGTCTGGGGTAGAAAAATACAAAAAGTACAAAGCTACAAATAACATAATGTAGCATCAGGCACATTTCCTATGAAATGTTTACTGTCATTCATGTATAATATAAAGTTAAACCATTTAAAGACCATTGCATTGCACACCCATTTGGCCCTTAAGGAGTTAATAGAAAGCAAAAGTGAAATATGCAGCACTTGTGCCATGACATTCTTGCAGTACAATAAATGGCAAAAGCTAATGTTGTAGAAAGAAAGTGCAAATCTCTCTTACATTCATCTGAAGATGTCTCTGATTTATTATATTATGCATTGCAAAACCATAGCATGTAACTACTCTGTTCAGATTGTGTGTCTGTTGTTTCAGCTCATAATGAATTTTCAAGTTGGTACAGATCACTTAGAAAACTATCATAACGAACCTGCAGTAAGGCCAGGATGAAGTGAAATGAACTGACCCAATCATTTTGATTTGGTGTCTTTATCCCCAGCACACACTACAACACTGGTCTGTTTTCAATAAGCTAAACAGGTGGAATCCTGGAGTTTATCAGCTACATTATAGGGGCAAATGAAAATTCCCCACTCTAGGAGTGCCAGAGAGGTATCCGACACATTGCAAAGCAATGAGTTGGATACCTCTCTGGCACTCAAAGGGTTAACACCTTGAATACTTGAGAGGCAAAGCAATGTACTGGGGTTAAAATACCCATTTAAATCTGTGGGAATGTTTATTTGACCCCTGTAGTGCTATTAGATTGCTCCAGAATTGCACCTCTTTAACATCCTGAATACGGCCCATAGGGCATGATGTACAAACACAAACTGGAGTATCAGGAACAAAGAAACATCCCTGATGATTTCAGTGGGGCTTTTAACAATTTGCATGCTAGAGAGGTTTCCAACAGTTTGCTCTGGCATTCAAGGAGTTAAGAGCCCTATTTAGATCAATCAAAATTATGAGAATGTTTCATTTTCCCCTATACTGTAGTTGGTTTACCCCAATATTACTCTTATTGTATACATCAGGCCCACGGTTCATTATTTTAGCATTGGTTTTCAAGAGGAATAATAAAAATAAAACCTTGAAGGTTATTGTATGTGGATTAGTGGACATGATGGGCTTTGCTGCAGTAAAGCCATAAGGTCTGTGATGTAGAGATCACCTGGCATCAAAAGAGACAGGAGATGCTTTTGAAAAATGAATACAGTCAGAATGCACTGGGATCAGAGTCCCTGCAGTGTGTATTTTTCATACTCCCCACTAAACGTCAGGTCTGGTTAACTTTAGTTGCAAATTGTTACCAGTCAGTTGTCAAAGTCATTGTTCATAGGGTTGCCACCCAGCTGGTATTTTACCAGCAGGCCGGTAAAAAATTGGCTTCTGTCCAATGTTAAGTCTATGGAGGGAATGCCATGGCCGGTATTTTTTTTTAAGAAAGGGTGGCAACCCTAATTGTTCATGAGCTGGCATCCATCTGGCACTGTATCAGAAGAGTGACAGAACACTTAACCCTTTCAGTGGCAGAAAAGTATCCAATGCATTGGGTACCTTTCTGGCACTCAAAGGGTTAAAAGTCTGCACCCTACACAAGAAAATGTGCATTCTTGATTAAGGGTGAAGAATAAATCTACCCTAGGACCAAAGAGAAAAGCATCTGTTTAAATCATGGTGTCCAAACCTCCTTCCTCATAGGCCAGACATGGGACGGAACAGAAACCTTACTAAAGCCAGAACACCCGTGTGTCCTCAAGTGATAGCTTCCTTGAGTCCGTCCTAGATCTGATGTTCAAGGAGGCGGACATGACAGCTGCTGCCAGTTTGTCTCTTTTAAACTGAGGTAGGCAGAGTGTGGAGCTTACTTAACTCTTTTAGGACCAGAAAGAAAACTCTTTGAATGTCAGAGTGGTATCCAATGTATTTGCGTTGCAATGCGATGGATACCTTTCTGGAACTCAAAGGGTTAAATACCAGCATATGTAAAATTAGAGTTTATACTGTCTATTACAGGAAATGCACAGCTAGGCTAATAAACTAGCATACGTTTTGCTACATAAACCTACATACAGCTGGTGTCTGAGTACTAAAGATCAGGTAACAATTACTAAGTCTTGCAGCAGGTCACATTTTTATTTTAGTTTATGGAGGGCCAGATTGGTCAGGTCCAAGGGACACAAATGGCCCCAGGGAAACTGATTTAGTCTGAACATCTCTAAGCAATGTAATGTGTATCTTAAGCCATAAAATTTCAGAGAGGTATCAAACATAGTGCATTGCAAAAATGTACAATGTTGGATGCTATAGACCTATACTATGCATTGCAAAGAAATGCATCAGAGACATTCCTACCATCCGATGGATTAAATACCGTACTCAAATACATGGAAATGTCTCAGTTGGGAAGCCACTGGGTATGGCTACCTCAGTTTCAGCGGTTGGGAGACTGGACAGCCTTTCTCAGAGAGAAGGAGCTGACATCATATGAAGGAGAGGAAGAAGAGATAATTAAATAACTGGCAAAGTATATAGCATTTAAAGGGACTGTAATGTCCCATAAAAACTTTTTGTACTTTTATAGAGCCTTAAAAATAAGCAGAATGGTGCAAACCGTATCTCTCAAACCGCTATGGTTTAAGAGATATAGGCATTGAAAGTTTGCCCCTCTCTCTCCTTCTCCTGATGTCAGCGTCTAGCTGACAGCAAGAGATTCCGGTCCGGGGACCAGCAGGCAGCTCTGCAGTAGAGCCGAGATTGCATTATCTATAAAGAATTCATTCATTGGAAGTGTCTACAAAGTGTGCTTGCAAACAAGGCACACTTTGTATATCTTTCCAATGGATAAATTCTTCATAGATAACGCAATCTCGGCTCTGCTGCAGAGCCTCCTAGAGTCATACAACTCAATTCTCCTGCTGTCAAGCTTTACAGCTGACATCAGGAGAAGGGGAGGGAGGGGGGAACTTTGAATCCTTATATCTCTCAAACCATAGCGGTTTGAGAGATAGAAAATAAGCAGAATGGTACAAATCCTAAGGGTCTATAAAATTATACAAAGTTTTATAGGACATTAGTGTCCCTTCGAGTGTAATGGACAGTAACAATTTTAAAAGGCAAAAACAAATCAAAGTTACAGAAGTATCACTATCTCTTTAAAGGAAATGTAAGTGAGAATTGTTGATGAATGTATTCCCTTTAAACGATTCACTTCATACTTAGAGCTGATTTACAAAACAGAAGAAACTTTTTTTTTGGCTGAGCTTCTGCTGCAGCTTCCTCAGTGACACAACTGCTTAGTGTTTCCATGATGCTGACAACTTCATCACCTGGAAGGCATGAGCAGATAGGAATTTCCTCATCACAAGGATGCTCAGATAACTGGAGCCTACAACATGCTTTAATTACAGGTTTGTATGTTCTGATCATTGTTTCATAACTAAAGAAGACTGACTTAAGACAAAATGCTCAGCATCTTTAACTTCATTTCTATTCACTCTCTAATAAATGCCATCTGGTGTGTACTTTAGGGATATAATACCAGTCAAAAACCCTGCCATATTATTAGAACCGCCACCAAGTTGATCTGAAATGCATATTTGAACAGATGTGTTTAAATTACATCTCCAACAACTAACATGAATAAATTCAGAGCGAGCGTGCATTGATTTAAAATGCATAAAAAGAGGGATTTGGAAATACATCAATAGTGAACAGCATCTCAGTGGATCAGGGCTCACATTGTGAAAGGTCATTACTATAAATAAAGTGTGCTTGCATTTAATGCTGTTCCAATGGAGATATTCATTGGAATCCAAAGTCTTTGCTACTCAAGTGAAATAACAGAGCTTCATTGATTGGGCACGTCATTGTTCCAATCAGCTGATAGCAGACATTATACCAACACTGATATGGTACACCTTTCAAATGCACTTATAACATACTCAAGAAAGCCATGATCCCACACAGCTCTCACTAAGCACACACCCCAGTGATCTACTGCAATAGCCAAACATGTAAGGATGTTAAGTGTTAATGCTGAATGCCAGCGGGATATGCAATGCAAAGAGTTGAGGGCCATATGAATAAAGCTATAGAGAGAAGTGATGTGAGGGCAAACCACCTGCAATATACTGGAGACCTTTATAGTATTCAAGGGTTAAAATCCCCATTTAAATCAACAGGGATTTTTACTTGTTCCCAGTGGGGGAGTTAGTTTGCTTTGTGCATAGGGCCCACTGATGTTTAAAGTAGCGCAACAGTTGGATAATGTTATATGAGAGTATACTATTGTTATGCACAAAAAAAAAAAAAAAAAAATATATATATACACACACTCTAAGCTGTAGTAACTTTGGACTTAAGCACCTCCCGGGGTGGTTTACTATTGTTTTAATCAACAGGAAACGTACCACATATGCATTTCTTCATTGTAAAGGTTTACTGCTTCTTTAATGAGATTAGCCGGGGCAATCCCTGAGCAGACCAACTACACCACAGAGGACGCACTAAAAATTCCCATGGATTTAGATGTGGCTTTTAACCTCTTGAATACTAGTGCCCTCGGATGCGTTGCTTTGACACAGCCCCAGTTAAAGCCCTGATGTTCAGGAACAAGTCTAAAAAGAACATATATATATATATATATATATATATATATATATATATATATGTATATGTTAAACTAGTAGCAAAATGCCAACTAGTTCCTAAACAGATGGAGTTCTATGGGAAAGGCAAGTCATTGTCTGCAGTTCTAATAGAAAGTGATAGTAACAGCTCCTGCATTTTGTGGGTTCAGTGTTTTTAACTTTTGAATATAACAGCTGCCAGCAGTGGGAATACCTTTGTTGAAAAATCCCTACAACATAAGAATTTGTGTTTTAAATAATAAAGGTTTTCTATTCGTTAAATGTAGCCTACGTAAATCCCATTCCAACACACTAATTTCCCCTATAAAATCCTGAGGTAAATAGCTGGAAAGCTCTTTGTGTGTATCTTAGAGGTTTCATTTGCATAAGGGAGAACCGCTCATGACCATTAATAATGCTTCATTTGTACAGCAGGTATAGAGATCATTAGTTACTAAATTGGAAGATTTATTTCTCAGGTTAATGTTTTCTGACTTGATGGGAGTTAACTTAATCTATTAAAATAGAAGTACAACATATGTTCTAAAAGTAGTTCTGGAGAAAGGCTTACCTCCACAGTCATTAGCGAGTGCAAATATCCATGTTATATAAGCGCCATAGAACACTGCATTAAGCTCCATTTAACAGAAAGAAACTTTACAGAGAACAACTTCAACGTACATTTATTAATAATGGCATCCGCTATTAACCTTGACATGGTCGATGCCTTTCACTCTTAAACATCAGCCTGACATCCGCAAGCTGCAAAGGCAAATTTCCTATTGGTACAAAGTGATGGGGAACAGAAACATCACCCCAGCTAAGAGGAGTATTCTAGTCTCTTAAACAGCAAGAGAGAGAATGATGACACTTTAACCCTTTGAGTGCCAGAGGGGTACGCAACGCATTGCAAAGCAATGCGTTGCGTACCCCTCTGGCACTCAAAGGGTTAACCTCTTGGATGTTAGAGAGATCTGCAACAAGGCCTTTCTAGAAGTCAAGAAGTTAACCCTTGCATATCCCTCTGGCACTCAAAGGGTTTGTTTCCTGTAACAAAATAAAACCAGCCTCTATTTTACAGTTGTTTTATGTTTTATTCTGCATTTAAAGCAGTTTTACAAAATAAATAAAGCAAACGGAATTCGCTCTCTCTACAAAAAATAGGATGTCTCAGTTGTATAAGTGCCTTTTTAATCAATGAACTATGTATGTTTTAGGTGGTACATGATGAGTAAAGATTGGACGTGTCTCCAAAGAGGTCTCACCAGTTTAAAGGATATTACCGAGCAATATATACATTTGTTAAACTTAAAATAATGGGTAGTCTCTGGTACAAGTCAATGTTTTGTCCACAGAATTACAGCCACTCCAGTGAGCAACAAATCACTTCCCTTTTTAGGATACTACTACTTATAAAGTATTGTATAATCAGGTATAAGTATAGGTATGATCTGGTACAGAGTTAGTAGAAGAAAAAGCAGGTGACTGGTAGAGTAAAAGTTACACAACAAAGGTATCCATTTTACTCTACCAGTCACCTGCTATAATAAAGTAGGTTTTCTCTCACATCGTTTGTCTAATGATACAGCCCATTTTATTTAATGAGGGAAGTAAAATAATAGCAATAGTATATAATATATATGATATCTATTAGCAATATTGGCACAGACTTATCTGAAGTTAATAAGACAATGACTGTGTTAATGTCTGACTTGTTGGATTTTCAGTGCTTAGCCCTTTCAGCTCCAAAAAGGTGTGTAATTAATTGCAAAGCACTGCGTTCCACAACTCTCCATCAATGTACGTCTGTGAGTGTGTGTGAGCGAGCTAGCAAGTGTGAACAGTGGGGTCAGGTTGTGGTGTCACATGTATGTGTGGGTGAATGATTAACAATAGGAGTGGAACATGGCTCAACCGACAGACACAGTTGTGGCTATGGTGGAAGAGTAGGGTGTCGCACAGTGTGAGGTTCTGTGACCATGAGTGGACAGTTGGAGAAGGCTGGGCTGGCAGAACACTGTAGTGAGTAACAGTGAAAGGCGGGGGCAGACTGGAGTATCACACAGTATACATGTGTGTCAGTGATTACCAGTAGCACAGTGGAACAAGGCTGTTAAGGCAAAACAGTGTAGGTAACTACAAGTGGAATACTATCTCTCTTCCCCTGCCTCTTTGTACACATATTTGTTTTGGTACAAAAGGTGGAGGGTATGTGCCTGCATAAGAGCATGTCTGACGTCCCGCACCTGTTAATCCTTTGAGTGCCAGATGGCTAGGTAATGCACTGCAAAGCCATATGCTGCCTACCCCTCTGTCACTCAAAGGGTTAAGTGTATTTTGGCCCACACATAGGCTGTGTCTCACCCTAAGTCTCTGGCAGGACATTTTTGTGCACCTCCCCCCTCACCACCACCTCCAAATGTCTCATGCACGCCATTTTTGAGCCGCCTACCTCTCGGGTGCCAATCTGGCCACCTAACCCATTTTTTGAATACTACCTGTAGCTGCGATTAATCTGCCACCTAATGTATAACTGGCCACTACCAAAAGTTGAAATCTTGCAGTGCAGTGGCCACTGCTCGACCAAAACACATTGTTAGGACGAATCACAGTAATCATCCTTCCCTTCTACCGGCCACCTTGGGTAAGTGCCATCCCCCTCTCCAGGCTTGCCCTATACATGCATTTTGAGAAAGTTTATGTCCTCTGCCCCTCTGTCACGGGCAGACCTGGAAGTGTTTCACCTCTCACCCTTCCTCGCTCAGCAGTGGCCTGGGTAGGTCTGTTCCTTCTGCCCCATAGTCACTTCATGTCTGTACACAAGGACTATGATTTCCCAGGTCAGGTTTGTCAGCAGCTTCTTGATGGAGCAGTGGCTGTGAGTGCAGCTTCTCCATGGGGAAGGGACTGAACAGGCAAAGGAATGGAAGGGAGGGATAAGCAAAAAGGCAAGTGTAAAAGGTTTGTAGGTGAAGTTGCAATTGTGAACTTGGAGGTGGATTAGAAGTGAAATTTGAGGGTGGGAGACGGTTTTGATGAGGTGAAATGAAGGGAGGAGTGAGGGGATGATGGGTCGAATGGAGGACATGATGAAGAATGGGATGGAAGGTACGGACTACGTGATGAGGAAGTGAATGTGACATATAGAGAAGAATGTGAGTTAAGTGCAGTAATTCATGGCGTCTGTGCAACTCAGAATTTTTCACAGGAGTGGTGTCCAATACAAAAGGTGGTCAGACACAGGTAAATTGAGATAAAACCACCTTTAATGATAATACACAGATAAGCAATTCCCCAGCTGAGCCACAGATACTGGTGAATGGACGGCCCATAGTCCACTACCCAGATGTACACTGGACAGTGGCCTGCACTACTTGGAGTGAGATAACGGAATGAAGAACCTCGCCTATGGTTCTATCTGCCTGGTAGGAACCAAGTGCCAAGAAGTATATGCGTACTACTGCACGGTACCTTAAATGCAGACAGTGGTAATCGGAGCGGGGACAGCACAAGCCACAGTACCGCTAATGTGAATAGCCAGACCTGCCTCGGTAACATGGAGCGAATAGTCAGTCACAGCCACAGGTCAGAACCGGTGTGGGTAGTCAGACAAGCCGGGATCATACACAGAGCGAGTAGTCAGCCAGAGCCACAGGTCAGAACTGGTGTGGGTAGTCCGACAAGCCGGGGTCATACACGGAGTGAGTAGTCGGCCAGAGCCACAGGTCAGAACAAATGTGGGTAGTCAGACAAACCGGGGTCATACACAAAGCGGAATCGGAAGCTAGGCAAGGGTCACAACGAGACTGTGCAAACTTAACGAGCACTAACAGGAACACCATGTGCGCAGATTTCATGCATGGGGACAGCACAAGCCACAGTACCGCTAATGCGAATAGCCAGACCAGCCTCAAGTAGTCAACCAGAGCCACAGGTCAGAATCGGTGTCATACACGGAGCGAGTAGAAAGCCAGAGCCACAGGTCAGAACTGGTGTGGGTAGTGCGCCAAGCCGGGGTCATACACAGAGCGAGTAGTCAGCCAGAGCCACAGATCAGAACTGGTGTGGGTAGTCCGACAAGCCAGGGTCATACACGGAGCAAGTAGTCGGCCAGAGCCACAGGTCAGAACCGATGTGGGTAGTCAGACAAACCGGGGTCATAAACAGAGCGGAATCGGAAGCCAGGCAAGGGTCACAACGAGACTGAGCAAACTTAACGAGTACTAACAGGAACACCATGTGCGCAGATTTCATGCGCGATTTCCTGACAAACCCCGACCGGCTCCACGGGGGGGCCTTTGAGGGGGAGTACTGTCACAGCTTACCTTCTTTCCAGTGACACTCTGCATCAGTCCATGCGTCATCTGCAGGCGCGAGGCTTCAGAGTGAAGCAGGCATCTGTTTTATGCCATGCTTCCAGTAGTCTCCCCCTACCCACTTCCTTCCTCTGAGCCTGCTCCTCCTACCACTTCCTGAAGAGGGGTTTAAAGGGTAGTCTGAGACCTGACTCAGTTGACCTTGCGCTGTTGTACAATACAGTTCTGTTTACTTGGGCTCTGTGTATGACCTGGCTTGTCTGACTATGCAATCTGGTGCTGACCTGTGGCTCTGTGACTATTCTCCTGCTTTATCCTTATAGTGGACATCCAGTCTGGTGCAGACCTGTGGCTCTGGCTGACTACCCGAACTGTGTATGATCTGGCTTGTCGGATTACCCTCTCTGGTGCTGACCTGTAGCTCTGTCTGACTATTCTCTTGTTTGTCCCCTGTAATAGCAGACACCCATTTTGGTGCGGACCTGGGGCTCTGGTGGACTAGCTATACTGACTGCAGATGTGAGTCAAGTATCTGCATTTGCTATACTGACTGCAGGCGTGAGTAAAGTATCCGCATTTGCTATACTGACTGCAGGCGTGAGTCAAGTATCCGCTTTAGCTATACTGACTGCAGGCGTGAGTCAGGTGTATTCCTCGCTCATCGGATCAAGACTTCGTGCTCTGGTTCCTGTTCCATTCCTGTTCCAGCTCCTGGTTCCAGCTGAGACTACCAGTGGCTTCGGCCTAGTCTCCAGCAGTGTGGTCATTCTTGGCAGTATACTATTCCTGATAGTAGCGCTTGCTGGCTGTGACCATCTGCTTGTTCCTGCCTTATTACCATTGCGTGCTATCTTTATTGTTCTTTAATAAATTGCATTTTACTATACCATACTGACTCCTGAATTCTCTGGGGAACCGTGACAATATGATAATCATAGTCATTACATGGGTACCTTTTTTCCAATATAAATAATTATACTGCTCATTACAAAATCACTAAAATAATAGATTTGTATAATTTCTTTTTAACAGTGTCATGCTATTATTTGATCTGCTATAGAAAACGATACTGCGGGGCAAAACAGACATTTTGCTAAGGATTTATAGCTAGGAAAATTAGACTATCTTCCCCTACAGCCATAATTCTCATTATTACCAAGTGTCTTAAAAGATACATCAAAACCAATCACTCATATAAGCAAGTTCTTCAGCTGAAAATACCTCATACAAAGTTTGCTCAAAACTCTGGACCATCTCAGAGCAAACTCAAGTTCTTCAGAGGGTCTTCCAAAAAAATGGAAAGTACATTAAAATCCAGTGCAGAAGACTGGATAACTTAATCCCCTCAAGCTGCTCTTAGACTACAACTCCCATTATCCTTAGAAGGTTGAGGATAATAGGAACTGTGTTCCAAGAACAGCTGGAAGGTTGCAGGTTGTATATTTTTGGTACAGTCATTTGCCCAACAGCTGCAAGCCCCTGTCATTATTTGGGTGCTAAATCTTTCTCTCTCACTGTGTGCTGATATGGGACAGTGTAAAGGGAAAGGTATGCTCAACTGGAACCCCACCTCACCCCTCTCAATCTGCTTTACATCTTCAGTACAACTAATATTATATTGGCAACTAATGCAGCGATAGAATGCTCAAAACCAGTGGTTCCCTCGCACACGTCTGGGACTCCTAACAGGTCATGTTTTCCTATTTGTGCACAGGGTGGTTAATAAATGCTGAGCAAGAAGAAAAGTCAACAGGCTGGGTCACAATGAGGAAACCAGCAGAAGGATCCAATACACACTACCAAGGGTCTGAACAGGAAGTGAAGTCAACAGTTCAGGTCACAGCTAGCTGAACAGGGGAGAAAGGAAAATCCTGAACTGGCCTTACAAGAGGCTTGGAAACTACTGCTCAAACAAAAAAAAAAATTGCCCTGTAGTTTATTCCCATTTCTGTAACACTTCATCGTTTATAGAACGTGACCTATTTCTGGTTCTGTCAAATTATTGTGAATCCAGTACACATCCTAACTTTTTTCAAATTAACTCAGGAGTTTTAATTTAATAGTGTGCTGCTGCTGTGAGGCTTTGTCCATGATTTTGCCATAGCATAGTGTATCATCTCTATCAAAATATTAGAGTAAGCTCCTCAAAGTGTACCTAATGCTATCTTTTCTAGGCCCTCATATTAGGTGGTCAGGGATGGGTATAAATACTTTAAACAGCAACTTTGTAAAAAATAAGTAACAAAGTAGTACTTAGATTTCTAAAGCATCTATATTTACGCAAGTCATTTTTTATTTAAAATAATGGTTTGAGATATTTAGCTTTATTTTGTATTAAACTGTTTTTATTGCCATCATAAAAAGAGACAAAGACATAAGCAATATGTCTGTACACAGCAGTCAGTGTACACCAGCACAATATGATTAAACAGACCAATCAATTTGTGTCAAAAAGCACTTAAATAAACATAAGTAGTAAAATTGATCATGTGTTGCCTACTAGTGAAAGCGTAATGCATATACAGCTTATTTATACCATAGGTGTCATATACAGTGATGTGGTCTGAACCAGATGACATCAGCCTATTTTATCACAGAGAGAGAGGATAGAGTAGAAAACAAAAATGGAAGAGTGTGTAAACAATAATAGGCGAGCGCAACTCTGTTCTATGTAGGTCATGCATGTATTAAATTATATTTGGTATTAGTGCGCTTTAGGGAACCGTGCTTACATTTCTTAGAAATAATGTTTATGAAATTAGAAAGTTACACTTCTATTTTTTTTTGCTTCATAATATATTTAGCCACTGAAAACAAGACATATTATTGTGTCTCATTGCCAGAAATTTAGCACTGTGCTCTTCTTACGTCCCCACCTCTTACCACACTCCATTCATGGACAGCAGACCCATGACGTCATCAGTGCACGAATGTGGAAGAAAAGGAGCGTATGCGCAAAAAAGGGCTTCCCATTAAACGGGTTGATATTTACTCAGTATGGGACATTCATCTGCACATCGAGCTTCCCCTTTTAGAGACTCCCACAATTGAATGCCCTAATGGTGGGATCCAGAAGTAAAAACTATGGGGTAGGGGTCTTATACTTAGGCGTAATGGGGGCATACAGGTCACTCAAATGGCGTGGATGGTAAAACATACCCTTGGCAGTCAATAAGTTCAATGCACACATAAGAAAAAGTATAAAAGATGCAAAAAAAAAAACACAGATTATATATAAAGATATCCTATATAATAATTTGCTAAAAAGTTTGTAACAACGCAGTCATGCGCAGTAGAGACTGCTGCGCACGCTGCAGTCATGTACAGTAGATACTGCCTGTGACACTGCTGATACGGAACGGGGAGCTCTGATGTATCAGCCTACGGCACTGGCAGTCTCTATTGTGCGTGACTGCCCCGCGACCAGCTGGCACTGCATCAGCCGCGGTGCGGGAGTCTCTACTGTGCATGACTGCCCTGCGGCCGGCTGGCACTGTGGTCATAATAAAAATATATACACAAAAAAGAGAATGTCTAAAAAAAAAAAAAAAAAAATTGTATATAAAAATATATATAAAAAATATATAAATAATGGTTTATAAGATCCAGATGGGACAACACCTATGTTTATGTGTAGGAAGGCTTATTATCATCACTGTGTATATGAGACTGGGTCTAGGATTAACCAATTATAGACCAGAGGCTATGTCTATTTCTGCATTCATTCCTCAATTTTCCATTGTATTTAAAGTATAAATCCAAAAGGCTTCTCTTGTACACGGTTTTCTGTACTGACCTCCAGAATTCTCAGGAATGTGTTCCAAACCTATAACTTTTACGTTTTCCAAACCCCCTTTGGTACAATTATTGAAGTGCCTTGGTACACCATGATTCACATCGCTGTATTTTTCCTCTATGTTCACTGATGCTTACTCTCAAAGGTCTGGTGGTTGTGCCTATATATTTACTAGTCACAGACCAACATGTAAATGACATACGAGGTGTTACAGCTAATATATTGTTTTGTATAGTAATGTTTTCCATTATTCATATCATTAAAAGTTATGTTCCCATGAATCATATACCTACAATTGGTACATTTGGGTTGTTTGCATTGAAATGTTCCCTTAGGTTTGGATTGTAGATTGGTAGAATTTACATTCTTGGGTCTGCTGGGTGCGATATATGATCTTAGGTTTCTATTCTTCCTGAAAGTTTTTGTAGGACATTCACTGATAGCATCTTTCAGAATGGAGTCCTGTTTAAGGATACCCCAATGTTTCTTCAAGATATTTTTGATTTTGTGACCATAAGTGTTAAACTGTGTTATAAATGTCAAATGATGTTTATTTGCCAATACCGTGTTAGTCTTCTTTTTCAATATTATATTTCTATCTAATTCTTTTGCCCTATTGAATGGCGAAGTCAGTAGTTCATCTTTGTATCCTTTTCTTTGAATTGTTGAACAAGGAGGTTTCTCCCCCTTTCAAAATCCCTTATGTTGCTGCAATTGCATCTGATCCTGTGTAGTAGTCCAAATGGAACATTATTCAACCATTTGTGGTAATGACCACTGTCTGCTCTAAGGTATTCGACGCAACTGGCTTTTTATAGATGGTACTATGGATATTACTGTGTGCCCCAAAAGATGGCTTCAATTCCAAAAATTATATTTTTTGATGGTGTGTTTGAACGGTGAATTTGATACCTCTGTTGTTATTGTTGAATGATGATATCTTTGCGGCAGGCTAAACCTCTCTAGCATGTGAGTAAATCCAACAGGGGGGAAAGGATTTTTTTATATACCTTTTCTGATAATGCTACACTTAGAGGTGTTGTGGTTGCGCTTTGTCCTCCTCGTCTAATTTCTTCTAGACTACTGGAGAAGTCTTTTGGATTGTGACTTGTGAAATATTTTTTACAAAACAATATTTAGCATGTGTGTTCTATCAATGTACAGAGTTTGTTTGACATAAAATGCATTTTAATACAGTATGATTAGTAAAGCTTTGTGTTACAATGTGTTGAATACCTCTCTGCCACTCAAAGGGTTAAGAACCCCCCATTACATTTTACCCATATAAAGGCAAATGGGGATTGTATAATTTAAATAAAATGAAAATAAATGTTAACCTTTTGAATGTCATACATCTATATAATGAAATGCTTTTGCATACCCCTCTACCCCTGTTAATAATGTTCTACAAAGAGTTGGACAAGACTCAAACCAACTGCACCATAGGGGAGAATGTCTCCAATGCACTGCAAAGCATCTAGCATTTAAAGACTTAAAATTCCCTTTAAAATCAATGGGTATTTGTATTTTCTCCATATGGTGGAGCTGTTTTGCCCCATTATTGCTCAAATTCTGCTTAGTACATTAGCCATATTTTGTTAATTAACATATTTTTAAATACATGAGCCACAAAACTTGATATACAATAGATCTCTTAAAACAACAAAACTGAGCATTCAGCAGATTGCGACTATTTGTATTGTTATCTTATTTCAACCCAATCACAAATACTCCTGGACAATGAGAAAAATGCAGCAATGTCTGCTCTTTCATATGTAAGACAAGAGTTTAGTCCACAAAAAAATAGATAATTTTTAGAGCTATGGTTTGAAATTCACAGTATATATGTGTATATATAAGCCCAGTTCACTTTTAGGTGTTAGTGTTTACCTAAAGCGCTTGAGAACCACATCTTGCAGATAATAAAAATGCAAGCACACAACAGAAACCTTGTGATGCATCTAACACATTGCATATGACTAGGCGACAAGCTGATCACTGTGCTGCCTCTGACAATATCTGTACGGATAGTGGAATGGAAGGATGCGCAATCAGCGTGTCCTTTTCAGTTTTAGAAGCATGTTAGAAAATAAATGCTGTTGGCATTTCTGACAAATGAAAGCACTGCGCAAACAAGTGAAAGTGACAAAACAAGAGAATAAGTAATGAGACTGTAAAGTCATGAGACGTCATGGTCAAGTCACTAACGTTTTTACTTGAAACCAACATAGCAGATGGGACAGGAGACAGGCAGCAGTCAGATAATTACAAGCTGCTGGCAGTCTCCTTCATCCATACCTGCGTATTCATTCTATCAAACTGTACAATAGCAAGTATATTTTACTAGTGAAAAGCCCGTTTACATGGGCCACAGTGCCACCCAGCAACTGGCCGCAGTAGAGAGTGCCCGTGCCGCGGCTGATATGGAGCGGGGTGCAGGGCGCCCCACTCTGCCCACTCGCAGCTGATACGGTCTCTACTGTGCATGAGTGCAGCACGAGCAGCCGTCTCTACTGCACATGATGGCTTCTGACAAACATCCTTAGCGATTTATAATATAGGATAAGATCAGGACTTGAACATACAGTTCCTGATGTACTAAAGAGAGAATTATTAAGCACACACGTTTACAGAAAAAAATAATTTTTAATAACACAAAGTAGCCAACATAAAAACTATGAAGTTTTACTTCAAACCTTTGAACTCTAATTTGCTGTAAATGGAGGTACCTGCACCTCAATTCATGGAGAACAGCCAAGTTAATGCTCATTTTCTTTAGTGTATTGGGTTTGCAGAAGACTAGAGAAATTCTGGAGCCAACCAGCTATAATATAGAGGACAAATAATTATCAGAATGTCCACTGATTTAAAGGGGTTTTTATACTTATAAATGCTAGCGGTCTCCAATGTACTGTAGTACATGAAGGTGATAAAGGGCAAGATGTTCATTATAGAAAAAAAAAAGTTGGATGGTGGGTTGGTGAGAAGAGGACAACAGTATTTTCAGAAGTAACTAGGTCACTTTTGAAAATGTCTTAAAGTGGAACTTTCACCTTCATAATTTTGCCCCCCAATCCTTTCCTAATGTAACGATAGGTAAAGCCATACTGTTATTATGATGAAAAAGTCCAAGTTATTAAAGAAAGCAAATGTCTTCTGCAGGCATCCAGGGCACAGAGCTTACAAGAGCAGCTCTGTGCACTTGCACCTTCAGTAACTTCCGTTGCATTATGTTAACTGAAGCAGGTCACCACCAATCCGAGCAGAGCACGGGAGACACAACGCAGACACAGAGGTCCCTTACCTCTAAGATGTCTGCGCTGTTGTTCACTGGATGCCTGCCGAAGAAGAGGCTTTAAATAATAAGGCAGACTTTTTCATCATAATAACAGTATGGCTTTCTATAGCACTACATTAGGAAAGGACTAGGGGGTGCAATATTAAGAAGGTGATAGTTCTTCTTTAAAAAGGATGGGCTTGAGGAATACAGCCCTTAGATTTAGAAATGTTGTCTTTTGTCTTTAAAATTACAAATTAAAATTTTTTTTTTTTATTATTTTTTTTTTTTTATTTTTTTAACCCCTTAACGACCGGCGGTCCTGGGACGTTTCCGTCCCATAAGGACCGCATAGGAACACTTGGACGCGCCGGTACACGTGACCTGTCGCGTGTATAGGCGCGTCACTATGGGGCCTGATAGAGATCGCTCCGATGTTGGAGTGGTCAATTTCAGGCCCTATTTTTACTTACAGCGCTCCCGGTAGAGCGCTGTAAGTAAAAAGTACGTGACGTACTATGACCGTCATTGGTCCTTGAGTATGTCAAGGACCGTGACGGTCATAGTATGTCACATGTCGTTAAGGGGTTAAACCAATCAATGCCTTATTTATATTTTCCACAACTATCTGCTAATATTACTTTTAATGGTCTTCTCCAAGTTTAGACCATTTTTATCTTATGGGGAAAATGTACATACATTAAAAATGGCAGTTAAATTATTTTTTTGACAGTAATACATCTGAGAATTGATGGATCATGGTGTAAGAACTTTTTCAGACACATTATCGACAAAATTCAGTTACCAAAACTTTTTTGAACATCAAGTTCTAAGGGTAAACCAAAATATTGAAATAAAGACTGATGGCAGTGAGTATCTTTGTTAAGCATTGGACTGGCTGAGCTGTAGAATCTGGTGCCACCAGTGGAGATTGTAGTGAGCGACTGGAGTGTAATACATTCTTATATATTGGACATATATACCGTACTTTTCCAGGACACTGCTAATTTATATACCAATATAGGTGGTGGACAGCTGGTAGCAGTGGTTTCACTACAATTTTATTCCACTTTGCCAGCCATCCACTGCCTAATAACGAGAAGTGCTAGTGACAAAATTTAAGCATGCATTGGATAGACCAAATAAGGTTTGACGTTTTTACTGTAGGAAAAATGGACAGACTAGATGGGCCAAAAGGTTTGTCTGCCGTGAAATTCAGTTTCTAAATTTTTGAGTGGGATTTGTAGTGAAAAAAGTTGCATTGGGCCTTATGTATGAAGGTAAAGTTGTCCTATTCTGGAGAAAGCCAAATGTGCTATAAAAGAAGCAAAAAATGTTCTATTGAATAAATTTGGGCTTTTAAGACCCTAAATACTAGAAACGTAGAGTTTAACGGATTGGGCAGTCATTAAGGACCACATTATGATGCAAACCCATTATGATGCAAGCTCACTGTCAGCCCCACGTGTTTTTTCCAGAGACTTGGAATAAGAAGGCTCCTATGTATGATTATCACATGGTTTCAACCACATGGTATGAGGTAAAAAAAATGTATTTTACACATCAATCTTTTAGTTAATTAAACCTATACATAAAACATATGTACTGTATATAGTATAGAATGGTTTATGTATATGGCTTAACATGTAACAGCAAAACATTTCATTACTTCATAATGCTTCTTTTTCAAATTATAACTCAAATGTCTGTCAGCCACGTGAAGCTGGATTGTCAACCTTCATTTTAAAGGGATAGTAATGTTTCATAATAAAAGCAGCTCTAATTAATCTTCATAGTATTTGGGCCCTGGGGAGTATTATTTCAATTCTGTCAGAGTTGTAGTTCAAGAGTAATTCAATGACAAAGTATCCCCCTCCCGTCCCTTTTACTGATGTAAAACTGCTCAGCCAGATCAGAAGGGAGTGTCCAGTAGATTGCAGAGAGGGACAATCTTCAATTAAGATCAGGGAAAAACCTGAAAATCTTGTCAAGGGGGGCAGGGTTTTCATTGTTCTCATAGGAAGAAGATTGTCCCCTGCTGTTATCTGTCTGGTCTGGCAACCAGATTCCACATCTGAGGAGAGCAGTGTTACATTAGTTAAAAGGGGTGGGAGGGGGAAACTTTATAATTCAATTACTCTTGAACTACAACTCCGGCAGTATTGAAATAACACTCTCCATGGCCCAAATACTATGAAAATTAACCGGAGCTTCTGTTTTTGTGAAACATCACTATCACTTTAAGTAGAATACATTTATTTTGCATTACTAGCAAGGAAGAATTTACATCCCAGGTACCCAAAGGCAAAGCAATCAGAGCTCCACCGATGACCACACCACTGGTCCTTACATACCCCACCCACAATTCTCTATCATCTCCAGCATCCAAGGGGTTAAATTGCAGCTTTAAAAGTGGAACTATTACCAAACTTAAATTTCCCCCAAATCCTTACCACCATAGCGATATTCATATACTTTAGTGACAAATAGAATTTGTTCAGAAGGCAGCAGTGTGCAACAGCGCAGTCATCCTGTAAAAAAGGCATCTTTGAGTCTGCATTGTCCTTCCCGTTCACCTCCAGGATTGGCGAGTTGAGTTACTTGGTACCTTAAGGCACTGGAAGGGAACGATGGCGCAGGGGCACAGAGTGCCTAAAGCAAGATCCCTGCTGTTGCTGCCTGCAGAACGAGTTCTATTTGGGGGGTAATTTATATTTTAATTACCAGGAGCTTTGAAACTGCTCTGGTCACATACACACAATTGAGAGTGTGTATGACCAATATCGCTGAGGCACCTCTCCTCAAGACTAGGAGCTTTAGTTGCCTACTCTGCCTAATGAGAATTCCAGTCCTAATCAGTTTGATATATTTAGTATAAACCATTTATGTATAGCCTTACAGTGTCATAACGTCAGATTATGCATACATTTAAAATGAATGCATGTACTGTATTTGGGACACTAAAGAGAAGCAAATCCATTGTAACTGAACTGTGCCATAGGGGACGGATAAAAGTTTCCAAAGTTATTCCCACTGATTTAATTGGGGACTTTTAATACCTTAAATAATTTAGATGTATTCAAAAGCCCACACTTAAAACATAGGGAATTTTCATTTGTCCCCCCTATGGTGCAGTTGGTTTTGTCCAGAAGTGCTCCATTTCAGCTTCCTGAATAAGGCCCAGGTTTTATTGAACATTATTGTGCATTTCTATCACAATTTCATATTATTGAATGTTTTATTGAACACTACACCTTGTTGCTTATTTTTATTATTCAACATTGTGGTGAATCCATTAGTATTGTGAGACGATTATAAAGTGATATAGTTTATCTCCACATGTGCAATCTGGGATTTGATCTATGAACTCATTAGTGAAAAGAACGTTATTTTTAAATATGTACATAGTGAGGCCATAGTTTAAACAACATTTCTTGCTATAACTGTGCAAAGGCAGTATTAGTGCTGTTTTGCAAGGAGGGAAAAACTGATTTTGCCCCATATATTTCAAACATTTCTAAAAATAAATCTTTGGCCATAAGTGAGCAACCTGAGCCCCACCAGCTGGGGTGGACTACAATTCCCATCATCTCCAGCTAGCCAATTGACTACAAATGGAAATAATAGTTACAAGAGTGACAAAGGGAGCTATGATCCTTGGAAAGTCATGGGAATGATGCCCAGCAGAAGGCTGCAGTAGTTAAGGTGGTAAATCAGCGAATCAGGGTTTTGTAGGCATGTCCACTCGATATAGTAGAGGATAGTCATGATGACCCATGTCAGTAGGCATGAATATTTTACAATAGTGTTTAGTATCTGTGAGTGAGTGCTGCAGGGGAAGAAGTATCCGATGGTTAGATATAGGGGAATACTAGAACATGGTACATGGCATTGCCAGTTCAATTGGGCACACAGTATACATCGGGGACCCAGTGGACCACTGAAGTGATGCCATCCTGAGACAGGGAGGACAGTGAACCAGAAACCTCTTAGATTTTTATATAGGAGAATATAAACTGAGGCACATTTACCAATATAACTACTTTGAAGCCACAGAGCAGGGGGTAGACAAACTTCAGACCTCCAGCTGTTGGAGACTATAACTTCATACCTGCCAACTATCCCTAATTTCCAAGGAAAGTGCCTGGTTCTGGTGCTCTGTCCCTGGATACTTCGGTCCCTGTTTTGTCCCTGGTATTAATATTGCATTTCAAACCCATACTTCATGTTTGTAAGAGTCGCCACAAAGTAATAGTTTATAAGATTCTCCACAAAGTAATCTTGTTTATTTAAACTATGCCCTGCAGTATTAGGTGTGATTAATGTCTATTATACTATAAGCTAAGTCTAGCACAAAGCATACCTCCCAAGTGTCCCTCTTTAGGAGGGACAGTCCCTCTTTTAGACCCAAATCCCTCTGTCCCTCTTTCCCACCCTGATGTCCCTCTTTTTAGGAGACCAGATTGTGTGGTGTGTATATAAGTGTATCACATTGCTCCACAGCAATAAAACTCACATTAATGTTTGTTTAAACGTCAGTATATGTGTTTATAAATTAGCCTGTGTAAGTGAAATACTTTGGTCTTGTTATAAATCATTTATTAGGTTACACAAAGAGGTGTCAATAGGTCATGAAATAGCCTAAAAATTCTCGGTAATGCCCCGCCCACCAGTCACTCCCCCAGCAACTCCCCCTAAAACACAAGTGTCCCTCTTTGGCAATTTTAAATGTTGGGAGGTATGACAAAGATTTCCTGTTGATGTTACACTAGATGCTACTATGGACCACTAGTGACACTCTGAAGTGTGATGACCAGGAGAAGAGTATCTATTGAATTATTTATTGAAATGTTGCCAAGTGTGAAACTCAAATCATTCTTCAACACCTAGAGGTCAAATAATTCACTAATCAAGCCACAGAGACTTTTCACCCCCAACAGTTATCAAAGAGGCTGCTTGATCTAAATAACCCCTATCTGCATTGGCATCAGGGGTCTCTATACATGTTGGTGGTTTTAGTAAATTTTCCCTTTAGTTATTAAAATGTGATTCACTCCCCAGTGATAAATCCACTGCAGGGCGATCACTGGTTGGAACTAGACTAAAATAATAAGTCCCACAGCATAAAAGAGCTGCTTGTAGCCATAAAGGGTTAGAAATGACCCTTGCAGCACCAGCAACTCAATTTTTATGTTCCCATAGTGCACTTGATTGTTCTAGAACTGTTCTACTTTGCTTTTCAATCTAAGGCCCAATATCTAAGCATGGATTAGTCAATCCCCATTTGATTAGATGCAAGACACAGTTTAGATAAAGGGGTGACTAAAGTGGGAATTGCAGTCATCATCATCTGGGGGCCTCAGGTTGCCCAACCCTAGCTTAGTTAATATAAATAGATTTTCTCTGTAAAGGAGAAGATAATAGGCTAAATGGAAACTACTTGATATTCATCTCACGTCTCTTCATTATCCATCCATTAACGGACTTTAACTTATTCACTTGTTTAACATATCAACCCTCAGCACTATTTGTTCAAGTATCCAGAATAGATTTTATGTCTGCAAATCTTCATATCATAACCTGCAGCCGAATACAAATGAGTCTGTCTTAGTGCATGCTACCATTTAGAGCTCTGCATGTTTCTCTGTTTACCCATCGGTGGCACACCTACACACATAATTAGGACATGCTAGAAATTGGCTCTGAAACAAGCAGCTTTTAGAACCAATTACTACTGATGTGGCCATAGCTGCTTTAAAAGGTAAGGAAGAAGAAAAATAATTGCAGAGTAAAAGTCTTCTAATATCTAATTACCTTGCAAGCATGCTTCCAGAGCCACCTGTTTCATAAAATTTTGTAAGCACTGCACAAGCAGTATACATGTCACTAAACAATGGACCTTTATTATTGTATATTGCATGCACAGGGGTTGCTTTGTATTAAGGGACCAATCCAGACATGTGTTCCAAAGCAACTTCCATCCCCACTAAGAAAAAGTGGTGCAATTCTGGAGCAGGCCAACTGCACCACAGGAAAAAGATAAAACAAAAAAATCAAATTGCAATTGATTAATATTGGGATTTTAATTTCAATGTTATAGATATTTCTTACACATTACAGTGTTGAGTACCCATCTTGTGCTGCATTCCTCCGTGGCACTCACAGGGTTAAAAGATCTTGCTACATCAAAGGCAGTTTTTATTTATTCCTCAAGGTGCAGTTGGTTTGCCACAGAACTGCACCACACTGCCGCACTGTCACAGGCATATGCACACACACAGTCACACATACACTATGACACTCCAGCCTTTTTCCACTGTCCACTAGTAGCCACAGAACAAATAATACACTATTCACTTACCCAGCCTTGTTCCTCTGTTCACAAGAAGCCATAAAACCACATATGGACTGATTGCTTCCTCATCCTTCTTCTACAAACCACTGATAGTCATAGAACCACACACAGACTGACACTCCAGGCTTGTTCCATTGTCCACTAGTAGATAAAGAACCACACATACATTGCCTGCTTCCCCAGGCTTGTTTCACTATCCACTCATATCCATGAAACCACACATACACTTATTGTCAGCCTACCCTTGTGCCACTGTTCCACTGGTAGCCATAAAACCACACAGGTTTCCATTTAAAAGGTCGCACGCAAAAGAGCGTGCAAGAAAGCGTGAGATTCTCAGGTAGCGCTACAGAACGCTGCACTCTACAATGTTACAGTGTACTTTGTCCTCCCTCGTCCCCCCTCACCTCTCCAGGGTTGTGGGTTGCCTGACAGGGACCATCAAGCCATTAACAGCTACAAGGGAATTGGCATAAGGGCTGTATAACGGCAGACAGCCGGTTCTCCAGGAGCGCTGCTCCGGGCTCTGTCTCCCTTTCTCTGCGTGCAGACTGCAGAGAAAGGGAGGCAGAAGGAATACTCAGAGCACACTGCGCATAGATAGTGGGGGTCTGCAAATTAGAAGGGCGCATAGATAGTGGGGGTCTGCAAATTAGAAGGGCGCATAGATAGTGGGGGTCTGCAAATTAGAAGGGCGCATAGATAGTGGGGGTCTGCAAATTAGAAGGGCACTGCAAGACACTCTGGAAGACTGTTAAAATACAGATTGGGGTATGTTATTAATCTTAGGAGTACCAAAGGGGTCTCCAAAGCATTGTAGAGCAATGTACTGGATAGCCCTCTGGCACTCAAAGGATTAAGTGTGGGAGGTAGAGGGAGCGGAGAAGAGACAGTGGAAACTGGGGACACTGTGGGTGCTCAACCCTTTGAGTTCCAGAGAAAATGCACTGGACACCACTCTGGCATTAAAAGTGTTGAGAGAGCATGGTAGAGGGGGATGTGAATAAAGAGGAATGGAAACAACAGTGTAGGGAGGTATAAGGGAGAGGGCAAGTTGATGCAGTGATTTCGACAGAAGTTGCCAGGGGTACTTCACCCCCTCTGGAGATTCCTGTCCAAATTATCCCCCACACCCCTTTACTAAGAAGGTAAAAGAGGAGAAAGTTGGATGCTGCAGACAGCAGAGCTGGGAGGGATTTACAAAACTCTTTCCTACTGCCGTTGTGGGGAATCTACTTTCCTGCATCATTGTTTTCATGGAGAAACAGTCTGTAAACGTACCAATTCTCCTATGTTTCACTATTGTTTATGCACGGATATCCCTGAGAACCCCAGGAGGGTTTCTACGTACTGGCTGAAGGGGCTAAAGTCTCCAGGCTCATGTGCGAAGCGCTGGGTCTTGTTGTCAGCTTATACATGCAATAGTGCTACTCTGACTACTAGTAATGGTGCCGTCTGGTGCATTAGGATGGTATTTAAGTCACAGGTCTTTTGGGAATCTCGCACTGCCATTGATAAAACACCATTCTTTACAGTGATTCACCTCAGATTCCTAACAGGTAACTGACCCAAATTGCAATGAATCATTAGAAGAAATGGCTACGTGAAAAGAACTTGCAGTTTACAGTCTAATGTGAACTTGTCCCACACAGTTTTGATTTGAGAATGCAAATGACCCACAAACATAAGGGAATGCACCTTACAGATTAGATTCTAGAAACAGAGCTTCTGATATCCACTTAAACAATCCCACAGTGACAGAGTTTGCAGTCACTGACCAATACAGATTGCATTCTGTACTGAAAATAACCCAGATCATTTGAATTACATATAGATCTGCTCATGGACCTTTCAACTGATAGTGAAACTAGCCCATGGGGTGGGGGAGGGGGGGAGTGAACAGTCAAGGGAGATGAACGCATCTTGAGCTGCTCCTAGGCCGAGAACTTACTTTTTAAGGCATAGCTGCTTTTAAAATGCCTCATATTACTGATTTTGTTTCTAACTCCTATCTTACGTGTTTGAGACATCTCTGGGCTTGTCAAAGCTTCTACAATTGAGCCGAAGTGTCAAGAATATTCCCGTTTCTGTTGGCACATCTCACAGCCTACGCACTATATCTGAGTGAATATGGCGATTGGAACGCCTTTGATGAGGGAGGACATCCAACATTTACTGACTAAGGCTGATCTCAAAGCCCTCATGGAGGATATCAGAGCTACAATTAGAGATGTAGTGATGGGCCAGGAGTCTGAATTTGAAGGCTTGGACCACAACCTCGACTTGGTGGACCGAGGAGAGGCGGGACCGGTCTCCAGTGTGGAGCACTCTAACATAGCTGTGGTGTTGAGATGCAGCCCTTGATCTTTTAGGCGATACCAAAGCCGAACAAGGAAGCTGGATTTGGAGGGATACTGTGTGCCTCCCCGACTTACACTTAGTTGGAGACGAGAGCCCGTTGTTGGCTAGCCGGGTCCTACCTTTGGTTCAGTGTTTGGCAGGCCTGGAAGACCCTTTATGGTGGCTAGTATCTGACATGCCATTTTCATTGGAGTCTGGAGGGGTCCTAAAGGATCGTTTACCTCTCATCTATGTCTTGGACATCCTACTGCTATTTGGAGATAGCTACACCTGGGACCCGGTCATCCAAGCCCTTCTTTTGTTGGGATTACTCGGTGGCGCATACTGTCATGCCTGGACTGAAAGTTTTATGCTACGAAGTCTCCTCTAGCTTGACTGTCGGTACCCATATACCTTTAATTTTCAGATGACTGCTATGCTGATACCTGTATTTGCTCACGGCTTACTTTATGACTAATACGCTCTTCAATGCTTGTGGGGTTCTCTGCCAGTAACTCTAGAATGCACGTGTGACCTTCGGTGATCTGATTCGAATTTTTACTATGAGTTGGTGAAGTACTCTTTATATGGTTTGCGCTGTTCATGTATACCCACAGAGGGTACTCTAATGGACCTTATTAGACTTACCCAGCATCATATCGATTTCCTGCCCTTCGGGCTCAGTTCTATACCTCAGGTGTGGCGGGTGGGCACCCTAGGGCCCGGGGAGCTGGCCCATTTATGTTTACATTTACTTTGGTTATAGAAGGTTAATTTGAAGCTGGGGGTGATATAACTGATCTAGTGTGGTAATATGACAGAGTATCATAGGTTTAACTTCACCAGTCTCATTTAGTTTACTTGACAGATGCATTTTATTATTTGTGCCTATTCTTGCTCAGTGGACTCCCCGGAGCCGCTCCCAATCTCGCATGCGGGTCGGAACTGGTGTCTCTCCGGTGGTGGTGGGATATATGATAACTGCTTGAAGTTCTATAGGTTTATAATAGTGATTTACTGCTCATCGCTATGCCTTACTTGTTTCTATACCCTGCATATGGTTCTTGCAGTCACGTCGCAACGCTTGGAATGGGTCAGCTTACCTTCCGTTCTGAGATTTGTGACTGTTTTTTGACTTGGTATGATAATCATGATGTCTTCTGGGGTTTTCTTGGAATTGTCAGTGCCGCCCTCGATCCTGCGTGCGGGTCGTGTCGGCCCCAGCGACTCTTTGATGTATGAGGACATTGTGGTAGTACTGTGTTTGTACTTGCCTTGACTGCTGTCTAATTATTTACTTTACTGTCCCCCCATGCCTCACAGTTTTTCTGCGGTTGGCGCTTACTGTAGAGTTCGGTCTAGCAGTGATTCACATCTAGTTACCTGTTAACTTATTTTTCTTCTTTAGTTCTCTCGCTTTCAGTCTTTCTCATTTTCTTTTTATACATTTCTTTTATTTCTTCAGTATGTACTTGCAGTATTGGTTGTATCTTTACACTTCCCAAATCCTGTTTGCCGCAAATTTCCTCTCTTTTCTTCCTTGCCTGTTTTCTCTCTCTACTCACCATAGAACACATTAGGAGCCCTGTATGGAACGAGGTGGTAGGTCTCTTGGTTTTTACTTATGAGACATAAGATTAAACTTGCTTTGCTGTCGTAAGACTCTCCCTCAGCATATAATGTAATATTGTTGTTATATACATTCAACTTGCTCACTCGATAGATGTTGCTATGTTATGACAAGATAAGATTCTGTATTCTAGTCTGTATTTGACTAGAAACATTTTTGTATGATGTTTCAGCTGTTGGACGTATTAGCGTCCTATTTCTATTGTCTCCTCTTTTCTATCAATAAAGCTTTTGGAAAAAATAAATAAATAAATAAAAAAAGAAACTAGCCCATAGAATGAGTATTTCTTCTCTAATGAGAGGAATATATGAACAAAATGATAGGAGCAAATGTTGAAGGTAGCAAAGAGGTGAAATGTTAAAGTACTAATTTATAAAAAGAGAACTCGATCCATGGAACAATCTCCAAGTGAAAGTGGTAGAAGGAAATATAAGAATGTAAGAGTTAACATCATAATAACCAATCTCTGGGGAAGCTTAGGATATTAATCACATCTGGCTGACGGTACTATGCTTCTGCCTTATGGGCATGGTTACTGTTCACAGCATTATATAACAGCTAAAGGAATTCAGAGATCATTTTGACTGTTTAAAGAGGAACTACCATGTCACAAAAAGTTTAGCTTAACTAAGTCCCCTTCTGGCGACTAGCTGCTTAGTAATCACATCTTGCCAGAATGACGTCCACGCTCCTGCTCTGTCAGTCCAAGCTGGCGCCGCCCGGCTCCTAGCAACGCCTCCTAGATCCGGCTGGGACTGACCGCGCAGGCGCACGGACGTCATTCTGGCAAGATGTCCGTGCTCCGTGCTACTGACAGCTGGGGAATAAAGCATATATCTATTAAATCAGGTAATAATTCTGGCGGCTAGTTGCCAGAAGGGGACTTAGTTAAGCTAAACTTTTTGTGACATGATAGATCAGCTTTAAACAATGTATTCAACAGAATATGAGATGCTGACTCTAGGAGCTTGCAATAACTATAGCAAATGACTTAAAATGATTTTAATATTCAGAGAAAAAAAATACATGGGAGTGTCTGTCCAGACATGAACAACACCAGCAACATTCTGGATTTAATTTAAATTGTGTAATAGTAAAGTGAAGTAATTTTAATGTTGTCTAAAACAACTTTGTACAGAAACTCTTTAGATATCTCTTGCAAGAGGCTGCAGTACAATGCATAAAGCAGAACAGTGGTATTATGCTGTTATTCTTTATAGATCTTAACAGTGTAATTGGGTTTCATCTTGTTGACTGAGATTCTGATATTTTAAGTTGTCAGTTCTTAAAATAAATAAGATAATCAACCCCATTCAAAGCCCTTCTGTTAAATAACTTAAAGGAATAGTAATGGTAGTTTTTAACAAATGCTAATATTGTAGACATTAAACATATTAATACAATGAGCTATGTCCCATCTCTCAAACATTTATAGTTTGAGAGATCTAAGTGTCTAAAGTCCACCCTCCTGCCCCTTTCACAGATGTCAGCGCTCTAGCTGACAGAAACAGATCCTGGTCCTGGGACCAGCCGGCTGCTCTTCAGCAGAGCCAAAATAGCTCTATATATAAAGAAATACTTCACTGGAACAGTCTACAAAGAGTGCCTTCAAGCACACTTTGTAGAACGTTCCATTTAAGAAGTATTTCTTTCTCTATAGAGCTATTTTGGCTCAGCTGAAGAGCCGCCGGACCGTCCCGGGGCCAGGATCTGTTTCTGTCAGCTAGAGCGCTGACGTCTATGAAAGGGATGGAAGGGGGAAATTTAGACACTTAGATCTCTCAAACTATAAATGTTTGAGAGATGGGATATAGCTCATTGTATTAGTATGTTTAATGTGTACAATATTAACATTTGTTAAAAACGACCATTACTACTCCTTTAAGACACCGTGGGGGAGATTCTCTAAGCAGTGATAAAGAGGTAATGACTTCTCCAGTTTATCACTTCTCCAGTTCCTGTGTTATTCTCTATATAGCCTATGCACTAAGATATTTAAAGCTGAAGACATCTTAGTGCATAGGATCCATAGAATAACAAAGGAAACGGATAAGTGAAAAACTGGAGAAGACATCTCCACTTTCACCGCTTACTGAATCTCCCCCTTATTCCTAGGGCATAATTACTTTTAAGCCCTCTTTTAATGAGCTACAACCACATCTATGTAGTTTCTTCACATCTCATTCCCTTCTTCAAACAAAGTAAGCATGAAAGTAAATAAAACATGCATGAGTAAAAAATGTTTAATTAATTTGTGGTTTAACAGAGAGAAAATCCATTGACTAGGGGGAAAAAACAGTAAAAACTGCATCAGTTTCATTAGACACATTTGCTTTTTTAAAATAACAAAATGGTATTTGATAGGGGGTCTAAAGATTTACATAGCAGTAAGGGAGATTATTTGTTCAGTTTGACAGAGAGCAGGATTAAAAGTATCTGCATAGTCAATCCTTGCTTTTTCCCAAGGCCTTATGACTTTTTCCATTAAAGTTGATTATGTAAGTAGTGCGTGCAGGGAGGATTGCATGCCAGAAGGAAAGAAAAAAATAAACTATATTATTTAATATTTTTTCCTCCTAGAACTTGAAATGGCATTACTGAAAAAAAAGGCACACTACATTGTTACTGTGCGTAACTCTAAAATATAATTGAATCACAAAATGTTGATACCCTTTTATTGCTTGCATATTTTACTAGCTTAAAGGGATAGTAATACTTCATTTTTTACTATTCCCCCCCTCTTGTAACCCTTAAAAATCGGAATTAAACGAGACCAGCGGCATCTCTCATACCTTTATGGTTTGAGAGATATCCGCATTCAAAGTTCCCTCTCCTTCTCTCTCCCCTAACATCAGCATTATAGCTTACAGCAGGGGAATCCGGTCGCGGCGGCTCAGCAGCAGTGGCGAGATTGAAAAAATGAAGTATTACTATCCCTTTAAAGCAAACATTCAATCTATATTCCAAAACTAAATACCAACATAAGTACATAAAAAAAACCTTATTTTTCTAAATATAACATGAAAGGTTATGTGCTAATCCATTTACAAGTCAGCGGTCTGTCATCTTTCTCACTCATCGGTCTTTCTCAGATGGTCCACTCTGCAAATCTTTCAACTAGCTCATAGTCACTCAGAATCCCACCTAAGCTCCTTGTCTTCAGTTATAAAGTATTTCATGGAGCTGCCCCCACTTTCCATATCAGCCCTCATTTCCAAATACTCTCCCACTAGCTCATTTCATTCCATTGATGATCTACTCCTCAACATTCATAACCTCCTCCCATTCATGACTATAAGAATGTGCCCATGCTGCTACCAATATTCAGTAGACCTACAAATCTTAAGATTCAAAAGCATCGGAAAGAGACATCCGTTCAAAACCTTGTATCCTAGATTCTGAAGTCTCTGCTGATTGAAACCTGTTTTGCAGATGGCCTTAGCACCTTTCTCCAAATGACTTTACTTGGAAACCACACTATTAGGAATCTTAGGACTCGCTAAAAATATATACCACCATATGCATTTACATTCCTTTTATAGGAGACTGGTAGACTAAAAGCAATAGCTTTATCGGTTGAGTAGCTTTAAAATGCAAGCTTTGAAGACAGCATAGGTCTCTTCATCAGGCAGCCTGGTAAAGAGACTTAAGCTGTCTTGAAAGCTTTCTTTCTAAAGCTATTCAGGCAGTCAATAGAGGTATAACTTTTACTCTACCAGTCTCCTACTTTTACCATGGCTAAAACAGTACTACTTTTTACCTATATTCCTTTTGTAGTCATATAAACCCCAAAACTTCAAGATAGCAAGCCCTTGGCAGGGACTCCACTACCTTTGTTTGGTCACAATAATTGTTACAGGTGTTAATATTTTTATTGTTTTTCCATTGTACAGTACAGTTAGTTATGATGGTTTGCTCCTAAATGTGCTGCAATAAGCAATCAAATGTTTTGTCATCTTACAAAGCCCGTGACAGAAAATACAAGAGAGATGAAAAGTTAGCATGTGAAACAGGGATCTACTGCTGAAACATTATTTAATTTAATAAATGCATGTATCTTTTTTCTAAAAAGGCCGCAACAGAAGTCTAAAAGTCTAACACTGGTGAGTTTAAGTGAACACAATAGTCAGTATAGGTGGTATCTCCAGTGGATTCCTTCTTGCACAGCTCAGGATTAGATGAGCTTATAGAGGAACAAAATATGAGGAACAAAAGTCACACATATGACTAAAATAAAAATGCTGAAAAAATACCAAGAAGAAAAATCTGTTTATCTTGTGCAGAAATCATACCTTGTTTACAGTCTGAGGCATAAATACAAAAGTTTTGTAGTTATAAAAGATTAACTATTTCTGTTTAATAATCACTAGTGTTTATGTAATTACGTGGATTAATTTTAAATCATTCTTCAAGATGTTTTGCCATTAGTTTCCAGATTCAAAACCAATAATCCTCTAGTAAAACAACACTAATCTGAGCTTGAAAACCCCTGGTGGTTATAAACATTTTTGATTTTAGCAATGTTTAAGCATCAGGCAAGTAGAGCCATTAGGTCCTACAAGAGGATTTAGCAACAGCTTTACACTCAGATAAAACATCTATAGACACTATAAATAAGTGAGAAAGATCAAGAAGCAGCTTTCTGTTAAAACATGATGAATATATTATGGCTCTACTGCAACAGCTCTACAGAACAGGGTTTACAAAAAAATGTTTCCAGGAAAAGAAAATTTACGAACATAACACTACTATTAATGTTTTAATACTCGGAACTTTCATTTTAATGCTGGACATCTTTACATATTTTTTGTTTAGAAAATTGAAAGATTTAATCTCATGCTTATGGATTCTGAGCACGGGAAATTAAATTCCTTCTGTGCAGAAAAAAAAGGGAATGCAATGTAGGCAACACAGAAGTTATCTGGTGGCAATGGTCTTAATCCAAATAAACTACAGCATGACAGTGTTCCAAATAACACAGTGTATGATCTCTTGCTTGCTATGACAAATATTTAATCAAAATATCCTAAACAATGAGAACTAATTCTAGGAAACTCCGAAATATAAGCTGCTGTTGCAATTAACAATTTAAAGTGGAAGAAACTACTGTCTGTATCTTGGGCTAGCTATTTCTTTATAATATAAAATAGTTCATGAGAAATTAGCCTTTATATGTTATAGGTACAGTCTGGCATTTTATGCTAATTAGTTTACTTGCCTGGCAAACTGTTAACACACATTGTATTGTGAAAGATTCTAGGCACAGTCCACACATTAGGATAATTTCTAGTAGCACACAGTTATGTTTGGCCTAAAACTAAGCTAATTTGCATAATGTGCAAGTAATTAGCATAAACTGCCCCCAATCTGTGACCAAAACATAAAGGTTAATTTCTCAAAAATTATTTATTTTACAGAAAAATGGCTACTAGATCATATTAGAATTATATTCTATGTAAAACAGAATTAAACATGTCTTTGAAGGACAGGGCTACTTCAAAGAGAAAACAAATTGAATTCCAAGACCACCAAATCAAGCTTAAGAAGAATTATGTTGTCTCATCTGGCATATGACCATGTCATTTCTGTGAAAGCCTTCTGTCTTGGACTAAAGTCAGGTCAGTTAGAAAATAACAAATATAAAATTGCTCAGCTTAATATTCCAAGCAACCTCACACCATCGGGTCCATTACAGAAACAAGAAAGGGGCTGGTGAGGTCAGAAAGATAAAATATCAGTTAAAAGATCTAGAACATCTAAAATGATATTGGGTATATACACAAATACCTAGTACTTCATACTAGCATTTGTAAAAAGTCTCTGTTTTATGAGACATAAAACCTAGTCTTCCATATACTCTATGGTAGGAGCCATTCTTTCCTTTTCCAGGGCTCCCTGATTCCCATTACCCTAGCAATCATGAAAGGTGACTCAAAAGTTAAATTTTAGGTTTTAGTGTTCTTTTTACCCTTTGAGAAACAGAGGTGTGCCCAGTGTGCAGTGTTCCCCTCTTAAACCTTAATTGTTAATAATTATAAGGCCTGCATTCAGACATGTATCAGATGGTCTGTTCCCCACTACTAATTACATTAGATCATTCATGCATACAGTTTACCCACATCAACGCACATTTCCAAGACCCCAATAATTTTTCTTTCTTCTTTATAAATGTAACCTCAGTACCTTCAGTGTTTTTCCTTCTCTGCCTCCAAAAGCATCGGGCTAAAGCTCTGTTCTCTGCAGTGCCCCACCCCCAGTATATTTTCACATCCCTCTCCCCCTAGAAAAGTGCATGTGTGTTATGTGTGACTGTGTGTCACCTACCCGCTAGTCCCTGCTCAGGTTTCGTCCGGTCGGTCTCTCCCGCGGCGGCTGCCGCCTTGTGCGCATGCGCGGGCGGCTTCCTGATCTCGGCCGTTTTCTCCTCTGCATCATGCGTCGCGTGCGGATGACGTTGCACGCGACGCCTATATCAGTGTGCCGATCCCTGGCTTCGGTGCACTGTTATAGTGTTCCTGAAGCCTGTGAGACTTCTCCTAGTGCTCTGAGATCTGTCCAGTTCTTGAGCCTTGTATAGCGTTCTTGTCTAGCCCTAGTCCAGATTCCTTGTTTTACAGTGTATGACCCTGCTAGTCCTGACCATCCTTTGCCTGCTGAGTTTGCCCATCTTGTTCAAACTGTGTATGACCCTGCTAGTCTTGACCATCCTTTGCCTGCCGAGTTTGCCCATCTGTTGTTCCAGCCGTGTATGACTCTGCTAGTCTTGACCATTCATTTCCTGCCGATTGTGTGTTCTCCTAGCCAGACGGTGCATGACCCTGCTTGCTGTCGTCTTTCCTGCTGCTACTTCTGGCCTGGCGGCACTAGTCCTTGCCTGTCGCAGACCACCCACCTTGTCTAACTCCTTTTCCTGTCTCTGGAGAGTTTCAGCCACTTCGTTGGCCTGCGCACCCCAGCGACGAACCCCACTCAGCGCTCTCTAGCCAGCACTCTCCCCTGCAGGAGAGATTGCGCTGTTTATTGCCAGGCTATCCTGGGCTTGCCTCCAGCTCCTCTGGGACGAGTCATCCAGCCTTGCGGCTGGCATCTGTATCCGGCCGCAGCCGCAGCAAAGCCTGTCAATAGGCAGCCCACGCTCGACCAGCCACGCACCCTAGCGACGCTCCCCAGCACTCCCTCTCTTGCAGGATTCCTGCAACCGGGTGACAGTTATAACAGTGCCATTAATCATCATGTCGATTGATCCAGAGGATCTCTCGCAAGCGGTACTCCAACAAGCAGCCGTTCTGGACCGGCATTCCTCCAAGATACAGTGCCTGGACCAGAAATTGGACTCCATAACGGCCATGCTTCAGCGTATGCAGCTTCGTCTGGAGGCGTCCGGTTCCGCTACACCTACACCTATCCCTGGGCCTGTCTCTTCTCCTGTTGCTCAGGCCTTTCTGCCCACTCGTATACCCCTTCCGGATAAGTTTGAGGGTGATGCCAAGCTCCTGCGCGGGTTCCTGAATCAGTGCTTCCTTCATTTCAGAAGTCAACCTGAGGCTTTCGCTTCTGATCAGGCTCGTGTAACTTTTATCATCTCCTTGCTACGGGGACAAGCTTTGGCCTGGGTGTCTCCGCTTATGGATCGTCAATCTCCTCTCCTTCAGGATTGTGATAATTTCCTGGCTGCTTTTCGTTCTGTCTTTGACGTTCCTGGAAGACGAGCTATGGCGGAGGCATCCCTCCTAGACCTGCAACAAGGCCATCAGCCATTTGCACAGTACGCCATCGAATTCCGCACCTTGGCGTACGAGACGGATTGGGGCGATGGGGCCTTGAAGGCAGCCTTCCGTCGCGGTCTTTCCGATCGTCT
The DNA here is from genome assembly GCA_037306005.1 of Rhinophrynus dorsalis. Taxonomy (NCBI): domain Eukaryota; kingdom Metazoa; phylum Chordata; class Amphibia; order Anura; family Rhinophrynidae; genus Rhinophrynus; species Rhinophrynus dorsalis. Next base: position 190,730,827 of record CM074723.1, read on the forward strand.
GAAGGACGAGCTGACCACCCGACCCATACCCGAGTCCCTTGAGGGTTTGATCTCTCTGTGCTCATCTCTGGAGACTCGTATACAGGAGAGACGGCAGGAGAAGGAGCGGTCACGACGCCCTCTGGCACGTTCTATGGTGCGCCTTGCGCCCAAGTTCCACAACCCTCCTGTGGCAACCCATGATACCACTTCGGAACCCATGGAGATAGGTCGTGTTTTCCACCTTCCTGAGGAGGAGAAGACTAGGCGTCGTTCTTCAGGCCTCTGCCTGTATTGCGGAGAATCAGGACACATAGCCCGGTTGTGTCCCAACAAGCCGGGAAACGGCAGGACTTAGGAGGAGCAGAGGGGATTCCCCTAAGTCATGCGTCATACCCCTCCATGCGGAACCCACGGCTGACAGTTCCTGTCACCCTTACCTGGCACACTGGGTCTCTTTCTTCTAGGGCTTTGGTGGACTCCGGTGTGGCCGGTTCGTTCCTCGATCACTCCTTTGCCCTGCAGCATGACATACCCTTGGTTCCTAGAACTCCTTCCGTTGGCATTGTCGTAGTCGATGGTTCTCCCCTGGGTACTGGCCGTATTACCCACAGGACCATTCCCTTGACATTACGAGTCGCGTCCACCCATGTCGAGTCCGTGGAATTTGACATTATTCACTCCTCCATGACGCCGGTTATCCTGGGTCATCCCTGGTTGGTAAAGAACAACCCCAGGATTGATTGGGCGGCTTCTTCACTGGTGCTTACCCACGACGCTTCTTCTGTCCTTTCAATTTCTTCCGTGGATCTTGATTCCCCACCCACTGAGGGGCCTTTTCCGGTGCCTACACCTTATCGCTCCTTTCTGGATGTTTTCTCCAAGACCAGGTCTGAGGTTCTCCCCCCACATCGGGAGTACGATTGTGCCATTGAACTCCTACCTGGCACCTCACCCCCTAAGGGACGGACGTACCCACTTTCCTTGCCTGAGACTGCTGCTCTCGAGGACTACATTCGTGATAATCTAGCCAGGGGTTTTATCCGATCCTCCTCGTCACCTGCTGGAGCAGGGTTCTTTTTCGTAAAGAAGAAGGATGGGTCTCTCTGCCCGTGCATTGACTATAGGGGCCTCAATGCAATTACACGGAGATATACCTATCCCTTGCCTCTTATTCCCGAACTCCTAGACAGGCTCCGTGGGTCCACTGTGTTCACTAAGCTGGACCTACGTGGTGCCTATAACCTGGTACGCATACGAAAAGGTGACGAGTGGAAGACCGCCTTCAATACTCGCTTTGGGCATTACGAGTATCGTGTGATGCCTTTTGGCCTGTGCAATGCCCCTGCGGTATTTCAGGCGTTGGTAAACGACGTATTCCGTGACCTGCTGCTCAAGTACGTCATCGTATAACTGGATGATATACTAATCTACTCTGCCTCTTTGACGGAACATCGAGAGCATGTACGTGTCGTTTTGTCTCGCCTGAGGGCTAATCGCCTCTACGCCAAGCTGGAGAAGTGCAGCTTCGAGAAATCTTCTCTCCCTTTCTTGGGATATATAGTGTCTGCCTCAGGTATAGCCATGGATCCCAGCAAAGTCAGTGCTGTTCTGGACTGGCAGGTTCCTCGCACCCTCAAGGGGGTGCAGCGGTTCGTGGGCTTCTCCAATTATTACAGGCGATTCATCAGGAACTTTTCCAGGATTATCCAGCCCATCGTACGCCTGACTTGTAAAGACTCCGATCCCCGCATATGGCCCCCAGAGGCACTTACTGCCTTCCAGGTCCTCAAACAGGCCTTCACCTCAGCTCCACTTCTCTTGTATCCAGATCCTGCGTCTCCTTTCACCGTGGAAGTCGACGCGTCTGAATCCGCAGCCGGAGCTGTTTTGTCCCAGCGGGTAGGTTCCTCCGGTACCTTACGACCGTGTTGCTACTTTTCACGTCGATTCTCTCCGGCAGAGCGCAACTATGACACCGGAAATAGAGAATTGCTGGCCGTGAAGTTAGCCCTACAGGAGTGGCGGTATCTCCTCGAGGGGTCCGCACATCCTATTACTATTTTGACGGATCACCGAAATCTCGCCTATCTAGCCATGGCCAAACGACTCAATGCCCGACAGGCTCGGTGGTCTCTCTTCTTCTCACGGTTCAATTATACCATTACGTACATCCCTGGGACCAAGAACAAAAAGGCCGATGCCTTGTCCAGACAGTGTGAGGCAGTGCTTCTTCCGGATCCCGATCCTGAACCCATCATCCCGTCCTCGCTGATCCTGAGTGCCATTTCCACCGTCACCCTTCAGAAAATCCGTGAGGCTCAAGTCCTCTTCGGTTCTGGTGTCTCATGTCCCTTCGGCACAACTGTTTGTCCCTGAACCATATCGCGCTGAGGTGTTGTCCTGGGCTCATTGCTCCCCCGTGGCTGGTCATCCAGGGGTTGATCGAACCTTAGATTTGCTCACGCGCTACTTCTGGTGGCCTACCTGTCGTTCGGACGTCAACTTGCTGGTAGCCTCTTGCGAAGTGTGTGCCCGCATGAAGGTTCCACACACCCGTCCGGTGGGCTTGTTACAACCGCTACCGGTACCGTCTCTTCCTTGGACCAATTTGTCCATGGACTTCGTGGTTGATCTACCCCTATCTGCGGGCAAGACCGCTATTCTGGTCGTGATCGACCGATTCACTAAGCAGGGGCATTTCATTCCTCTGACCAAACTACCGTCGGCTCCGGAACTGGCCGAGATCTTTCTATCTGAGGTTGTACGCCTTCATGGAGTTCCCCTGCATATAACTTCAGACAGGGGTACCCAGTTTGTGTCTAAATTCTGGAGATCCTTTTGTTCCCGTTTGGGTGTGACTCTTCATCACTCTTCTGCTTATCATCCGCAGACCAACGGACAGACTGAGAGGCTGAACCAGAATCTGGAACACTTCCTGCGGACATACAGCAACCACCAGCAGGACAATTGGGTTTCCCTGCTATCTTTGGCAGAACTGTCCTATAATTCCCTCCGTCATACCTCCCTGGGTTGTTCCCCATTTTTTGCCGCCCTCGGTTACAACCCTCGAGTGCTCTTGCTGTCTCCAGGCACGTCCCTTGTACCCGCAGTGGAGAGCAGGGTGCAGTCCCTTGCCTCCCATTGGCAGTCCCTGCGCGCCTCCTTGCTTTCCGCTCAGGTGCGTCACAAGATCGCTGCCGATCGTCGTCGGACTCTGGCGCCTCTCTATCGAGTCGGCGATCGGGTATGGCTCTCCACCAAACATATACGGCTTGCCCAGCCATCAGACAAGCTGGGTCCCCGGTACTTGGGTCCTTATCGGGTCCTGCGTAGGCTCTCTCCGGTCTCCTATAGATTGGCTCTACCCAGGAGTCTTCGCATTCACCCTGTCTTCCACGTTTCCCTGCTTAAGGCATTTCTACCTTCATCAATGCCAGCCGCAACCCCTTCTCCTCCAGCTCCCGTTACGGTGGATGGCCAGGAGGAATACGTCATAGACGCCATCCTGGACTCCCGCAGGGTTCGTGGTCGTCTTCATTATCTGGTCAATTGGCAGGGCTATGGTCCCGAAGAAAGGTCTTGGGTTCCCTCCTCGGAGGTGCACGCTCCGGCCCTGGTCCGAGCCTTTCGTCGCTCCCGCCCCGCGGGGTCGGCTGTTTGAGCTCCGGAGGCGCCCCCTTGGAGGTGGGGCAGTGTCACCTACCCGCTAGTCCCTGCTCAGGTTTCGTCCGGTCGGTCTCTCCCGCGGCGGCTGCCGCCTTGTGCGCATGCGCGGGCGGCTTCCTGATCTCGGCCGTTTTCTCCTTTGCATCATGCGTCGCGTGCGGATGACGTTGCACGCGACGCCTATATCAGTGTGCCGATCCCTGGCTTCGGTGCACTGTTATAGTGTTCCTGAAGCCTGTGAGACTTCTCCTAGTGCTCTGAGATCTGTCCAGTTCTTGAGCCTTGTATAGCGTTCTTGTCTAGCCCTAGTCCAGATTCCTTGTTTTACAGTGTATGACCCTGCTAGTCCTGACCATCCTTTGCCTGCTGAGTTTGCCCATCTTGTTCAAACTGTGTATGACCCTGCTAGTCTTGACCATCCTTTGCCTGCCGAGTTTGCCCATCTGTTGTTCCAGCCGTGTATGACTCTGCTAGTCTTGACCATTCATTTCCTGCCGATTGTGTGTTCTCCTAGCCAGACGGTGCATGACCCTGCTTGCTGTCGTCTTTCCTGCTGCTACTTCTGGCCTGGCGGCACTAGTCCTTGCCTGTCGCAGACCACCCACCTTGTCTAACTCCTTTTCCTGTCTCTGGAGAGTTTCAGCCACTTCGTTGGCCTGCGCACCCCAGCGACGAACCCCACTCAGCGCTCTCTAGCCAGCACTCTCCCCTGCAGGAGAGATTGTGCTGTTTATTGCCAGGCTATCCTGGGCTTGCCTCCAGCTCCTCTGGGACGAGTCATCCAGCCTTGCGGCTGGCATCTGTATCCGGCCGCAGCCGCAGCAAAGCCTGTCAATAGGCAGCCCACGCTCGACCAGCCACGCACCCTAGCGACGCTCCCCAGCACTCCCTCTCTTGCAGGATTCCTGCAACCGGGTGACACTGTGTTCACTGGTATAGTCATCTACCTTCCAGCAGAGACCAGAAGTAGTGAATTTTTATAGGGAATGTAATCTCATACACAGTCAACTGGTTGAGCACAGTAACACCCTGGGAAAGAGAGGCATAGAGCAGGAATGTACAAACACATAGGGGACAAAGGGACAGAGGAGATGGTAAAACAAATGAATGGGGCAAGGGGAGGTGAGGAGAGTAGCAGGAGCAAGGAACAGGGTAGAGGAATGAAGAGGGCAGAGGGAGGGTGGAGTCAGGACAGAGGAAAGGGGCAGGAAGATAAGAACCCATTCTCTTCTACCTGCCCCTCTCCTCTGTCCTGCTCTCCAGCAGGCCCAAAGAGCAGTGCAGAGATGAAGGGTACAGCATACAGCACAGTGGGGAATGGAGGGGATGTCAAGACGCAAATGTTTGGGATGTGAGGGACAAAGCCAGACAGAGCAGAGAATATGAGAGAGGGAGAAAGACACAAAGTAGTGAATGGACAGGGATGGAGAAAGATAGACACAGAGTGGCAAATGGGAGAGAGGAAAATGGAAGGAAATGATAGTGAAAAAGACACCAGGAGGCAAATAAGAGGGAGGGAGAAAGACAGTGGCACAAATGGAGAAAGACAGACACACCCAGGGGTGTGTCTGGCACAGATGGAGAATTGTAGTCATGTGATACTCTTCTTTTAATAGATACAGATATTCTAGATACAGATAGCAGTAACACAATTTTAGATCTGTAAGGCACACATTGTTTACAAAAATAATTCATGAAGAGCCCACATATCTTGTGCTTAAAGCCCTGGACTACATTGTGAACATGGGATGTGATGATGTTTCTCTCTCTACTAGTAATTGTGAAAATTGGCTGCATAGTGTACCAACAATGCATTTGGTTCTCTAGGACCTTAGCATATCCCCTATTACACATGTCCTGGTCATCCCATTTTTCAAAGTTCCCAGTTATGGGGATTAGGAGAATTTGTATTGGTCCCACTGCTATAACTGGTTCTAAACAGAAGGCCAACATAATCTCATTTTCCCGTTTCCCTAAAGAAACTTTTATTCATTACTCAGTGTGTATGGAGATATGAATTTATGCCCAATATGAATTTTGAGATCAGCTATTAAAAAATACTATATAAATGGCAAGTAGTATGCAAAATACCAGTAAACGTCCATGAGAACATCTCAGAGACACAACAGCAAAGTGGACCTGTGTGAGAGACACAGGAAGAAAACATAGCGTTCTAGTTGATATAGCTAATAAAGTGTATAGCGGATGAGAGGCGCTAAGGAATAAAACCAACACAACCGTGTAAAGTTTGAAGAAGCAGGTGAAAGTAAATGAGGCAAAACCAAAGGGAATTGTTGTTAATAGTGCAGCTTTTAACCCCCGTCAGTGCCACAGGGGTGTGCGATGCACATCCTATAGCACTGAAAAGGATACAGGAGTGATGCTGTTTGTGGTGCTGAAGTCTGAGAGGATACTCTCTGTGCTCCCATTGAACAATTAAAGGAGCAGAGAGAATGCTCTCAGACGTTAGGGTTGTCAAACTGCTATCAGTATGTAAGGGACAGCATCACTTCCACATCACCACCAGTTCCACAACCCTGCATGCTAATGACTGAATTATCTCCTCCCAAATGGCAATGTGCATCTCTGTCACCAAGGTGATGTGCTCAACACTCACATATCATCACAGCAATCAATCTTAATGCATCTCCTCCTAGGTCTTCTTGCTGTGAGATCTACCCATTTCAGGTGTCTTAAGCTTTCAATGATGCCATAAACCTTTGTTTGCTGACAAATCCAAGAGCACGTTTTTCGGTCTCTCTTTCTTATGTTCAAAACTTGACTTTCTATAACCTTACCTTTTTGAATGGCTTTTGGCAGTCAGTGTCCATATTTCACAGACATACATAAGTACTGGGAGGATGCAATGATCAAAAAATTTTCGACTGCGCAGAGTGGCAAATTTGTCTTAAAAACAACACCAAGTTTTCCAAATGTTTACCATCCCAATTTTGTTCTTGGCTCACATTACATCATGGTTCCATCTGTTGACATTTACGGTCTAAGGTAAACATATTTGTTCACTTCTAGTTCTTGTCCATCTACTGTGATGTTCTTTGCTATGGAAAATTTATTAAACAGGACTTGTATTCATACCTGGGAACTCTCCGGATTTGCCCCGGAGACTCCGGTTCTGACAGAGATTTGTCGGGTCTCCGGGGCAGAGGCTGATTCATCCGGATGTGGAGAGTTTCTATTGAAACTCTGCCACATCTGCTTTTTCTCCCGCTGTTCCTCCGTCCCCAGCCTTCTGTGTGACATTTTTAACCCTTTGAGTGCCAGAGTGGTACGGAATGCATTGCTTTGCAATGCATTCCGTACCACTTTGAAACTCAAAGGGTTAAACACCACCCCCGCTCGCGTCAAGCCCCGCCCCTTTTTGACGTGATTAGCGTCATTTTTGTCACCCCCTGCTGAACAGAGGACTACCCTCCGGGTAGCCCTCAGCTGGAAGTTCCCAGGTATGCTTGTATTTTGTAAATATCATCTTCAGACCTGCTTTCCTGTTGTGGTATATCAATGCTGTCTTGCAGTTATTCAGGACTATTAGCAAAGTGTGCAAAACATAAGTGATGTAGGAAATCACAATTGATCTTAAGTCTTTTGTGTCCCAATTTAATTTGTAGAAAATTTCTTCTAAACTAGCAGAAAATAGTTTTGGAGAGCTTATGTCTCCTTGTCAGATAACTTTTTCTATGTTGATCTGAACTTTAAAGGGATAGTAATACTTCGTTTTAACTTTATTTTATTTTGTAGGCATTAAAAAAACATGAAGAATTATATAAGTCTTATCTCTCAAACCTTTATGGTTTATGAGATATTCACAAGCAAAGTTCCCCTCCCCGCCCCTTTTACCTAGTGTAAGCCATCTCTTCTCAGATGTGAGTCTGGTTGAATGACAGGACAGATAACAGAAGGGGACAATTTTCTTTGTATTAAAACAATGAAAGCCCTTCCCCCCTTGACAAGTTTTTCAGCTTTTTTCCTTATCTTAATTGAAGATTGTCCCTCTCCACAGTCTACCTGGGCATCTCCCTTCTGATCTGGTTGAACGGGGGGGGATACTTTGTTTGTGAATATCTCTTAAACCATAAAGGTTTGAGAGATAAGACTTATATCATTCTTCATGTTTTTTTAATGCCTACAAAATAAAATAAAGTTAAAATGAAGTATTACTATCCCTTTAACACAGTTGACCTGTACTGATGCAACTGAATTTTCATATATTGACTGGAGGATCTTTGATATAAGCATCTATTTTTTTGGTTGATCAGAATATTGATTATTGCTTGCTTTTTCACTGAGTCAAAGGCCTTTTGTAGTGAATGAAGGCTATGCATAATGGAAGGTTGTAGTCATTATGCCGCTCTATAACTTTTTGCACTGTCTGGATATGACCCATTGTACTAAAACCACTTAAAGGGATAGTAATACTTAATATGTAAAAAAATATATATATTGTAGTGTTTATCCCCCTGAGTAAAAAAAAAAAGGGGTACTCTCACTGCTGAAAGGTGTTTTAGTAAAAATTATGAAATTGTACAGTGGCACTGTTTTTACACCATCCTATGGACAGCTCTGGTCCATAGACCATAAATCTCCATAGGATAGTGTAGCAACAGCGCCACTGTACAATTTCAAGCCACTGTGATATTACACCTAAAAAATTCAACTTTGAGCTGCAATAACTTTTGAATAAAACACTTTTCAGCAGTGGGAGATAAACCCTACAATATATATATATATATATATATATATATATATATATATATATATATATATATATATATATATATATATATTTTTTTTTTTTTTTTTTTTTAAGTATTACTATCCCTTTAAGAAGCCTGTTTTCTTTAGGTTACTCTCAAGTATTGTGTCACTTTTTCTTGATAATACCTTAGTGAAAAGCTTGCAGATGACTGGCAACAGGCTTATTGGTGGTTGTTGTTTTTTTTTTTTAGATTTGCCTTACCACTTTTTTGTGCAATAGGAGGACTTCTGCATTTTTCCAAGTTGCATGCACTTTGAGTAGCAGCTATTTTGAAAATAGTTTAGCTAAAGCTTTGAATACGGGTTGACCTCCAGCAGAGATTTTCAGGTCCAGATGCTTTGCCATTATTCACTCATTTCTCTGCAGCTTCTACTTCTTCTACCAAATCTTGTGGACAAGTTTCATCCACTAACACTGTATTCAGTTCCTGTCCTTCATCCTTATAAAGTCTTAAATAAAATTCTTCAACTCATTTTAGAATTTTGTTGAATTTTTACTGTTGTACCATATTCAAGCTTTAACACAACAAATTGACTCCCATATGTGGTCATCTTTTGTTTTGCTTTCTATAGCCTTGAATTTTTTTCCAGTGTCTTTTGATGAGCTCAACAACGATCATACACTTTTCTTCTTTTATACATACCTTAGGGTCAAGCACATTTCTACATATTATACATTGTTTCTAATGTCATTTTGCATTCTTTTTCATCATGGGAATTCTTTTGAAATTCTGATTGTTTTTTCTTGTTTCACAATAGTTGCAAAGGTATAAGCATACGATAGTCTTAATAACTTTGTCATCGTGGGTTAATATGTCTGTATCTAGATGGTCTTGCAGCACACTGAAGCAAATGGACAGTGCTAATTCCAAATTCTTGATTTTTCAGTAGCTGGCTAGTGTCGACCTTCACATTTGTTGAAGATCATTTTCTTTCATTTATTTTGCAGTCAATTTTGATTCCTACTCTCATTAGCCGATGATCGCTTCCACCATTAAAACATTTTAAGACTGAGCAGTCGGCAAATATCTTTTTATTATTTTCAAGTATGAAGTCAATCTCACTTGCTCTGCCATTAGGGCTTTTGCATGAGGGAGAGCAAAAAACCCATGAAGATATATATAACAGTGCCAACCGAGTCAAACTAATACAATGTGAACCTCAGGTGTCAACAGACACAAAAGCTTCAAACCAAAGAACAAAAACTAACAGTTACTGGGCAAAATTAAATGAAGAAGGATAGCTACACAGCACAGTGGCCTGTAGGACCTATCGGCCAAAATTTGCTTCAGCTGAAACCAGCAACTTAACATGGTAGTGTTTGACAAATGTCTGAAGGGACGGCCACGTCGCTGTCTTACACAGCTGCTCAGCAGAGCCTGATTCCAGAAGGCCCAAGAGGTATCCACCATCCTAGTGAAATATGCCATAGTCCAAAAGGGCACAGGCTTCATTCTGGGGACACGTGTCTGGTGAATAGTCACCTTGATCCAAGAAGTCGCTGTAACATTAGATGCAACCTGGCCCACAAGAGGGCTCTCGGGGATGGCAAAGAGGAAATCCGATATCTGAAAAGGCTGCATATGATGAACATCAAGAAATGCAGAGAAATAGAAGACAACTGCTAAAAAAAAGCATTGTGAAGCACTCCCAGAACCAGGTTCACAGCCCACGGAGGAGTGGGATCCAGTAAAAGTGGGTAGGCATGAGCCACCCCTTGTCAAAGGTCTGCACATTTGGTAATAAGGGGATACACCTCTGAAACAGTACAGGCATAGTGAAATCTGGACATTAATAGATCTAAGACCAAGCTCTTTCTGAAGGCTATCCTGTCAAAAGACCAAAATAACTGAAAAATGAAAAGGCATGTATAAAGAGCCTTGTGGGGTGCACAGGGTTGGCCTCAGACCCTTTTGAAAGAGAAAGGGATACAACTTGGTAAAAAAAAAATAAGGCTTTAACCCATACATGCTCCTGTTCAGGAGATGAATGTCCCAGATGTTGTGTGAGGCCTACAGAACAAGAAAGTCCCTAGAAAGACCAATGTGGAATTATGCTCAGACTTAGCCTTAAAGTATGATGAAAAACAAAGAGAAAGATAAAAGTAACAGTTTTCTCCTTGTGCCACTGACATATTAGAATCATTCTGCACTTCGTTTATTTACACTTATGATCCTCCTCCTACTGTCTCTGTATGATGTTATGATTATGAATTAGATTGTAAGTGTCTGGGGGCAGGGTCCCTTTCCCAATGTATGATTCCCTTTGTTGAAAACTTCCCTCACTAATAATATGATTGTACTTTAGCCTGATGCTCTTAAAGCAGAAATATCACCAGAAATCAAAGTTTTACCGTGGGTTTTAATGTTTAACCGAACATAAGAGCTGTGTGTGTTTTGTTTTGAAATTGCCTAGATGTGGAGATATTAGCCCTTCAAAATCGGACACTTCTGTGTTCTGCATGACTGTATGTCCCACATGATGCCTCAGGACTTCCCAGCTGCCCCAATGAGCGTGTTCACTCTCCCCCTTCGAAGCTGGATTTCTATGGTGTAGCGTTACAGCAAACTCCATTTATAATCCAAAATTCTGTTAGTACAAAAAAAAAAAAGGTATTACATGATATTAATTTTGTTTGTTATTTTACATATAACTTTAAAAGTATGTATCTGACTGTTAAGGTTTAACGTGCTAAGAAAAGAGGGAGAAACCAGCTTCTGCATATCAGGCTGAATCCAAAAAGGAAAAGGGTCAGCATAGGACCACCTTTTTCCCTGGTCTGGAGCTTAGGGAAAAGGGGCTTACCGGTACTGTAGTTTTATAAACTGATAAATGATGCTGGTGATTTACAGCTCTCTCTCAAAAGAGCTCCATAAGCCCATTCACACCCACAGAAAATACAACCATTGGCAAGAGAAGTCCGTTATACACATTTATATTCCATACCAATATGAACACCTCACTACCCCCCAAAAAAACTAAAGAAACAAGTTAAAAAAGTAACTAAAATCAAAGGTACTATAAAAGATTATGAACGACAAAAAAGAAGACCTGCACCAGTACACCACGGTACTCACAATAAATGTGATCAGCTGGACAAATGAGGGACTCTGACTGTCCCCACTCAGTCTTCCCAAAGTTGGCAAATGGATGCTGCTTCTGCAAATAATCCACAGGACTTCTCAGGACCCTTGGAACACAGAAAACAAGAAACAGGAAGAGCGCAATCCAACAATAAATGATCCAGTTGGATCCAATGAAGATATATCCAATACAACGCAGAAGATAGTGTGATGGTTGTGGGTACAACCAGCAAGTTCCAACAGGGTCTCACTAGCCGACCCGATTCAGCTACCTATCCCACTATAAAAAGTTGGAGTCGACGGTTTAAAAAAATATTATTTAATATATAAAAAAAATTGTTAATATATTTTGACAAAAAAGTCGATACATAAACATACGTTTTTAAACCGTGGACTCCAACTTTTTATTGTGGGAGAAGTAGCCGAATCTAGGAGGCTAGTGAGACCCTGTTGGAATTTGCTGTTTGTACCCATAACCATCACACTATCGTTTGCATTGTGAGTACTTGATATATCTTTATTGGATCCAAGAGGATCATTTATTGTTGGTTTGTGCTCTTCCTGTTTCTTGAGACAGAAATCAAATATATATGAAGTAGCACTGAGATCCAGAAACACCAACCAAGAAAGTCATTGAAATGGTTAAATGTAACGGATGGATCCTTCTCTGTGAAGGAAAGGGACAGGAAAAGACAGAAATGTAGATATATACAAAAGTGCAGGTTCCTAATAAGGATAAAACACCACAGAATAATTGAAATGTGGCTGCCGGACAACCAGACAGGGACATACTCAAAGGGTCTGTGCACTCTGAATTAACCCCTTAAGGACCGTGAAAATCTGAGATCGATTTGACAGGAGCAATTTTGACTTTTTTGACTATGTCTTTGTTCAACAATATTTTCTCTTTAATTCCTTTTGTACATCCACACAAATTATATACTGTTTTTTTAAGCACAAGTAGGGCTTTCTTTTGATACCACAACATTTTGCTTACATTTTCCTATCAGGATTTGCATACTATTAGTTAATTACAAAAAAATACCCCTAAATATATTCATTTGCTTCTCCTGAATATAACAGTACCCCATATGTCTAGTATTTCAATCCCTTTCTCACATTTACAAGGTAAATATTACAAGATGGATGCAATTATTTCCAACTTGTAATTTTTCAACAATTGGCATGTGACCATCATAGTTTAGTTGACGGTGCCAGAACCAAAAATGTTCCACAAAGGTATGTGTTTCTGAAAACTAGACAACATATGGTAAATCATCAGGAGAGTTTTGGATTTTTTTATGCAGCTATTTTTCCAGAAATATTCTTCAAAATTGTGGTAATATTTATTTTTTTTTTGCAGTTTTCACACTTACATTTCAATATTACTGTTGATATCAAGCATGGAATAGTTGAAAATGTAAAAACATCCATTGTTTAGTGTTCAGCTCCTTCTTCTGAGTACGTAAATACCCCATATGCATTGGTTTCTTAAGGTCTGGGGGAGCTACGGGGCCCAAATTGGAACATGGGCGTTTCCAGTTTCACACTTCGAATTTTCACAGCTTGCGTCACTGGTGCCATGTCTCATTTGGGGCTGTGTAACAGTGCTCCACTCTAAGATTTCCCCCAAAAAGTGAATATTTTTGGAAAGTAGACACCAAAGGCTTTCATTTTATGCATGTTTTCAAATTTTTTACGCAGCCATTTTACCACCAATCACTCGTAAATCTTGATGTGTTACAAAAAACAGCGTTTTTCACACTTTGACTTCAATGTTGATATGAATTTCAAGCACATGATAGGTGAAGATTTTTAAAAATGCATTGTTTAGTGTTCAGCTTCTTCCGAGTAAGACAATACCCCATATACATAGGTTTCTTGTGGTTTGGGGGAAGCTACGGGGCCCATTTTTGAACAAATTTTGAATTTTCACATCTTGCTTAACTGGTGCCATTTCTCATTTGGGGCTAAGTTCCAGTGCTCCACTTTAAGATTTCCACCCAAAAATGTATATTTTTGGAAAGTAGACACCCCCAGCTTTCATTTTAGGTGTGTTTTCAAATTTTTTACACAGTCATTTTATCACCAATCTCTCATACAACTTGCCATAAGTAAAAAAATTCAGCGTTTTTCACACTCTGACTTCAATGTTGATGTGAATTTCAAGCACAGAATAGGTGAAGATTTTATAAACTGCATTGATTAGTGTTCGGCTCCTTCTTCGGAGTACGGCAATACCCCATATGCATAGTTTACTCATTGTTTGGGGGAGCTATGGGGCCCAAATTGGAACATGTGCTTTTCCAATTTCACACTGAATATTCACAGCTTGAGTCACTGGTGCCATTTCTCATTTGGCCTGTGTAACAGTGCTCCACTTTAAGATTCCCCCCCAAAAGTGTACTTTTTTGGAAAGCAGACACCCCAGGCTTTCATTTTAGGTGTGTTTTCATTTTTATACACAGCCATTTTACCACCAATCCTGTGAAAACTTGACGTAAGTAAAAAAAAAAAAAAAAAAATTCAGCATTTTTCATACTGTGACTTCAATGTTGATGTGAATTTCAAGCACAGAATAGGTGAAGATTTTTAAAAATGCATTGTTTAGTGTTCGGCTCCTTCTTCTGAGTACGGCAATGCCCCATAGGCATAGGTTTGTCTGGTTTTGGGGGAGATACTGGGCCCAGTTGGAACATGTTAGTTTCCTTTTACAGACATTCCATTTTTACAGCAGGTTCCTTGTCTCATTTCAGACTGTTTGGCAATGCTGCAATTAATTTTACCCCCAAAAGTCTATGTTGTAGAAGAGTAGACAACCGTGGCTTTCATTCTATTTGCATTTTATCAATTTTTTTGCTGCCACTCTATCACCAATCCCTCCCAAAATCTGCAGTAAGGCAGAGAAACACCATATTTTTCACACACATATTTTAGTGTTGCTCTGGATTTCAATCAGATGATATTTGGAGATTTTTTAAGTGCTTTACATTAGTGGTGAGTTACATCGTCTGGGTACGGTAATGCTCCATATGCATAGGTTTGTCAGTGTTTGGGGGAGCTACTGGGCCCAGTAGGGAACATGTGTGTTTCCATTATCAGCGATGGAAAAAACTTAGGTTGCTTTGCTTCCCATTATATTTTGATAATGTTAGATCTAAGGAGGGATGTGTTTTGAAAAATAAAAAAAATGAATATTTCAGGGGGGAAAAGTGGCCAAATAATAAAATAAGCTTTACAGCACTACTGCATTGTGCCTGAATGGTATTCCTTGAAGCAGTCACCAATGCAGAGGCCAGGTTTGGAAGGGCAATCAGGACAGTAAGTGGTGGTGTCTGTATTCCCTTGCTGTAGCAAACCCTGCAGAGCTTCTGTGGTTTGTTCTTTTGGGAAGTTGGGGGATTTTATAAATAAAGTATGCTTCCCCGGGTCTTGGTGGAAGAATTTCTGGCGCACTGTGAAACAAAAATAGGGAAATAAGTTGTAGCTGATATTGAAAAAGCTACATTTTTGATTGGGGTTTACCAGTTTGAAAATTAAAAATGAATTATGTACTGCAGTCTGCATCATATAGATGGCAACTTTTTTAGTACCATGCCCTACACTCTCATTGCGAGGTATGGCTGCATTAGTTGATCGCACAGATCAACTCCCCCCATGTTTTTATTATAGTCCCTGATGCAGACTGGCTTTCTCGGTACCCCTCTCCTGCCACGAACAGTGACTGCCACTGTTCTGTCCTCACGCATGGTGGTCAGCATGTAGACATCTTTTCTGTCCTTGAACTTAACTGCCAGCAGCTCCTGTTGGCACAAAGACAAGGACGTCCCAGTTTTTAGTTTGGTATCTACGAGTTTTTGGGGCAACTCCCTGCAATTGCACGTAACAGTGCCACAGGCCACGATGTCAAAACAAAAGAGAGACTTAAATAAAAGGGAGCTGGTGTAATAGTTATCAACGAATAACTGATAACCATTTATTTAATAAGGGGTAAATTAGATCCCAAACGATTTTCCCATTTGTTCCCATAAATTCGGGGTAACCAGGAGGATCAAGTTGGCTGCCTTTGCCCTCATAAATTCTAAAAGCCTGGGTGTAGCCTGTGGCACCTTCGCACAATTTATAAAATTTTACACCGAACTTGGAACTCTTGGAGGGGATGTATTGCTTGAACCATAACCTGCCTTTATATTTCATTAGGGATTCATCTACACTAATTTCTTTTTGGGGCATATATACTTGGGCAAACTTTTTCTGTAAATGATTTATTAGGGGACACATTTTGTACAGTCTATCATACTGGGGTGTTCTTTTGGAAGGCATAAAGTGCAAAATTACTTCAAATCTGGACCTAGTCATTGTCTTGGGGTATATATGGGTATCACATATATGGGTATCACATATGGGGTTTTTGCTCCAGTAAGATTGGATACTTGGCTTTTTTATTATCCCCATTGCCATTATTAAGGCCCAGAATTGCTTAAAGTCTGCTATGTCTGTGGGCTTCCATACTTCTTGCTTAACAACGAAAGCTGTAGGGTTGGCGGCAATATACTGGGCTGCATACAAATTGGTTTGGGACACAATTTCCCCCAAATTGTCTCCCCCCCAAAAAAAAATAAATAAAAAAAAAATGATCATGGGTAAATCCTTCCACGTCAGCTGGGGCAGTTGCCAGGGCAGCTCATCTTTTCTTTACAGAAGGGCCAGCGTCATCACTAGAGCTGCTCTCACTCTCTGAAAATTGTGTTACATCAAAGTCTGACGCAGAGTGTGGGGCTTCTGAGTCAGACGCCAAAAAGGCATATGCCTCTTCTACACTATATCTCCTCTGCATTTTGTACACTTACTCTAAAAAAATTTTTTTTTTTTCTTATGCTACCCCTAAACCTAAATCTAACCCTAAACCTTACCCTAACCTACGTATACCCTGAACCTACCTAACTCAAGTGAACTACCTATCTAAACTATACTCAGGGCTCAAAATTTCCACTCGCCACTAGCCAATGGCGAGTGAAAATATAGCCCTGGCGAGTAGAAATTCAGCCCTGGTGGGTATGTTTTGGCTTGCAGTGGCGAGTAAATTTTCAGATCTGGCTAGAAGCAAAGGACTTAAAATTATAAGCCCTGCTATACTTATTATATTTTTTTGTGTTTTTTTTTTTTACCCTAATCTACTTCTAAATCTAAATCTAACCCTAAACCTTTCCCTAACACACGTCTACACTAAAGCTACCCAAGTACCTGATCTGCAGCAAACTGATCACTACTAGAGTGATCAGATGGGGAGGAACTGTATTGATCACTGCAGAACAGTGATCAAAGGGTTAATTTTATTTATTTATTTATTTTTAACTTTTTTTCCATGGGAATGCTAGAGAAGGTTCTGGAACACTGTGACACGATGTCTCTCTGTCTCTCTCCCCCTCAGCAGTGTGCAAGATGGAGGGAGGCAGAAAGATGTGACAAATACTGTCCCTGTCATTTGGCTTTTGCAACATGTGATTCACTCATCAAGCGAATCACATGTTGCAACAATGGTTCTACTGGCTGCTACTAAATGCCTCGTTACGGGGGCACATAGTAACAACCAGCTCGCGCTCTCCCATCTCTCTGTGCTCCCGCGATGGGAGAGTTTAACCCATGACGTACCAGGACCGTCATGGGTCCTTGGAGCAAATCTACCCATGACGGTCCCGGTACGTCATGGGTTGTTAAGGGCTTAAGGATTCTGGTCCTCTTCAGTCCCATTTGTTACAATGGGGCTTTGATCCCATGGAATGCGAGAGGTCCCCAAAACATTTATTAGTAATGCATTGGCGAATCCTCTAGCGTTCCATGGGCTAAACTCCTAATTGAAATCACTGAAAATATCTCTGAGTTGCTCTCCTTTGCCTTTATACATAAGATTATAGGATATCTCGAAAGCAAAGTAGTATTCTTCATCAGAACTATTAAATAAGCCTACATAGGCCTTCATAGTCAAATTCCCATAATCAGATCTGACTTATCTGAAATCTAGCTATGTATCTATCACAACAGTTAACAAACTGCTTGCATTAGAATAATCCTTTTTTATTGTATTAAGTGGCTTCAATGAAACCGATTATGCATATAATCTGTGCATGAGAAAACAAGGTCAGCTTTCATCTCGCTCTCTTTTTGAATAGAGCAGTGACCTCTGACCTTCCCTTGCATTACACCTGGCTTCTGAAGGCTTGAGCAATACCATAGCTGATAGGCTAGCAGATGGCTTTTCCGCTGCCACCTTTAATGGCTAACATGCCCAGTTTATGGAAGTACAGAAAATGTGCATCACATTACAGTACTATTCAAATAAGTGGCATCTGCATTAAAAATTTGATTTAACCTTGAAAAAACAACCATATGGCAAGATCTTTACCTGAATCCATTTAATGTAACAGGATGAAACTTGACATCTGGAGGTATTGGCAGAAGGTAATATTGTCACCTTCTGACAATATAACAAATTGAGGGACATAATCTTAGAGTGACTTGTGCACTTTACATGGTCTTTTAGAGACAAACAAGCTGCTGAATCCTCTTCATAGGGTAAAATAAAAAGGATTAGCAAGCACAAATAAGTTAATACTTTATAGATTTCATCTTATCCGAATACATTGAACACATCATCAGTTGGCTCTGATATAATGAAGATCCAGCCTATCAAAATGAAGAAATGTACTTAAATGCAGGCAAAAAATGTAGAAATAAACAGTTTCAGCCCTTTGAGTGCCGGAGGTTTATACAATGCATTGCAGAGCAATGTGTTGTGTACCTCTCTTGCATTCAGAGGGTTAATTTAAGAACTCTTTGGCCTAATGCAAAATGAGGGAGGAGCCTTTCTGGAAAAAGACAGCTGCAGCCTAGGAACCAAATTAAAATTGAAACTCAACTTTTAACCTCCTTGAATATTAGAGGGGTCTCCTTTCAAGGGGTTAAAAGCCCCAATGAAAATCAATGGGAATTTCTAAGCGTCCCTTATCCTACTGTTGGTTTGCCACTTCTGCATTGTGCGCATGGTCCTATGGGCCATTGTCAGAAAGCTAAAGATGAGCAAACCAACTGCACCATGGGGTAAAGTACAACTCATTGTTTTAACCCTTTGAGTGCCACATTGCACAGGAATGCATTGCTTCCCACTCTGGCATTCAAAGGGTTAAACTGAGCTTTTTATCCCCTTAAGGACCAGAGGGTTATGCAATGCATTGCAAAGCACTAGAGACCTCTTTAGTATTTAAAGGTTTAAAACCCCTAATTAAATGAATGGGTATTTTATCTCCTGTGATGCTGTTGTTTTGCTTCAGAATTTCTCCAGGTTTTCTTAGTAACCAGGATCACTGTGAGTATATCATGTTCCTACTAGCTTTTCCTTTCAGTGTCATTCCTACACAAAAAGAAACTGTTTCATTCTTGAAGGCCCTGGATTATTTTTTAGCCTGTAACTAACGAGCTGCCTAATAGCCCCCAAAGCAGGGAGAATTTTCAAATGAATTATAGCACCTCATAACAATAGGTGAAAATAGGCAGTTCAGCACAATAAACTCAGGGCCACTGCGGAGGTGCTAAAACTGCAAACTGGCACAAATGTCCACCAATCTTTAGCAACTGTATTGGAATAATGCTTGAATTAGGAACCAGAGAGCATCCTCATTACATGAAAGTGCTAAGAAGTTAGAAAATAGAGGTTTATTGTAATTTGGTCAGAGGGCAGTAAAACATTACCATTATACTGGCTGCACAAAAGAACAGTGATGAAATGCTGAGGTAAACCAACTACATTATAGGAAGAACAAAAAAGCTCCCATTTCATTCAGTGACTGATTAAAACATTTGGGAGCATATATATATGTAAAGGAAGAAATCACCTACACTATAGGGGACCAATAAAGATTCCACATTATTTTAAACAGGTTTTTCAACCCTTTGGACACTGAAGGGCTTCAGCATGTTGCTTACAACGCATTGGAAACCTCTCCAGAATCCACTGTGCTAAAAGCCCCATCTAAATCAATGGAAGTTTGGGACACTCACTCACACACATACAAATTCCCTTCATTTAAAGGAGGATTTTACCTCCTGGAACACTAGTGAGATCTACGACTAAACACTAAGCTGTTGTTCTTTTATCACTGCCAAAACCTTACCTTTAACCAGTAAGAAAAATAACAAAGCAGGGCTGATTTGATTTCAATGCAGCCCTGAAATATGCATATTTCCTATGTGTCCCCACTTAAAGGTGACAAGTCTGGTCCGCTTAAGCCTTGAGTGCAAGAGGTATGTAGCGCATTGCAAAACTCTGCCTTAAGATGTTCTACAGCCACTCCCCTCCAAGGATGTGTGTATTCCAGAATTTTACCGCACCACTTTTATATGAGCCATATGCACACAATACAAGGAGCAATTCTGGGCTAAATAAACTGCATCACAGGGGGGACACACACATAAGCACCCAATTGATTTAAACATGGTGTTTAGCCTCTTGAATGCAAGACACATCACCAACGTATTACCATTTGTTGGAGGCCTATTTAGCATGCAAAAGGTTAAAAGCCCCATGTAAATTAATGGAAATTTGTCACACTATGGCACAAATGCTATCTTCCAGAATTGCTTCTCTTATTTTGTGCACAGGGGTCTACAGCCATAATCCGCCTCATATCCCAAAACCAATTTTCTCTTTCACATCCTACCTCTAAGCATTGACAAGGTGGTAACCATTGCTGACTGAGCTTTCTCTCTGTGTGTACGTCATGGTGGCTTCCTGTGTCTAGGAGATCCGCCCCAATTTCAGTGATATCATTTCTGAAGGATTCTGGGAGGTGTGTGGGGAGTGGCTGTACAGCATCTTAAGAGTTTTTATTTACCCTTTAAGGACCAAAGGGGTGCAACAAGGCATTGTCAAACAATGCACTACACATCCCTTTGGTCCTTAAAATGAGTTAAATATTCTCTTTTCTGGATATTTGATACATGTAGTCAATGTGCATTTTAACCCACCGAATGCCCAGAATCAACATACCATCTGCTTTGAAGCCATCTGTCATAACTTTCAATATTTTTCTGGGCTAGATAGACATCCATTGCTTTTTTGAAAGCATTAGCATTATTTGCAAGTACAACATACCAAAGAAAGTATTCCATAGCTTTACCTCCCTTACTGTAAAGAATCCCTGCCTTTGTTTTAGTCGAAAGCACCTTTCCTCTATGTCACCCGTATTCGGGGTGTTCCTACCTGCGCCATCCCATGCGGCCTTCTCCTTTTCTCCACGGAGGCTTTGTGCGCATTTTTTCCTCACTCCCTATGCGTTTACACTCCGCTTCTGCCTCCTCGCTCTGGATTGACGGAGCATCGGCCCGAACTTCCGGGTTCTCTTCGGCACGCGTCACACTCTTTGTGACGTCATCTCCCAGCGCCTATATCTGGGCAGCAGGCATTGAGACTGGTGCACTTTCATAGTGTTCCCTTCTCATCCGGTTCTCTGGTCCTAGGCAATTCAGCTCCAAGTCTAGTCTTGCCCTGTCAGCCTTAGATCAATCTCTTACTTACTCTCCTCTTCTCTCAGATCGTGTATGACCCCTGGCCTTCTACCGACTATTCTCTAGCCTGTTGTCTCGGACCTGAAGCCTATCTGTGTATGATCATTGGCTCCCACTTGACCACTCTACTGCTTGCTGATACTGTCCTGATGCCTTTCAGTGTATGACCTTTGGCTCCCGCTTGATCACTCTACTGCTTGCTGATACTGTCCTGATGCCTATCAGTGTATGACCTTTGGCTCCCGCTTGATCACTCTACTGCTTGCTGATACTGTCCTGATGCCTATCTGTGTATGACTGTTGGCACCAGCTTGACTATTCTTCAGCCTGCTGCTGCAGTTCTCCTTCTCTCCCTTGTATTACCCTTTTGGCTGGTTCTGACCATTCCTCTTCTGAAGAGTTTCTGCTTCCTGCCTACTAACCCTAGCCTCGAACTCTAGTCTTCGTTCTCAAGTCGTCACTCACCCCTGCAGGAGAGCTTATACTGCCTGTGGTGAAACCATCCGGTCCTCACCTTCACGGCCTCTGCCGTAGCACGGTTTAGTCTCAGGCAGTCAACGCATACGAGCTCCGCTCCCTACTCTTCGCCCCCAAGCACACTCTCTCCTGCAGGCCCCAGCCTGCACGTGACACTCTAGTCTTAATGGATGACCTCTTGTTCTTAGCTCAGCTCTTTGCGTAAATAATTCATTGGCTAGTTTTTTGTATTGACCTTGGATGTATTTGTAAATGGTAAACATATTACCCCTTAGACGTCTCTTCTCTAATGTAAACAAACCCAGTATGGCTAGTCTCTCTTTATAACTCAGATCCTCCAATCCCTTTATCGGTTTTGTTGCAAGTCTCTGCGCCTTTTCCAGTTCAACAATGTCTTTTTTTAAGAACCGGCGCCCAAAATTGTACTCCATATTCTAGATGAGTCCTAACCAAGGATTTATACAGAGGTAGGGTAATATTAGCATCCTTTGCATCTACACCTTTATTCATGCAGGCTAGTACCCTATTTTCTCTTGCAGCAGCTGAGTGACTCTGCACGCTGCTGTGAAGTCTATCAGCTATCATTATTCCTAAATCTTTTTCTAATGAGGATTCCCCAAGTGGTTTCCTATTTAGTGTATATGTAGCAAGTTGGTTTCTACAGCCCAAATGCATAACCTTACATTTATCTACATTAAATGTCATCTGCCACTTTTCTGTCCATTCACTCAGTTTATCTAAATCCTTCTGCAGACAAAAAAATATCTAGCTCTGTATGTATTTCCTTACATAGCTTAGTGTCATCAGCAAAGATTGAGATGCTACTTTCAATTCCAACTTCTAGATCATTAATAAACAAATTAAAATGCATTGGGCCCAGGACTGAACCCTGCGGAACCCCATTTATAACTTTACACCAATTTGAAAAGGTTCCATTTATACCTCTCTGCCATCTATCATTTAACTAGTTCTCAATCCATGTACAGATAGCACCGCCCAAACCAAAGCCTTTTAATTTATGTAGTAACCTGTCGTGAGGCACTGTATCAAAGGCCTTTGCAAAATCCAAGTATACTACATATACAGCAATTCCCCTGTCCAAATTACTACTTACTCTTTCATAAAATGCAAGTAAATTAGTCTGACATGATTTATTCTTCATGAAGCCATGCTGATTCCAATATCATTGTTTGTCTTCACATAGTTCTGAATACTGTCAGTTAGTAACCCTTCTAGTATCTTACCCACTATGGACGTCAAGTTCACAGGTCTATAATTTTCTGGTTTGGATCTTGCTCCCTTTTTAAACAATAGAACTACATCAGCTTTCCTCCAATCACAGGGTACTATGCCTGATGAAAGTGAATCAATAAATTATATCTCTCTCTCTCTCTCTCTATTTATATATATATATATATATATATATAGAGAGAGAGAGAGAGAGAGAGAGAGAGAGACAGAGACAGAGACAGAGAGAGAGAAAGTATAATGGTCTTGCTATTGTTGAACAAAGTTCCTTAAGTACTCTTGGGTGTATACAGTCAGGTCCAGGTGCTTTATTCACTATAACCCTTTACGATTACTTTTGGACCTTGTCCTCAGTAAGCCATATACATGATGGAAGTAATTCTGTGGTTTTGTCTATTTGACCATAGCCTGTCATTGCTACTTCCTTTGAATAATATCCTTAAGCAGAGAATGTATTTAGGGCGTCAGCCATAGCCTTATCCTCACTAATCAATTCACCTGTCTCAGTCCTAAGGGGACCAATATCAACCTTAATCTTTTTGTTTTTAATATACTTATATAATTGTTTAGGATTTTTCTTGCTCTCATTTGCAATATTTCTCTAATTTTCAATTTTAGCTAGTTTAATTGCTTGTTTGCAGATTTTATTACATTCTTTACATTTTTTAAATGCTGCGCCTGACCCGTTTGACTTAAATACTTTAAAAGCCTGTTTCTTATTTCTCATTTACCTGCAAACCTCATTATTAAGCCACATTGGTTTCACTTTACTCCTCTTGTGCTTATTCCTTAATGGTATATATTGACATGTATATTTGCCTAAGAGCATTTTAAACACAATCCATGATTCTTGTGCATTTTTATCTTTGAGCTTTGTAAAATTAGCCTTTTTAAAATGTTATGTTTTACTTGAACCCTTCCTTTTGGGTTTCTTATAACAAATGTCAAAGGATACCATTTTGTGGTCACTGCTGCCCAAATATTCCCTTACTTGTACATTGTTTATCATGTCAGAACTGTGTGAGATAACTAGGTCAAGCAAGGCTTCTTTTCCAGTTGGGACATAAAATGATAATTTATCATACTTAAAACCGTTATTTCTCTTTGTTGTTCTGGAAGTCATATTGCTTTAGTCAATTTCAGGATAGTTAAAATCTCCCATTATAATAAGTTATATAAAAGTTGGGCTTCCTCAAACTCCCCAATATTAGGTGGCTTGTAGCAATTCCCCACAAACAACATTTTATTATGTGTGCCCCCAGTGTGTATTTCAGACCACTAGGCCTCTTCCTTTTCATTGGACCCTTCATTTAGATCTTCCCTTAAACTAGGTTTTAAGGCACGCTTTACATATAGTCCTAACCCTCCTCCTCTTATATTAACCTTTTCCCTACTAAGAAGTGAATAACCTTCTAGATTGACTGCTAAGTCATATGTATCATCTAACCAGGTTTCAGACACACCAATCAGATCATACTTCTCATGTTTTGCAATCATTTCTAGTCCCCCATCTTACCAGACAGACTACGAGCATTTGCATGCATACATTTTAACTTTTTGCCATTCTTAAAGATTTCATTCTTTGTCAAGTGTATTTGTCTTTTATCAGGCTGTAACAATGGCAACTTTCTATTAGATGAACTAGCCCATTCCCCCTCTCCACCCCCACGCCCCTTCTCTCATCCCATGTCCTCAATTATGCTACCTTCCCCAGCCTGTGTTGCTGTACCCTCCCCCTTTCTATTTTAAAGTCTCCTCCAGCCCTCTAACCATCATAGTGCCCAGCACCATGGCTCCCCCTTCTGCTAAGGCGCAATCCATTCCCCAAGGGAAAAGGCTGCCCAATGCTCTAGGAACCTAAACTCCTCCTGCTTACACCAAGTCTTTAGACACGCATTTAACTCCCTAATCTCCCATTGCCTTTCTAATGTAGTATTCAGAAAACACTACCTTAGAGGTCCTCTGCTTAAAGGGATAGTAATACTTCGTTTTAACTTTATTTTATTTTGTAGGCATTAAAAAAACATGAAGAACGATATAAGTCTTATCTCTTAAACCTTTATGGTTTAAGAGATATTCACAAGCAAATTTCCCCCTCCCGCCCCTTTTACCTAGTGTAAGCCATCTCTTCTCAGATGGGGATCTGGTTGTAAGACCAGACAGATAACAGCAGGGGACATTCTTCTTCCTATCAGAACAATGAAAGCCCTTCCCCCCTTGACAAGTCTTTCAGCTTTTTCCCTTATCTTAATTAAACATTGTCCCTCTCTGCAGTCTACCTGGGCACCTCCCTTCTGAACTGGCTGAACGGGGGGGGGGGATACTTTGTTTGTGAATATCTCTTAAACCATAAAGGTTTGAGAGATAAGACTTATATCATTCTTCATGTTTTTTTAATGCCTACAAAATAAAATAAAGATAAAACAAAGTATTACTATCCCTTTAAGCTTAGAACCTAACCCCCTGAAATCCTTCTTAATGGACCTCCATTTTCCAATGACTTTGTCATTAGTACCAACATGTACTATGACAGCCGGGTCATGCCCAGCCCCTCCCAACAATCTATCAACCTGATCAACCACATGTCTAACCCGGGCTCCAGGGAGACAGCAAACTGTTTGACTGTAGCGATACTGGCGAAAGATTACCCTGTCTTCCTTCCTAATAATAGAATCCCCTATCACCACCATCATGTCTAGGTCTGCCCGAGTCCCAGATCCTACCCGTGCTAGAGGGGCTGTTCTCCCGCCTGTTAGAGAGAACAGTCCTCTCCAGCAAAGGTATTCCTGTGTCAACATCCCCAACATCATCACTCAATGTAGCAAATCTGTTAGGGTTAGTAAACATAGGAGTATCCTCCCTATTCCTCTCTCCCCCTTGCTATGTCTAACTGTAACCCATCTGGCTACCTGCTCTTTCTTTGTGCAGTCTCCACCCCCAGTACTACCTAGGGAAATATCTATATTTAAATGGTCAATAACCTCATTTAAATAAATGTGAATTTAACTTGCATTCTACTAAAGGATAAGTAGTGATTTGGACAAGGGAATTGCTGTTGATGTAGTATACTTGGATTTTATAAAAACCTTTGATACAGTGCCTCACAACAGTTTACTGCATAAATTAAAAGGTTTCAGTTTGGGAGGTGATATCTGTACATGGACTGAGAATTGGTTACATGATAGATGGCAGAGAGCTGTTGTAAATGGAATCTTATCATGGTGCCCGTGATTACTGTGTGACATTCTGACTTCCAGGTTTGTGCAGTACTGACTTTCATTGGTGCTTGCTGGCTAGCCCCCGCCAGGGCTAACCTTTATATGCGCCCTCATGTCACCAAGCGGTTGCCCTTTCGTGGTGTCTCCGAGATTAGTGACTCAGTGCTTCTGTTCCGTGTTGATCCGGTTTCTGGCTGACTACCGCTCTCTGCATACCGACCCAGGCTTTGGCTGACTACCGCCCTCTGTGTACCAACCCAGGCTTTGGCTGACTACCGCTCTCTGTGTACCAACCCAGGCTGTGGTTGACTAACGCTCTCTGTGTACCGACCCAGGCTTTGGCTGACTACCGCTCTCAGTGCACCGACCCAGGCTGTGGCTGACTACCGCTCTCAGTGCACCGACCCAGGCCGTGGCTCACTACCGCTCGACTGACTTGCTATACTGTTGTCTCACTTTGCAGTCAGTGCTACCTGTCACTAGCGGTTACTGTTGCCTTCCAATTTTGCTCAGCCTGTTGCAATCAGTGGCCTCCGTTAAGCACTCCCTGTTAGTGTGATCCGGTCATTAAGCTGTTAACTGTTGCCTTCCTATCTCACTCAGCCTGTACTGCGGTTGCCTCCGTTATGCACTTCCAGTCAGTGCTACCCAGTCACTAGCAGTTACTGTTGCCTCAATAGTCGCTCAGCTGGTACTCTGTTGCCTCCCTCTGTTAAGCACTTCCAGTCAGTGCTACCCAGACACTAAGCGGTTAACGGTTGCCGTACTGTTTCATTCAGCCTGTACTTCTGGTTGCCTCCGTTTAGCACCTCCAGTCAGTGCTACCTGGTCATTAAGCGGTTAACTGTTGCCTTCCTATTTCTCTCAGCCTGTTGCAACCCGTGGCCTCCGTTAAGCACTTCCTGTCAGTGCGATCCGGTCACTAGTGGGTACTGTACACCTCAGCACTCAGTCTGTACTACGTTTGCCTCCATCTGCACTTTCAGTCTGTGCTATCCAGTCTATGGTCAGTCCTTGTTGTTCCAGCCACTAGGCTACCTTACCCGGTATTCGGTAAGGCCGGTAGAGCCTCCTCAGTTCCTTGTTGCACCAGTTATTAGGCTGCCTTTCCCGGTATTCGGTAAGGCCGGTAGAGCCTCCTCAGTTCCTTGCTGCACCAGTTATTAGGCTGCCTTACCCGGTATTCGGTAAGGCCGGTAGAGCCTCCTCAGTTCCTTGTTGCACCAGTTATTAGGCTGCCTTACCCGGTATTCGGTAAGGCCGGTAGAGCCTCTTCAGTTCCTTGTTGCACCAGTTATTAGGCTGCCTTTCCCGGTATTCGGTAAGGCCGGTAGAGCCTCCTCAGTTCCTTGTTGCACCAGTTATTAGGCTGTCTTACCCGGTATTCGGTAAGGCCAGTAGAGCCTCCTCAGTTCCTTGTTACATCAGCTATTAGGCTGCCTTACCCGGTATTCGGTAAGGCCGGTAGAGCCTCACTATTGTATGTTATCTTGTATGCCCTGTCCTGTGCGGTGCTTGCTGATACTTTAACTGCTTTCAAAAAAGTCATGGATACCTATCTAGCACAGAACAATAATGAGAATTGATGGTTGGCTTTAAAGCAAATAGGTTGTTGATCCAGGGAACCTTCTCACTGCCGTTGGCTTTAAAGCAAATAGGTTGTTGATCCAGGGAACCTTCTCACTGCCATTTGGAGTCAGGAAGAATTTTTTTAACCACTTGGGGCTTAATTGGAAATGGCTTAATTTATTTATTTTTTTTTGCCTTTCTCTGGATCAACAGGTGTGATCTGGCATGGGCTGGACTTGATGGACACATTTTTTCAGCCTCAACTATGTTATGATGTAAGCGCAGGGGAAGGAAATTGTGTACACCTCTGAGAAAAATTATAGTAAATAGCATCAGAGAAGAGTTGAGAATCTTGTCTCTCACAAGTAAAGGGGTTTCATGCCCTTTAATAAACCTCAGCCATAGCAAAAGAATACTTTCTAACACTGGCTCTTGCCAGTTATAACAACAGTCCCTTACATAGTAAATCTGGATTTCCTACCATGCTTATAATCTCCTTTTTGGAATAGAGGGGGAAAAAAACTACACGGTCACCAGGGCGTAATTTAATGAAACTAAACAGCCTTATGGGTGGAATTAGTGTACTATGTATGTGGAAATTTCTCCTCTGTACTGGCACTGGAGAGTTAAAACATGATGCTTCTGAGCACTTACTAGCCATAGAACAGGCCATTGTGCTGTTTGTTCGTTCTCAGAAGCCTCTCACATTATGTAAGTGAGAGATGTTGCTAGCGTCAAAGGTAGAGGTTGGCAACCAGAGGTCCTTCCATTGTTGTGGACTACAGCTCACATCATCACCTGCCAGGTAATAGCTGGGGAGGCATGACTGTAATTGTAGTCCACAACAACTGCATAACCCTCCAACATTTCAAATGACTAAAGAGGAACACTTTTGTTTTAGCTGGTGTTGCTGGAGGCATGGACGGTGAGTGGGGTATTATGATTATTTCATAACCTATTGATACCTCTGTGTAACTGAATAAGTCATTTAGAGTAAGACCAAAATATTTTATTTACATAGACTAATGTATAAACACATACACTGAAGGTTAAACAAACATTAATGTCAGTTTTATTTCTGTGAAACAATGTGATACACACCACACAGTCTGATCTCCTAAAAAAAGAGGAACAGCAGAGTGGGAAAGAGGGATTTTGGTCACAAGGCGGGACAGCTGGAGGGCCTAATATTGCACACCCTGACCCAAGGTGTCAAGCTTGTTTGTAATATGTTCTTTTTACATTTTAATAACACATACTATTTAATTTAAATAAGTGCTTTAGCAAAAATAACCTCTTGGGTGCTAAACATATCTCCACTGAATTGCTTTGAAACACACTGGAGCATAAAAGGGGTTAAATCATTTTTTTTTTTTCTAACCCCTTGGATGCTAAAGAGAGGTCTGTAAATTAAAACACAAGAGACTTATCACCTAAGGGGTTAAATCCCGAACACTACCACATTTGTATAGTCAATCAATTTGAAGGCAATATTACCATCACCCAGCACTACAGTAGAGTTATTTATTATCCTACATCTGTACTGTTTTAGCTACAAGTGAGAAAGCTGACATTTCTTCAGTCCTCTATAACTTCACAATGAATGTGCTTCAGAAATGTTCTTTATAACCTGACATGTGCGAGCAACTACAGAATGCGTTCAGTACGTACCTTGTCAGAATGCATGCACAAAGAGGACCAGCTGAGACAGAACCAATACTTTCCGCTCTCCTCTCAATGAGGAATTTGCCAGCTATCAACAGCAGAATGTTCAGTGGTAGGCAACCTGAGACCCGAAGCTATTTGGTACGACAATTCCCAACATCTCCAGCCAACAAGTGTCTTACCAGGGATGATAGAATCGCAGCCCTGGACAGCTGGAAGGCCTCAGTCTGTCCATCCCTGAGGAAAACTTACTGGGTTGTTTGCGCTCATCGCACATAACATAACCAAAGTACAACAAAAACACGTCCCTGACTATATAAAAGGATCTACATTCTTGATAGTTTATCTTTTATTTTGATTTCTGCTGCTTAATTGATTTTTATGGTGATTGTTTTAATTCATGAAGCACAATTAAATGTCCCCATTTTTTTTTTTATTTCAGCCGAAACAAGTATGATATGCTTTTGAATTAACTGTTTGATATTTTAATCAGTGGAAACATCATAAAATATTTAACCATCTGAGTGCCAGAGGGGTACGCAACACATTGCAAAGCAATGCATTGCGTACCCTTTTGTCTCTCAAAGGGTTAATTTATCTGCCTGATGCTGAGTATTTTTTATTCTTTACAAGATTTTTGATTGATCATGCATGTTGCACATGATTAATCGATCTAAGGTGCAGCTTCTTCGAGTGTGAGCTAAGCAAAAGACAAAGGGCTAGATTCATAACCTCCGACGGCTGACAGTACAGTAAGCTATTCAATTACCAGTGCTATGAAAAAATGCCATAAAAAACAAAATAACCTTTCGGGCGCTAAAATCAGCAGCGTTTTCGCCCATTCAAAGTAGATCCGATAAATCTCCCACGATAAAGTGGTTCCCTTAAGACCCAGTTTGCTTGGTCGGAAAGGCCCTTATGGGATATCAAAACAGCCGATGCAGCAATTGAAATGAAATAAAAAAAAAAAAAAAAGTAGATGTATTGATAGGGGCCCTAAGAATCATATAAATATATCCAAAGTACACCCAAAATGTGTCCAAACTTAGAATTAACCCTATGAGTGCCAGTGTGGTATAATCACCCCACTGACACTCATAGGGTTAACCTGACTAAGGTACAAAGCAACAGCCCCTGCAAACTATCACTTACCATTAATCCTGATGTCCACCAGGGTCCTCAGCACAATGGTACGCAGTGCATTGTGTACCCCTCTGGCACTCAAGGGGTTAAACTATGCATAGATGTGAGGGTCATATTCATGGAACATTTGTACATACATATATATATATATATATATATATATATATATTTATTTTTTTTTCTTTCTTTCTTTAACACAGATACATGAAAAGAAGATGGGAGAAAGAAGGGAGAAGAAAGGAGGATAGGAGGAGACGAACAGTGGATGACAGGTAAGTGTAACACAGATAAGCTAATGATCTGTGCTTTACAGTATGTCAGGCACAGATCGTAGGCATTTTCTTCTGATGTTCCCATTATTTTTTCTTTTTAGCGGTGCTTTGGGAGCTTAACACACAAAATGGACCTTTGGCCACAAGACCTTTTCTGTGGCCTAATGTTCATTGTGCTTTTAGCTGGCAGGGCAATTGAATACAGGCTTAGACATTTGTTTTGGTCGGCCGGTATCCATTTTTGCCCTACTGCATGTTTTAGGTCAGTTTATTGAATTGGGCCCAAAGTCTGCTCTGTGCCGTCTCTCGCATTACAGCATCCAGTTCTTGGAAAAAGATGTGCAAACCTATAACATTTAATCCTAAATATCTCAGGAACACCATTTTTAAATGGAAAATGGAAGTGAATACTTCTCCATGAGATCTCTGTGTGAAATTGCCTACCAATTCAGTAGATTTGGCTATACCATCATAACATTTTTGTGGCGGAATGGAAACTCATAATGAGGAAAGTACTCATACGTATGTATTTGCATTACTAAAGGACTGCGTACCAAAGTTACATGATTAGCATTTAAAAATTGCATCTAATGTGGAAACAAAGCTGCTTGGTCTATAATTCTCATCATTCTCATCTGGCCAAGGGACAATGGAACGTCTAGTCCAGTAATAGATTGGCGACCACATATTGCCTACTTCTGATAGGGATCCAGAGAGATCTACTTTATTCCAATATGACAGATTTTGAATCAACATAATGTTGTAATCATGCAGATAAGGCAGTTTACATCAGACACATATCCATAACAGTAACCAAAACACAAAGTAGACAGAATAGGGGTGACTGTAATGCACACCCCTCTGGCACTCAAAGGGTTAAATGAGGCTCTAACTTGTTAAAGGAATAGTAATGTTTCAAAATAAAAGCAGCTCCAGTTAATCTTCATAGTATTTGGGCCATGGAGAGTGTTATTTCAATACTGTCAGAGTTGTATTTCAAGAGTAATTGAAAGAAAGTATCCCCCTCCCGCCTCTTTTACTGATGTAAGACTGCTCACCTCAGAACAGCAAGGTGGTGTGCAGATGGCTTGCAGAGAGGGACAATCTTCAATTAGCAAGGAGGCAGGGTTTTCCTTATGCTCACAGTAAGAACATTGTCCTTTGCTGTGAGCTGTCAATTTCCAGGACCAGATTCCCCATCTGAGGGGAGGTGGCTTACACTAGGTAAAAGGGGAGGGAGGGGGATATTTTATCAATTACTCTTGAACTACAACTCTGACAGTACTGAAATAACACTCTCCATGGCCCAAATACTATGAAGATTAATTGGAGCTGCATTTATTTTGAAACATTACCATCCCTTTAAATTCTAGATCATACTTCCCAACAATTCATAGAGGGGCACTTATGTTTTAGGTGGTGTTGCTGGGGGGAGTGGCTGTGTGTGGGGCATTAACGACAATTTTTAGGTTATTCCATGACACCTCTGCATAACAGAATAAATCATTTAGAACAAGACCAAAGTATTTTATTTACACAGACTAATTTATAAACACATACTACAGTATAAACAGACATTAACCCCTTAACAACCCTTGACGGTTATGGCACATCATGGGTAGATTTACATTAAGGAACCATGACGTGCCAGGACCGTCATGCAATTCAGGGCTCCCCACTCGGCTGCACGCCATTCTGGGAGCTCTGAACCGGATGCAGAAGAAAAAAAAATCATCCGTGGTCTTTAAGTGACGGCCGCATGTGCGATTGGCCATCCTTAAAGGGTTAACCCCTTAACGACTGGCCACACAGCCAGCAGTTAAGGACCACAGAGCTTTTTTTTTTTTTCCTGAACTCAATTCAGGGGGTCCCCATGTGCTGTGCAGAAGCACAGAGATCCCCGAATTCCATGATGTACCAGGACCGTCACGGGTCCTTAACATAAGTTTATCCATGACGGTTCTGGCAAGTCATGGATCCTTAAGGGGTTAATGTGAGTTTTATTGCTGAGGAGCAATGTGATACACTTATATACACATCACACAGTCTGATCTCCTATAAAAGAGGGACACAGGGATTTGGGTCTCAAAGGGACAGTACCCTCCTAAAGAGAGACACTTGCGAAGTAAGCTAGAGAGGTCTCCAACTCATTGCAAAGTAACGGGTTGGAGCCCTCTCTAGCATTCCAGGGGTTTAAATTGATGGAGATTTATCTTTCCCCCTCAGGTGTAGTTTATTTTGTCCCTTCAGTATTGCCTTAAGGATTGACACTGGTCTAATGTTTATTCTCAGAGGGCAAATGAAATTGGAGGCAGGGAGGCATGGAAAAGAAAAACAGTGGAACAACTTTAAAATCAAATGAAGCAGAGGAAAGCACAAACTTTCTATCCTCCCAGGAGTTGCTAACAGCTCCCCCAAGACATTGTCTGCACAGTGTGTGACAAGCATGAGAGGAATGAAGGAGTGGAGGTCTGACATGCAAGGCATAGAATCATATCTTAGTGTTTCTCAGTCCAAAGGCCAGCACTGAGGAGGTAAAACAACAAAATAAATGGTCTGAGAGCTTGCTAGCTGTGGTTAACTGCTCAGCTAGAGGATTCTGGGGGCTGTCAGGATTAGGCACGGAGTGTGTGAGTCAAGGCTTCCTCATAATCTAAATCAACAGCGTGGGTGCACGAGTCCCGCCACTGTGCAGTGTTCCCGCCACACTATTGTTTAAAAGAATAAAAAAGATAGCATTGCATGGAATCTTGGACTAGAGCCAGACTGCCAGAAACATTACAAAACACCTACTTCAAGGCATTTCATTTATATAGCACAGTGATTTTGTAATCACTAAACACTAAGGTAAAAGTGACAACACAGAGCCTTATGCACAAAGAACGAGAAGAGCAATTCTTCATCGCACCAATTCCACCATAGGGGACAAGTCAAAATTCCCCAAATTCCCTTTGTTTTAACCCTTTGCATGCCAGAAAGGTACGCAAGGAATTGCAAAGCAATGCATTGTGTACCTCTCTGGCACTCAAAGGCTTAAATGGAACTTTTACCCTATTGAATGCCAGAGAGGTCTCAAATGCATCACAAAGCATACAAGGTGTTAAAGCCCCACAAATGTGAGCACCAAAGGGGTGTGATCAGTCTCAAAGAGACTATACTAAGGTCATATGCACAAAGTAAGGAGAGCACCATATGGAATGAATATATATCCTACTGATTTAAAAAGGCCATTTAACTCCTTAAATACATATAAGGTCTTTAATGCATTAAACATCACACACTTAAATTCATGTAAATTTTCTAAGCTACTGTATAGTTGGTTGCCCCAGAATTCCTCTTGTTTTACTCTGTGCATATAATACTGTCATTTCAAATGGCCACACAGGGTTTTAGGTGGTGTTGCAGGGGACATGGGTGGTGGGCAGGACATTACTGTGAACTTTTAGGGTATTTCTTGACCAAATGCAACTCTTTGTGTAACTGAATAAATGATTTATAGAAAGAATAAAGTTTTATTGCTGTGGAGAAATTTGATATACATATATACCACAAAGTGGAAAAGAGGGACAGAGGGATTTGGATTTCAAAGAAGGATTGTCCCTCCTAAAGAGGTACAGTTGGGAAGTATTACATACGGCCCTATTTATGGGAGTTTGTGTGATGCCTTGCTTTGGAGTACTCCTAATATGTAAAATGGTATATGAAGTATTTTCATTTATCTGACAGTTACTCTGGACAGTCTAAAAAATTGGACTTCCACTCTTTTTAGGGTTGTAATTTATCGAGAGGTTTGCAACATACAGAGAAAAAATTCTATGCACATACCTGTGGCACTTAAAAGGTTAGTGAAATGTATACAAATCACAAAAGAGAACCAACCTTATAATAACCCTGTATTGACCTTACTATGACCAAAAAATCCTACTGACCCCAATTAATTTTGCCCTTGCGCCTTTGTTTATGAGACAGCATCTTCAATCAGTCCTAAGCATGTTTTAGAAACTTTGTTACTGTACTCAGTATGCCCACAACAAAAAATAAATAAGTAAATAAAAAATTGTGTTTTGTTTATTGAAAATCCATTAAACCCTTGTGAGTAAAATTCATGGATATGGGTGACTCTGTGGTCTTGTCAACAGCTGTCATGTCTGCCTTCATATTCATGACATCCAGGACTGACGAGGTTGTCTCTTGCGCAGGAACAAGGATACAATTCCTAGACTCAATTAGTATTTTCTAGCAATAACAGAGGGGGTTAATTTTAGGGGGTGTTACTTCTCATTGAATATCATCTGTTACCTGGAAAGCATGTACAATGCCAAAGGTAATTTTTAGGTACAAACATTGTAACTGAGGCCTACTGTACAGTCCTGCCCTTCTCTCCTCAAAATCATTAATGCTGCAGGAAGGACGCACCCTGCCATGTAATAAATGATAAGAAGACAGTCCTTATCCATCAGCTGTTAATGAACTCAGGCTTCAAGAGCAATACAAAGGACATGTATCTCAGCATATGGCCAGTTTACATATGTTTAATGCCCATTACCGTCACTTGGAGATCGTTGGTAAACAAGTACACTGTTTAAGCCCATTACATAAATATGCTCTGGAGAACACGTATGCATAAATGTAGTGCTCAAGGAAGATGAAAAGGACATTAAACGCAAATGCAACAGGACCAGCTCTAGTATCCAAGGGGTTAACTAAACACATAACATATCTAAGCATTAGTCTTAATATTTTACCAGGAGTAAGGGACCTGTTTGCACAAAAAAAGTACAACAATTCTGGGGTGAACCAACTCACCACAGTAGACAAATATCCCTGCAATGAGCTGGAGACCTATCAAGCATGCAAAAGGTAAAAAGCACCATTTAAATCTATGTGAATTTGATGAATTTTTATTTGTCTCCTGTGGTGTAGATGGCCTGCTCCACTTTTCTTTTGAACACAGGGCACAGACAGTCATATTCATTGTTAAAGAGCTGCAATTCTGATACCTACCATCGAGGGAGGTAGGGGAGAAGAACATTTCCATTGATATAATATTAAAGGTCTACACTGCGTCGCAAAACAATGCGTTCGGTTAAAAGCTCTAAATCAATTGGAGTTGCAGAATTGCACATATATTTGATGACTAAGGTCATAAATATATAAATTAGAGGATATTACATCAGTCATCTCTAGTGCTTTCCTAGATTAACACAATTACCTGTGACGAAATAATAGAACAAGACAAAGAGAGAAGAGAGCTAAAAAAATAAAAAGGTAAAATAATATTTTACACCAAGAGAGTGAGCTCCTGACAAATATTAGTTAGAAACCACACCCCCTATAAGCGCTATCAATTAAACCAGGAGGCCATAATGATAAACTGTACACTTCCACTTTCATATGATTTAGTATTACAACTATTGTTAGTTTCATAGTTCATGTACACTTTAAGATTGAGTTAATTTATGATATTTAGTATATTATTTATAGTTTTATTGTAGGGGTTAGATTTAATATTCGGTAGGTTCATATCCCCTCTCTCTTCTCCCCTCCAAGCTATACATGTTTAGATACTTTATCTATTCACCATTTTAGTAGTCCTCTGAATTCTTTCCAGAATATCTATATCCTTCTGGAGATGGGGTCTCCAGTTCAGTACTCCAATAACACACCAGGTGAGGTCTAACTAGAGATCTGTAGAGTAGCATGACCCCTTCCCTCTTTCTGCTACTAATGCCACCCTTCTAGAATTCCTCACTGCTTTGTTACATTGCCTGCCTACCTTTAAGTCATCAGAAATAATTACTCCCAAATCTCATCCCTCAGTTGTCTTCGACAGCAAAGTACTCTTAATACTATACTCTGCTTTTGGATTTTTACATCCAAAGTGCATTGCTGTAAGTGATGGAGAAACTAAAGTTTTAAAGTTTAACTTATTGCAAGTCTTAAGGAGTCAGATAACCCATGTAACACATTATGAAAGCATCTAATAACATTTGACGTTTACAGTGGCCTCACTTCAACCTTAGTTTTAGTGTCAGATAATTCTTGCCAAAAACACAACAATTTCCCTCAAGGGGGAAGAGACATCTGGTTTTGTGCACTTGAGAAGCAGGGAATTGGATGCATCAAATACACATAATGTATTCTCATTTTACAATCTTACAAAGGCATTAGTTGGATACCGCAGAAGGAATTAACAGATAAGCCGTTCTTGCAAATGCTTCAACATGCTACTGTCAGGAAGATGTTGCTGAAAACGAAGTAGGTACTGCATCAAACTGAGGCAACTGTACACATGCACAATAATCTATTTATAAGGAGGTTAGACTATATAAAGCATAATTCAGAACTTTTATTCTCTGGCTTCATTTGGTTATTCAAAGAAGATAAATGCTTTGCACATTATATTAAAAAGAGCCAGAATTACCAGAGCATCTGTAGGGAATTTTAGAATGTTCCATTAACTATGATGTATAGCAAAATACATACAAAAATACACAAAAACCTGGTAAGCTCCACCTTGCTTAGAAATAGTATTCAAATAGTTACCTATATTTGTTTATTTTGGAGAGGGGCAAGACCTATATTTTGCCTACATATAGAGAGAGTAAACAAGAGAAAGTCTACCCATCAGATCACAACTTTTACCAGTAAATAAGCTGGGCTGTAGAATCTGTACAAGCCGCAAGGTCGCAGGTTCTAGTCCCAGCAAGGTCAGCTCAGCCTTTCACCCTACTGAGGTAGATTAAGTGAGTCCAGGACATACTTGAAAATAAGAGACAATCTCAATGCATTCTTCCTGGTAAAATACTTTCACAAAGAAAAAAAAAAAAAGACTACAGATAATAATTAGGCTATATAACATATCCATGGCTAAATGCATGTACACTTTGCCCACCCTATGTTAAAGCACCTCAGACTGTGCAAGTCCTTATATGCCTGAAATCTAAAATGAACATATATTACATATCTTGAAATTGTAAACACAGTGATATCATTGTGCTACCTCTCCTGTGAGCAAAATCCTGGTGAGATAAATAAAGGAGACATTTATACCTTCTCTAATTGCATAAGGTTTGTAGCAATGAGTACACAAATAGTAGATGAACTAAGATGTGATAAAGAGGTGATAAAAGCGGAGATGACTTCTCCAATGATATCACGTATCCAATTCCTATGTTATTCTATGGAGCCAATGCACTAAGAACTCTCCTACTGGAGAGTATAGGAATTTGAGAAGTAATATCATTGGAAAAGTAATATCCACTTTATCACCTCTATCATTCCTTAGTGCCTCTCCCCCAAGGTGCTATTGCAATTACTAGGGTTTTGCTCACAACAGAGTGAGAAAAGCATCACTGTTTTTTTAACTGCATTATATTAAATACATATAGTTAGAGACTTGCCCAATCTGAGGTGCCTTGATATTGGCGGGCAAGCTACATATGATTTTGGCCACAAATATAACTAAAATCGTACTGTTTATTACCCATAGTAAGTCTCAGGTAATTTATTGGTAAAATTTAGGATAGCATGCACATATTCTCTCTGTTAACTTTCTGTATACATTGCCAAAATATAATCTTTATTGCTCTCATAACTATAAAATATAAATTATTTGTACACTATTGATATGTGCGGTAAAGCTCACCAGGATTTTGTGTTTTATATGTATGTATCTTATGAAGGTTTTCCTCCACCCTTCTCCTTGGTTTGTAGCTCCCAGCACACAGGTCATTTTACAATTAGGGAAGATAAAAATACCTTCCTTATTCGCCTCAAAATGTTGTTACACACAGTGTAGATAAGGCATTATAATTGTTTTTTTTTATTGCATTATAAGAAATACATGTTCAGTTCAGATTTATGGCAGACAGAGACTTGCCCAATCTGAGATGCCTCGTAGTTGGCGGGCAATTTACACATGCTTTCAGCCCAAAACATGTCATTAAACCTCACTTTTCATTATCTGTAGTAAGTCACAGGGTATTTATAAACCTTTACTGAGGATAAATCATGCTTCTCATGATGTTGGCGACATCTACAAGGAAGGGTTCTAAAGTCCTTTTAAAATTAATGAGTTTGTATTTGTTACCTACACTACATATAGCACCCCCAAATTTGTTCAATTTCATAAATAAGATTCAATGCACATGGTAACCTACTTAGAGAAATCACAGTGTACATGTTTTTGCAGATTTGGCAAAAACTACAGAAATAGAAGCAAATTCTGGGTAGGTAAATGCTTTAAGGCAATGCATAAGAAACAGTGCTGACCTTGGCTGCAAGGACTTCTTGCATGGCAGACCACCAACTTCAGCAATCTGTGGCAATGTTAGTCTCCGCACAGCAGCATGTAAATTCTTGGACTTAATTTACTTGTCATCCTTTTCAATGCCCGATGCAGGGAATATGTACAGAATTTCAGGTTTGTATCTCTCATGATCAAATTACTTATTGTTTATTGTTTGGACCCATTGAGGATGATGTACTTAGTAGAACTAGAACAAAACAACTGCACCACAGATGTCAAATTAAAAATCCTTAAATTCCCATTGATTTAAAAGGGACTTTTAACCACTAAAACAACAGAAGTCTTCAATGAATTACTATTCAATGTGTTTGAGAGCTCTAACATTCAACTAGATTAAAGAGTCTCACTTAAATCAATGGGAACTTGGGGAATTTTTAATTGTCTTCTATGATGCAGTCAATTTGCTCCAGAATTGACTCCTGCCAACATTCCTTATTCTTTATTCCATAAGCTAAAAAGGTGAGATTTTAGGGAGTTCCAAGTGCACCATAAATGGCAGGTAAAATACCACACATTATCACCGATTTAACTGTTTAAGTGTCAGTGAGGTTTCCAACACATTCATTTGCAATGCACTGACACCATTCTGGCAATCAAAAGGTTAAATGGTGGATTTAACCAAAAGAGTGCAAGACACGTGTCCAACACATTTCCAAACAATGCACTGGAGAACTTTCTACCATTGGTTACACACAAGGGCTTGGATTTCATACAATTCTTCTCCTCTCTCTTCTTCGGCACACACTTATATTTCTGCTCTTATCTCCTGTTACGCCCCTTCCTGCTACTTGTGTTCTTCTCAAGGATCCTTCTGTCCATTCCTTACACAACTTGAGCCATCTCTTGGCTACAGTCCTTTTCACTCGTTGCCCTTCAACTTTGGAATGTGCTATTTCCTTTCGCCAGTCGTTCACACGCATCACTTTCACGAGATTCCTAAAAACCCACCTGCTCAAGGAGGAATCTCAGCAACTATATTCTCCTTGTGCAAACTGACATTGACGTCATTCTGCACTTCCCTCACAGAAGCCTTGTACGTGCACTGCTCCTCCTCCTACTGTTGCAGTATGTCATGATTAGTAATTAGATTGTAAGCTCTTTGGGGCATGTTCATCTTTCCAATGTATGATTCCCATTGCTGCAATTATCCCCTGCTAATTAATGCAATGTTAGGACTTTAGCCTGATGCTCTTATTTCTGTCCTGTTGGGGGGGGGGGGGGTTCCGTATTGTACTATTAATAATTCTGTAAAGCGTTGTGTGCATGTATGGCATTATATAAAGATAAATTCATACATATGTACAATCAAGAGGTTAAAAGCCCCAATCAATGGCAATGTTTATTTGTCCCCTGTGGTGAATGTCTTCTTGTTCTCATATAGTTGTTACTCATCAGCATCTGAATTACATTGCTGAAAGTGAGAACACCAAAGACTATGAGCTGCATTCAAGAAGCTAAATACGTGCAATTCTGGGGCAAGCCAGACGCACCACAGGGGACCAATCAAAATTCTACAAATTCTCATTGATTTAAATGGTGCTTTTATCTACTTTACATAGGACTCCAATACATGTGTTCCCTATGGTGCAGTACGCTTGCCCAGGAATTGAGCCTCCTTAGATTCTACATACAGCACTATGAAGTAATATACTCCACAATATACATGCAGTTCATTATATTTAAAATAAGTGGAAAAAGGCTTTCAGTGCTGAAGGGGTTAATCATTAGAGAGAAGTCACCAGGACAGCATGCATAATAATAATGCATGCTGTGTATTAGCTCCTTTCAGCAGCCTTACTAAAAGCAATGAAAATTAAGCATGGTTCAGTTGTTTTACTCTCTTGCCCTATTAGCTGAACTCCACAGGGTTTGTCTAAGGCTGGCGTGAAACAGCAGCAGATGTTCCGGAGAGGAGTATGGAAAGCGTTAAAGAGCCAAGCTACAGCCCATTTATTAAACTTACACTGATTCATTGGCCAATCACTCTTCAATTAGGAGAGTTCAATTTTGTTCTTTTCTCTGCAATCTGTGCCACTGGCGAAATAAATACATGAATAAAACCAATCTACCTGAACAATATTCTTAAAATTGGACAATTAAATAACGTACCTTATTAAGGATTCTCATTAAGTAAAGTAATGGGTTTTTCAAATTCACCCCTTTTTAGGGGAAATCTACAAATCCTCTCTACCTCAGGCCCATATGGGAGATGTCCCCCATTCATTTTCCAATTGGATGATCTCACTTTGTCAGCTCACCTTTCCATATGGATGGTACGGCTTAGGGCAGCCTCCTACAGCTCCCACTGGAGGGAGTAATGGGGCAAGTGCAGACATGGCACAAGGAGGTATGCAAAATGTAGCCAGACAGTTTGGGCATTACTTATCAAGTTAAACCACTGAGTGGCAGAGGGGTATGCAATGCATTGGATACCCCACTGGCACTCAAAGAGTCAAAGATGTGCAATTGTGAAGCAAACCAACAGCGCCATGGGAGGCGGTGTTTTAATGAAAATGTGTATTGTTTTAAATGTGGGTTTTAGTCCCGTAACTGCTAGACACACTTCTAATTTGCCTCTAAGGAGCAGTTGCTTTGCTACACCTTTTTATCTTGATAAATAAATATTGCCCTTTCATGTTACACAATTTGTAAGCCTCCTAGGAGTTTTTTTCCTTTATTTAAGATCCGCAATTATAAAGAGGCTACTGTACTAAGAAGACTTTCTGGAGCCACCCAACAGCACCATTGGGCACAAATAAAAAATACCATTGGGTTATATGGGTTTTTAACTCTTTGCTTGCCAGAGGTCTCAACTTATGGACAAGTGCATGTTTACACATCATTTCCACTTATGCACCTTAATCAACTCACTTTCAGGTATGATACCACACTTACTCACCAAATGGCTATTTCTGGTCACAGTTTAGACCCACACAGTAACTATTTAAGGCACTTTCTTTTTATGTGCAAATTATCTTAATAAAGGCTCCGGAGTAAGCCAAACATTGATGCATTTACCGCATAGATAACATGATTTTACACATAAACCACAAGTGCCTATCCTGTCCAACATATACAGGTAGCTAGCTAGCTCAATCGAATATGGGAAATACATTTTTCCTGAGTGAAGGTACTGTCCTCCAACATGATCAGCAACCAAAGTTATACAAAAAGATTAAAAGGAACAATTCAGTTGTAAGATAAAGGTAAGAATGGTAAGTGTACATTGTCATGATAATGGTGTGATGTGTAGTATGTTACAAGGTATCCAGTGTCTTCCAGGGTCAGTACTAGTCGGTCAGTCAGGACAGTAATCAGACATATAGCAAAGGTGTTAAGAGTCTGTAGCATTTCTGTAAGTCATGTTGAACATATGTATGGGCAAAAAATAAAACTACAATGGCAGAAAAAGGATAACTTTAGCGTGTCCCACATTATCTGGAGTAGATGGAGCTCAGGTAGGAAGTGGTTATCAGTTTGCATTGCAGCATTCTCCTGGCATCAAAAATTGCCCAGTTAGGGTAAATTGGCTGCAGAAGTTTGAGACCTGCTTTTTCTATATCCATGGGTTGTTTGCTGTGGAATTTATCATCATAAATTCATAGTTACAAATACTGAGCAAATCTTCCTCACAAAGCCAATGTATTTGCTTACCTAGGTTTTGCTGCAGAATTGTCTGTTGTGTCTAGTGCAAATGCATTGCGTACTGCACTGGCACTCAAAGGGTTAACCCTTTGTGGGTCAGAACCTACTCTAGCCCCTCATACCACATTAGGCTGACATTTTATTCAAGGTGTCAAATGTTGTTATTTTTAAAATGAGTATGGTGTAACCCCTTGGATATAAAAAAGGCAGCCAAGTGCTGGGGATCTATCTAGCATCCAATGGGTTAAATACAGAATACATAGGTTTATAAAGATTAGTAGCCAGTCTGGCACCATGATATATGTAGATAAAACACTAAGTGACCAGTTAAATAGATGAGAAGCTGGAACTCTGATATATTACATACAATAGCAGGCAAAGGGTATCATTTGTATAATGGGTGCTAAGTGAGGAGAAGGAGTGAAGCAATAACTCATGAGAGGTGAAACCCCACATGAGTTATGAAACCCCGCCCTGTCTTCGGTAACCAATGATCTGTCACTTTCAAAATTATATTCCTGACCTACCATTAGATATATTGAATTTGACAAAGGCCTCAGACTATTCCTTACGCTCTGAGTACCAAATACGGATTTAATCAGGATTAGCTCTATGCAGATTGATACTTCCATTTACAGTAATGGATGGTATATACAATTCCACATGCTGGTAATATGGGCAAAAGATTGCCCCTGTGGTATCTGAAGCCAAACTTGTATTGCCTTCTGGCACACGTCAGTCTATTGTAGATGTGCCTGTACTGCCAACAGTACAGGGACTGATTGTCTGATCACAGAACTAGGAACAAGGAGAAAAATGTGTGCATCTATTGCTTGGAGGCAGAAATGTGACAGATACTGCTGTCTACTCATGCTGTGTCCAAAGCAGTAAAAGCCAGTTTGTACAAACATGGCCATGCATCTAAAATAATTAAATAAGAGTTGCTAAAATCTCTCTCTAATATCAAGTGGTATAACTAGTAACTGGAGGGCTCTGGAAGTTTTTTGTCAGGTCCATTAATAGTACATTTTTTTCCACAGAGACGGATGTTAGAGGTTCAGCTGGCCTCACCTGGCGTTCTGAAATGTCCCAGAGTTTCATCAAGGGACCCATTTAATCTCATTATCAAAGGAGGAAGGCTGTCCTAGGTGGACAAAACCCACCAATTAATCTACTTTTTCCACAGATACCATTGGGTCTAAGGAAAGACAACTGTAAAACTTAAAGGGATCCGTTATGTACATAGCTGTATTTAGGGGTCCTTCATTCACAACTTTGCTAGGGGCCTCAATGGTTCTTAAGAAGCCTCTGCTCAAGCATACAATGTGACATTAGAGAACAAGGAAGGGGACAAAAACAAAGTTATTACAAACAGGAGAAGAATGTGTTCCATTAGCATGCAAGACCTCAAAGTAGAGGTGCTGGCATACTTATTTGGCCCTATAAAGTAGAGCAAATATTGCCTCACTTCATATATTTAGTGGAACAAGTCA
Source organism: Rhinophrynus dorsalis (assembly GCA_037306005.1). NCBI lineage: Eukaryota > Metazoa > Chordata > Amphibia > Anura > Rhinophrynidae > Rhinophrynus > Rhinophrynus dorsalis. The sequence goes on from CM074723.1 coordinate 190,774,933, forward strand.
CAACTTAGATCTAATGCCACACTGGTGCCACATGACGCATGCTCCTGAGAGAGCTTTATGTGGCAGCTCAACATCCAGTGCTAGAGAGGGATTCAACACATTGTGCAGCAATGTACAATGAACTGGAGCCCTCTTGCATTCAAGGGGTTAAGCCCCTCATTTAAATCACTGGGAATTTTAATTTATCTTTCTGATTATTACACTATAGAATCCAGAATGTGAGACAGAAAAAATGTACTGTTCGCTACTATACAAACAAGCACACATCAGTAAGTTTATTGTGGAGTTTGTGGTGAACAAAAGAATGAGTCACAATTATGTAGATTTAACGTTCACGTATATTAAAATAATGACTTTTAAATCCCTTCAAGGAGCAGTACCAGAAAGACTGTGTACCATGGGTACAACTTGTTCTAGCCATTTCTTAGCCTCACATAGTATTCATAGTTTAATGTTTACATAGCTATAGAGTTTCCACTGCTCCCATAGAGAAAAGTTGAGGTTCAATTATTCCTTTGTCCATGTTTGCAATGTTCCTTCTCATATTGATCGCTTGACATGTCTTAAGGTCTTAGTGATATCAAAGGGAAGACATAAAACATCTGTCATCAGTCAACAAAGATGTACTCATCTAGCTGCTAGTTTCGAACTGCAGTGCATTTGGCACTTGTCCTATCCGTTAAAAAAAAAAAAAAAAAAAAAAAAACTCATTCTATATACCTCAGTGGTGGTGCAGCAGTTAATGTGGCACATATACTGATTTTGTGTAGAGTGGAAACAGGGGATCGTTTCCCTTAACCGCTCACACACTATTTTCACTCCTAGGGCTGGATTTATATCCCGCTCACCTCTAGGCAAAGGCACCCAAGACTCCCCTTAACCCTTTGATTGCCAGAGTGGTACAGAACGCACTGCAAAGCAATGCGTTACATACCACTCTGGCACTCAAAGGTTTAAACCCCCCATGATATTAACTGGTGTTAAAGAACAGAAGAGAAGCAGTTCTACAAATACATACAATTAAAGAAAAATAACAAAATATACAGACGCATATGGCAATAAATGTATATATTCCAAACGCACATTTTTATTCTGTGCTGTCTATGTAAGATTAACTTAACATCATGGTGAACAGAAGGAAGAGGTTAGGCTTGAGGTGTGTTAGTCTGTGACTACCAGTGCACATGTGGAAGACTGAAATGAGTTTTGTTAGCTTTATCTAGTAATTAACACTAACACATTGGTAGGCAACATTTGCTCTCAGCTGTTGGCAGACTACAACATCCATCATTCCCAACCAGTCACCAACTGGCTGGGGAAGATGGGAGCTATAGTCCCCAATAGCTGAAGAGCCACTGGCTGCATACCCCAATAGCACCTGCTAAAGAAAAAAATGATCAGATACAATTGCCTAATAAAACTTACCTAATGAAGTATTCTACATAGTAACATAGTCGATGAGGCTGAAAAAATACATGTGTCCATCAAGTCCAGCCCACGCCCAAAACACCCCTGTTGATTCAGAGGAAGGCAAAAAGATACCCTTAAGTGGGAAAAAAAAATTTGTTCCTGACTCCAAATGGCAGTCAGATATTTCTCTGGATCAACAGCCTATCTGCTTTGAAGCCATCTGTCATAATTTTCAATATTGTTCTGTGCTAGATACAACAAGTACAACATGCCGAGGCAGAGAATTCCATAGCTTTACCGCCCTTACTGTAAAGAATCCCTCCCTTTGTTTTAGTCGAAAGCTCCTTTCCTTTAGTCTTAATAGATGATGACCTCTTGTTCTTAGCTCAGCTCTTTGCGTAAATAATTCATTGGCTAGTTCTTTGTATTGACCTTGAATATATTTGTAAATAGACGTCTTAGACGTCTCTTCTCTAATATAAACAAACCCAGTTTGGCTAGTCTCTCTTTATAACTCAGATCCTCCAATCCCTTTATCAGTTTTGTTGCACGTCTCTGCACCTTTTTTCCAGTTCAACAAGAACTGGAACTGACGCCCAAAATTTGTACTCCATATTCTAGATGAGGCCTAACCAAGGATTTATACAGAGATAGGATAATATTAGCATCCCTTGCTTCTACACCTCTGTTTATGCAGGCTAGTATGCTATTTGCTCTTGCAGCAGCTGAGTGACTCTGCACACTGCTGTGAAGTCTATCGTCTATCAGCACTCCTAAATATTTCTTGAATAAGGATTCCCCAAGTTGTTTCCCATTTAGTGTATATGTAGCAAGTTGGTTTCTAGGTTTCTACAGCCCAAATGCATAACCTTACGTTTATCTACATTAAATGTAATCTGCCACTTTTCTGCCCATTCACTCAGTTTATCTAAATCTTTCTGCAGAGAAAAAACATTGAGCTCTGTACGTATTTCCTTACATAGCTTAGTGTCATCAGCAAAGATTGAGATGCTACTTTCAATTCCCACTTCTAGATCATTAATAAATAAATTAAAAGGCATTGGGCCCAGGACTGAACCCTGTGGAACCCCACTTATAACTTTAGACCAATTTGAAAAGGTTCCATTTATAATAACTGCCATCACTTAACCAATTCTCGATCCATGTACAGATAACACCGCCCAAACCAAAGCCTTTTAATTTATGCAGTAACCTGTTGTGAGGCACTGTATCAAAGGCTTTTGCAAATTCCAAGGATACTACATCAGCAGCAATTCCCCTGTCCAAATTACTACTTACTCTTTCATAAAATGCAAGTAAATTAGTCTGACATGATCTGTTCTTCATGAAACCATGATGATTCCTACTAATAATACTGTTTATCTGCACATAGTTCTGAATAGTGCCAGTTAGTAACCCTTCTAGTATCTTACCCACTATGGAAGTCAAGCTCACAGGTCTATAATTTCCTGGTTTGGACCTTGCTCCCTTTATCATATAACTGACATTTAAATTATGCTAATTAATCACCTGGTCTGCAAGATACTGCAATCCAGAATCCAAGAGGTTAAATTAAGTGATTGTTAGGGTTCCCTGGTGATCTCACTTGAAACCAGATTTGGAAACATCCGGATTAACTATTCTATGGCCTGTACATTCAATGGAGTTCTGGGGCACACTATTTGCACTATAGGGGATAACTAAAAATTCAAAAAATTTCCATTGCATTAAATAGGGATTTTAGCCCCTTGAATGGTAGAGAGGTCTCCAACACACTGCTTTGCAATGCACAGGTGACTTCAAGGGTTTAAAATCTCCATTTAAATTAATGAACATTTTTAGTTCTCCCCTAGAGTGCAAATGGTTTGCCCCAGAACTCTTCCTCTTTTCTTTTGAGCATACAGTCCTGTAAGTACAATCCTGGGTTGTAATCAGAAAAAAAGGAGCGTGATTCTGGCCTAAACCAACTATATCATGGGGAAAATACAATTTCCCAAATGTTCCCAAGGATTTAAATGTAGGTTTTAACCCCCTGAATGCCAGATAGGCATTGTGAAGCAATGTATTGGATACCGCTAGCATTTAAGGCATTAAAATCACCATTTCATTTAACACAATTTTTTCATTTGTTCCCTATTACACAACTGGTTTGAACCACTTCTCCTTTCAGAATACAGGCCTATGAGCAAGATAAAAACACCCTGTAATTATCTCTCTTTCAGGTCCAGCTTCTTGAACCAATTCTTGACTGAAGAGTGAAATATTCCCATAGGCTTACAATGATTGTTAATAAATACTAAGAGATGCAATAATGAGACTCATTTAAATGATACTACAAATCAAGATTCTTTCATTTTTGAGGTACTTAAACATACATCTTCAGCTGAAACAATTATATATGGTAGCAGTGTGGGTTTTGACCTGTTCATTAAACTTTGAACATTAATGTACAAATGCATTAACTGTCTTCTAAGTGACACATTTCTAAAACGCTCCCATAACATCCAAGGTGTACTAACATGGAAAAGATACTCAGAATGCAACCGCTGTCTTGACATTTCCTGCTAACTCGTAACACTTGTAAATCAAATGTCACAGATGCAGGCTGTATAGGACTGGTACCCTACCCAGGGTGCAATCTCTTTTAGCATACAGGTGCCACACACAAAGAAGAAATACACAGAAGCACATCTTACTAATCCTGCCTGGATGGCATTCCAACCACAAAGTGTCAGACAATTCCTCTTGGAAGGGGAGAATCATCTAACCTCAGACATACATTTTAGCCACATTGGGACTAGTCAGTAAGGTGCAGCCATCCTGTTTAGGCACCTGTGAACAAGGGGTCCCTGTCTGGATTGCCCTCATAACCCTTAGGGAGAACAAGCATAATGTCTATCTGCATGTACAAATCAAAGGCCAGATAGGAGCATACGTCAGGATCTCTTTTCTGTGAGCAAAGAGAGACTGCACTCTGGATAGGATACCAGTCCTATGGAGTCTGTACATACCCTTGTAGGCTTGTTCCTACAAAAGTTTCTCTATCAGAACTTTGCATAACTCTTAACCCCTAAAGGACCAGTAAGGTGTACAACACATTGCTCCACACTGCGTTTGCAAACCCGTCTGGTAGTTAAATGTTTGGGTGCCAGAAGTGTGTGCAACAAATTGCTTTGCAATGTATTGGGCACCACTCCGGCACTCAAAGGGATAAAGTATTAAGGAGGAAAATGATCCAGGCTGTACAGTAAGGTTCATTACAATCAGGATCTCAGGGATAACAACAGTGCTAACCTGCATGACATCCTAGAGAGGTCTTACTGTAAAATAATAGATCACACTTGGCACCTGTGTTTATGGAGCAAACCACCAGCACCACAGATAGTTCAACCTCTTGAGAGCTATAGAAGTCTCCAATGTATTGCTATGCCCCATTTAAATCAACAGGATTTTTTTATTTGGCTCCTATGGTGTGTGTCTTGGCAATGTGTTAGAGACCTCTCTATCAATCGAGACGTTAAAAGTCTCATTTTAATTCAACAAAAATTGCAAAATTTTAATTTCACCCCCACCCCCCACGGTACAGCTGGTTTGTCCCACATTATTATATAAGGCTCTTGGGGCATAATGCAAGAGGAGGAATTCTGGAACAAACCAACTGCACCATAGGGGACAGATAACATTTCCCACTGATTTAAGTGGGACGAAGCAATGAACTGCAGGCACCTTTAGCAGTGAAGGTGTTAAAAGCACCATTAAAATTAGTTGAGATTATTTTCGTCTATAGTGCAGATCGTATGCTCCAGAATTGCTCTTCTTTTGCTTTCAGCATACGGTCTTTAAGGAATAGTAGCCGTTTATTTTTTACTTTACATATTCTGCAAGTACATAATATGTACAGTCAATCACCTATATGTTTTAATTATTATTTCTTCTTCTTCATCTCTTTATTTATCACACTTTTATGTCCCTGACAGTGAGCTACAATTATCAGTTTCCTGACAGTTTCTGGCCAATAGACCATCAAAGAAGGATATGATGCAATGGGGGAGATTCAGTACGTGGTGGTAAAGTGGTGATAAAGAGGTGATAAAGTGGAGATGACTTCTCCAGTTCCTGTGATATTCTATGGAGCCTATGCACTAAAATGTATTCAGCGTTGGAGATATCAGTGAATAGACTGGAATAACATAGGAACTGGAGAAGTGATAACACTGGAGAAATCATCTCCACTGTTACCACCTCTTAATCACTGCTTAGTGAATATCCCCATTGTAACACTCTCCTGAGTGATCTGGAGATTACATTGGTTCGTTATTACATTGTATCACTCGACTAGTTTTCCATGACAGAAAACTCTCTGCATCCAGGTATCTCACTGGTAGATCATTGTCAAGAACATAAAAAAGTAAATAATAATAATAGGTAATTTGGCTATATTTAATGTACTTAGAGGATATGTAAAGTCAAAATGTTTTGAAACCTAAAAAAACACAACAACTTTTTGGAGCAAACCAACAGCACCATAGAAGCCACATATAAATTTGTATTGATTTAAATAAGGCTTTGAATCCCTTGTATGCTAAAGGTCTCCAACACACTGCCAAGACACACCATAGGGTAGAAAGAAAAATTCCTATCGATTTAACCCTTTGAGGACCAGAGGGGTGTACAACATATTGCTTTGTGTGTTACACACCACTCTGGCCCTCAAAGGATTAAATGGGATGAAGCATTGCACTGGAGACCTCTCTAGCATTTGAGGGTCTCTAACAGTAAGGGCCATTTTGTTTTCCACCCCTACAATGCAGTTGGTTTATCTCAGAATTGCTTCACCTTTTCATTTAGTGCATATGTCCCAAAAAGGTTACCTTGCATAGCAACAAGGACTCAAAACAAACCCCACAGTGCTTATACACAGGGTTTTCTGTGAATCAAAGTAAACCTGCACATACCTGTACTCAAAACGGTCTCAATTTGTGTTATTTGAAGTAAAAAAAAAATGGGATCTATTGAGAAGTAAAACGTATGCCTTCCAGGGATGAAAGCCAGTCTGGAGAATGTACAAACCACATCAATGCTTTGTTACTGGGAATTTAAGAACCTTGAAGATTTCGTTTTTCTTTTCTTTCTGAGCACTGATAGGAGTAAGTTCCCTTTCTGATGTCGTGGAAGAAAGCTCTGCTAATCTCATGCAGCACACAAGTAAACATACCTCTCTTTAAGGAAATCCACCACTCTTTTGAAGTCTGCCGTGCAGTATTCTCGCTTCATGTCCATGAGCACGCTGTCTGAGGCAGATTGCACGGGGATGTGTAGGAACGCATACACACGTGGATGGTTTAGAATCTTTGCCATTTCCTGAAACAGAAGGAAAATGCTTGCATTTATTGTAAAACAAGATAATTAGTCTACCCCAGTGTTAATCTCTCACCATCTTCAAGTCTTGCTTGAAATCACATCGCCTCAGTGACTTTCCAACAAAATACATGTTCTTGCCAGACATACCAGGGACTCTAGTTTATGTTCAACCTTAAAATGACCAGAACTCCAGCACTATATTCAGCACTTGACCCTTATGCACTCTGTATGGTCCCCTAATTCAGTTTAGATTGTAAGCTCTAGAGCAGGAACTCATCTCCTCTATGTTCACTCTGCACAGCAATTCCTTTGTAATGTTTAAACCTTTAAAATCTAAAGCTTTGTATACACCTGTGGAGCTAGATAATATAAGCCTAATAAAAATAAATGTCACATCACAACCAATCAAATTAAAGATTATTATTTCAAACACAAGCACATTAAGTTCCCCCACACAATTACCTAGCTATGATCAACAGGGATATTTTTGGCATGGGCTGAACTTGGTGGACACGTGTCTTTTTTCAGCCTCGTCAACTATGTTATTATTATATGATCAGAAAATCATTTTACCCTTATTTAGCCCTTGCTCGTTGATTTAAAAGATAACAGATTATATCAGTCCTGGATGTCGTGTCCACAGACAGTTACCAGTTGTTTTTTGAAACTGAAGCAGGCAGAGTGCATGAACCTACTCAGCCTTTAAGGATCAGGGGGGATTCTCTACACACATTGAAATGAAATGCAATGCAACACACTACTCTCTTGAATGACAGCGCAGTATACAAAGTAATTCAAAGCAATGCGTTGTGCACCGGTATGACACAAACAATTAAACATTTAAGGTTACCATGTGCAGAGAGCAGAGTCTGAGGTCCTGTGGTTCTATTAGCAACTCTCATGTCTGCCTCCATGGATGTGACATCCAGTAATTGAAGCTGCTATTTCTAGAAGAAAGGCACAAGGGGAAATTCATGGGGGCCATTGGAATTTTCTGGCCATAATATGGAAGTGGGGGATTATTATAAGAAGGTGTTCGTTCCCTTTTAAAGTTGGTGTTCATTTAGGGCACTGTGATTAACCCTTTGAGTGTCAGAGGTATTTGGATACCACTGTGGCACTCAAAGGGTTAAAATAAATCTCGAGCAATTCTGGTGCCAACCAATGATACCACAGGAAAATAATACAAATTCCCATTGCTTTTAGGGGACAGTATAGCATAATATGGAGAAAAAAAAAAAAAAAAAAAAAAAAAAACACACAACCCCCCCCCCCCCCCCCAGAAACATTTTATCCAGCTGAGTACAACGGTCTCCTATTGAAATGTCACCCTCTATTTGTTGACTATCAAAACGCCAAAATCATGTTGTCACCTGCATGAAAAGGGCGATATCAAAAGGGTACTAGCACTGCTGAGAGATGTTTTATTCACAAGTTATTACAGCTTGTATGTGCATTTTTGGGGTGCAGCACTATGACCAGAAATGTTATGATGGTGCCGTTGTTACAGCTGTCCATGGACAGCTACTGTCACTGTCAGTGACTCTCCACAGCCTGCTGTTGTAACTGAGCCACAGTACAATATCAGGTGATAAATATCGCACCCAAGAAACTGCATGTTCAGCTGGAGTACATGTTGAATAAAATCTCTCTCAGCAGTGGGTATACCCTTGTTTACTCAGCAGGAATACTGTATATGTTTTCCTTAGTATGAGAAACAGTCCTTTTAAATTAGGCTTTTATCCCACTGGAATGCTGGAAGGCTGAAGACCTCTAGCATTCAAGGTGTTAATAAACTATTGAAAGAAAAGGAAATTGGGGAATATTTTTGTTTCCTATGGTGCAGTATGATCCCCCTGGACTTGAAGGGGTGACCAGATTTTTTGGGGAGAGAAGAGTATCACATTCCACTAGAATATGCAGTACTAGATTCAGTATAAATAATGGGATGGAAAACAATTCAGCTAATAATGGAGTGGTATAATGCTCTCGCACACTAGGGGTGGCAACAAAATCTGTAGGAAAGAGTACCCCCTTTGGTGCCAGAGGGGTACGCCGAGCAATATGTTGCATACCTCTCTGGCACTCAGAGTTAAGGACCAGTGACGGTCCTGGCACGTCATGGAGTTCAGGGGTCCCTGTGCAGTTGCACACCACTCAGGGACCCCTGAACCCAATGCATGAAAAAAAAAAAAAAAAAAAATGCCTCCGGGTCCTTAACTGTCAGCCATTATATCCCTGGTCTCCTGTGGAACTTAGTTCTGCCTTTCCGGGCTCCCATCACAATAGAATTCTTGATAGGTGTTTCAGAAGTGACAGTGTTTTATTGTCTGTTACTGGGCCTATGATAAGATATCAAGCTTTCTGAATGAAAAAGAAGTGGGTACTAATCTCACTCCATTAACAGCATTAACTATGTCCATCAATTAAACTGCATCTACATAGGAAAGTTTGAACATTAAATATGGTATTTAAAAATAAATAAATTTCATTTTTTTTAAGTGTTCCTTTAAGCCATCTTACTAGAACCCAGTAATATCAGTTACTTGACCATTTGTAATATCCACTCCTTCTACGGTTATCTTCTCTAAAACTCAGGCCCACCTTAGTCTTTTAGCTTGTTGTAAACTTCCAACATCCACTAAATAGGGTATACATTTAAGTGCCACTATTAAATAGGAGTGGAGAATTACGATCAGTAATGTTCGCTGGAGCCATGGAATGACTGGGACATACAGAGGGAATAAATGGTATTCCAGCACATATGGAAAACCTTTTGTTCAATTATTCAAGAGCAGGAATGACAACCATCTGATCTAGATATGAAGAATTTACAGCTTCTCCATATCTGAGGCCTTGTGCTGGTCATAGGCTTGTGACCTGCACATACCAGCACATACAAAAAGTTCATATTTGGTCCGTTTTTCTCCCCAGTAGGCTTGTGTGTATGATCTTATACTTGAAACATTAAAGTGCACATTTTGGGAAAATAAAACTTATTATTTTCAGAAAAGATATGGGGATGGATATTTCTGAGTGTTCTTCAAGTCATGAGCTGCTAAAACTTCAGAGGAGAAGAGGATTTTCTGCACTAGGGAAATTTAATTAAAGTATGAAAAAGTCATATAGATTTAAATAAATGATCAATTAAATGATACGTATCACTGGGAGATGTGTTTTAAGAATGTTTGTAATGTTCTAAAGTGCCCTGAAACATATGGCAGCATCCTACAGTAAGTGACCATCCCAAAGATGCAGGGCACTGAAGGAGGACTAGCACCTCGAAAATACTCTCCATTTACCTTACTACGACCAGGAAGTACTAAAGGCCCCGGCCCTTATGGCTTTTGCCCTTTTCTTTGTTCATGGAATAACATCTTCACTCAGTCCTGCAGGTCATGCCCATGGAGGCAGACATGACAGCTGTTGGCACTTTTTTTCAAACTTATACAGGCAGTGTGCAAGCCTACTTAACCGTTTAAGGCCCAGCAATGTGTTGCACATCCCTCTGATCCTTAAAGGGTTAAAATGACAATTTACAGCGAGCAGAGTTTGAGGTCTCGTGGTTGTGCTAGCAACTGTCATGTCCACCTCCATGGACATGAAATCCAGGACTGATTGAAGACATCTTTTGTGCAAAGTCACAATGGCAAAATCCATAAGGACCATGAAGGATATATGCCCATAGTTAAGTGGAGGTTATTGTTGTGGTGGTAATTCTCATTTAACTGGGCATGCTGCATTAGGTCACAGAGAGAAGGAAAGTTCACCTTAGCGATGTTGTGTATGAGAACAGTACATGAGCACGTAGATTTTCACAACACTTCCTTCTTTGTTTGTACCCTGGTTACTATTACCTCAACGAAAACCTAAAATTACTTAGTACTGATATCTCAAATGATGCATTGCTTTTGCCTGTGTGACAGAAAAGCCATCATAAAAATATACCTGGGAACTCTCAGGCTCTGCCCCAGATACTCCAGTTTTTAGAGTGAGTTACCAGGTCTCTGGGGACAGACATTGCTTCTCCATGAAACTCTGCCCACTTATGCACTTTCCCACCCTGTTCCTCCCATTTCCTACCCACTTCTCCTCCTTCCCCACCCACTTTTTGTGACACACCGTTAAACCCCACTCCACTCACAAATAAGGCCCATCCCTTATTTATCACAAATCAAGCTATTTATATGCCCCCTGCGGTACTACAGGAGTCCCAGAGGACTCCTGAAGCAAAGTTCCCAGGTGTGAATACAAATGGTGGGGGTGTTTATTATACTTTAACCCTTTGAGTGCCAGAAAGGTATCCAACACATTGTAACACAATGTGTCGGATACCTCTCTGGTGCTCAAAGGGTTAGGAAAGATCTATGAAAAGTGGAGCTCTTGAAGAAGGGAAAATATCTACAGGCAATTGTATATAAATATTATGGATAATTCAGAATGAGTTGAAAAATCTGAAACAGAAATGTGTCTGGCCCCAAAACAAACAAATATACTGAAGTCCCTGTTTTATTGTAATACTTAACAGTGAAAATACACATACAAATTAATATTAGATACACACATAAATCATTGTTATTAAATCCTTTCCCTATCTAGCACCTATGAAAAAATAAAGAAATAGGTCCGCTACAATATGGTTACTGATCAAAACTTGATATATAGTTATGCTTTAAAGGGGAACTACCACCCCGCAATAACTTCACCTTAAATCAGTCTTCATCTGGTGACTAGCTGCTTGGTAGCGCTAGTCGCCAGAAATATTACCCGGTTCAAAAGATTTTTGCCTTTTTCTGACGGTCACAGGAGCAGGAAGCATGGACATCTCGTCACAGTGACGTCCGTGCGCCTGCGCTGTCAGTCCCTTTTGTGCCGGCTGGTAAAGTTATTGCAGGGTGGTAGTTCCCCTTTAAAAGAATAATTATACAGTTATGCAAACATGAGCCTAAAACTGCAATGCAATTTTTATATGGAGAAAAAAGGAAATCATGAAAATCAAATCGGATGCAGAGTACCACAACTTCCTGGGGAATAGGAATTGTCTTAATATTTTAGGAGAAAGTCGCATCTCTATTCTTAAATGCCTCAAAGCAAATAAGGGTTAAAAGCATTTTATTCAAACGTTGTTTCCCTAAAGCACTTCAGGCAGTTTAAAAATCAGCAGAAAGCCAGCCAATATTGAGCCTCACCTCTTGGCCATAAAATACATCTCCAGTTATGAACCATGTCTCCAGTTGATAATCTTGGCTTTAGGCAAATCTAGGTATGCATCACTGCTGCTGTGCCCTCAATGGCTTTTAAAAATTCATGGTTATGTGTGCATTAGAAAATGTTGTTTGAAGTAAATGTAGACAGGCAGGTAACCAATATCCAAGAATTACACAAGACAATTGCTTTATCAACCATTCAAATATATACAGAACGTGAGATACTATAATGCAGTTTGGCCATTTAAGAAAAATTGCTAGATATACATCAATCCACACACATTTTAATCTGGTTTGGTCATTTCAGAAAAATTGCTAGGTGGACATTAAACCATACACCCACACAACTGACTCTTGCTTAAACTGTTGTCAGTTAGGATCCAGTCCCTTCTTTTAAGCTCTCAGCTGAGATGCCATTTTAGTAAACTGCAAATAGTGCTCAACACATCTGCCTTCCTCTAGGCCAGAAGACCAAATGCTTTATACTCTGACCACACCACACTGGGCAAATGTTAAGAATTGAAATATTCCTGTATGTTCCCCAGACAATATTTTTGACCCTAGTTCAACACAATACTTCACGTTTGAAGAAGATCAAAAACCATACAAAATCATCCATATGTTTTTGCTTTAACCCATTGAGTGCCAGAGGATCGGGGATTTTTTTTTGTACCATGGAGACTGGACACATTTTCAGCATTTTGCGATTGTATAAGAATGATTCCCAAAGGTAATTTTCTAGTTATATCAGATTATTATTATTACTTAAAAGCCCTGATCCCCAGAGTACCCAGGTTTCACATATGAATTGTTTACATATATGCACTGTCTGCACATTACATTGTTTACATGGTAAAACAACCCCAAAACAGCCCAATAACTAAATAAAAGCATGTGTATGTCCTTCCCTCCGATTAGCATTTTCATGGAAATATCCAAAATAAACGAAACATAATTTTTAGGCATAATTACCCCATAAAACTTTGTAACCTAAAAAACAATTCCCTGAAAGTAGATATCCTGCTGCACCAAATAATAGGTCACTTGATTTTACCCATAGAGGGGAAAAAAAGGAAAAGAATTTTTGTTTTTGTTTGTTTGTTTTTAACATTCCATAACCTTCAAAAGGTACTAAGAATTTTGAAACCCATATAATTCCATCCTGTATACAGTTGGATACTGCTCTTCTGAGAATTAAACATACTGTATACTATGTCAATTAAAATCTCTCATTTGTCTTATATTTTTTCCAAATATGATTTTCCTGCATTACAGAAATGAAGAAAAGGTAGACAAAGCATACCATTTGGAAAGGAAGTAATTCTGCATCAAATATGGGGTCACTTGCCACCTTACCCCTAGCCTAGTGTTCAAAAATGTTTCCAGAAAATTGTGATAAAGGAAAACTTTAGTTTTACAACCCTTCAAAAGATACTGCAATCTTTGAAAACTATGTCATTCTGTATTCATAAGCTAATGGTCATGCAAGACATGACATACTATAGGATGTGCTAGAAGCTCCAATCTATGCTAGCTACCATCTCTAATTTTTCAAAAATGACTTGATTGTACTAAAATGGTTGTAACAACTACAGAAATGGAAAAAAAAAGTACAAAAGCATATAGTGCTATAGGAAATATACAGTATACTTTGATATGCAATTTCCTTCTGCATTCAGTACCTAATGCCAGCCTGAGACAAAATGGTTGATACTGGTTGACATATCGCAGGGGGTGCTAGGAACATGTGTCGTTCTGTGTTTACCAGTGGGACAGCTGAACAAGGCTAGGGAAGCAGACAATGTATGTGTGGTTATGTGACTACCAGTGGGGCAAGGCTAGGACAGTGCATGTAGGATTCTATGACTAGCAGAGGTCAGTGAGCCAAGGCTATGGAAAGAGACAGTGTATATATGTGAGGGACAGAGTAAAGGGTGGGTTCTAATCTAAAAACAATTATATCTTTTTATGGTTGTATCATTTTTTAAAATAAAAAACTAATAATAAATGTGGTCATATTATAGCCATATTGCTCATTTATTTGAAAAGATTCACACACATACATATATATATTTTTATTGCTGTTGTTACATACTACACATAGATCTCCTGTGCTGTATACTCTTTCTCATATATTAGATATAGATATAATCATTGCTCAAGAGGACTTTTGACAGCTGCGCGGATATCTACAAGTGGGTCCTTCCATATCCATAACTAGTATTGCCACTGCATTCATTCTTCCATCCCATCCATCTTATCATTTCCATCCTCCACTGACATTTTTGGACATCTCATTCGATCATCATTCAGGACTTTCTATGTTCTCAGGTCTCTCACCTCTTTGTTTTATCCAGTACTACACAAAACTGATTTTTTACTTCTTATATGTAATTTCCTATGAAAAATATTTTATGTGGGCTCCTTTATTCAGTGCCTTGGATTTAATTTATCATTGTATTTATATTTATCTGCATTTGCCTTTAAGCAAAGTCTGGTCCACTATAAAACTAGAAGGGAGGTAACCCATAATTAGTGTCGGTACCAGGTTTATAATTAAATTGTGTGAAGAGTTCATACTCTGTCAAACCTAAGGTCAATGAGCGCTCAAATTATTCTTTCATTCTTAGTGAATCAGCCTCAATGCATTTTGTGGAAATAAAGGACAAAGATAAGGAGGCATTGCAGAACATTAGATTGTCCTAAAATTATTATTAAAACAATACTTTATTTAAATTATATATTATTGGAACAGTGTTGTAGTCACTTTCATTTTTTGTATTGTATTGTTTATTTTTATTTATATAGCACCAACCAGTGTACTTGGCACTTTACAGTTTTCATTTGATATAGAAGGGGTACAATAAGTGAAGTGATTAAGTGCTTATAAAGACAATCATAAGGGGAACAACAGGTGAGTATACATGAGGATGAAAGGTCCCTGCCCTGTAGAGCTTACAATCTAAGTATATGATGGGTGACAGATACGATCTGGTAGAGGAGGAAGTGCAATTTTTGACATATGATATGCTGTTATCATATTACATTGTTGCTATATTTAAAAGGTGCTCTTTTAGTATAGATTTAAAGTTGATGAGGGTTGATGCTTGGCGAATACTGGGTGGTAGGGCATTCCAGAGGTAGGGAGCAGCATGTGAGAAAGCTTTCAATCATGAAACAGCGATAGTGGTTAAAGGGGCAGAGAGACGTCCACCATGTGTGCTGCATATTGGATGTGCAGGAATATGGAGGGATATCAAAGATGAAATATAAGGCGGGGACAAGTGATGGAGAGCCTTGAAGGTAATGAGGAAGATTTTGAATGTGAAACCCTGCTTTATGGGAAGCCATGACAGTGATTTTAAAAGTGGTGGGGTGAGTACTGTTCTGGAGGAGAGGAAAAGTATTCCGGTAGCTGAATTAAGAATTGATTGAAGAGAAGCGATATGCTTACTAAGAACACCAATAAGTAAAGAGTTGCAGTAGTCCAGGTGAGAAAGGATAAGAGCACACATTTTACAATCTGATCCTCTGTCATAGCTCTGTAGAACAATACATACGGCTTTTCGATAGGGCCTTTCATTTGGACTGACGCATGCTTTGAGAACTGTAGGTAGACTTCAATGAAGATCAGAGCCGGGTTTATATTTCAGGTGCTCCTAGGCAACACTTACTAGGTGGATTTACATCTCAGGTGTTCCTAGGCAAACTGTTCTACGTGTTTTTAGGTCTGCACATGGCCACAAACCCACTCCTCAAATGACCCCATCCACTCTTCCCTGGCACAGAAAATACCATTACTCTATAACATAGAAAAAAAAAAAAAAAAACCCTAGAAAGATCTCCAGCACATTGCTTCAAAATGCATTGGAGACCTCTCTACCAACCAAGGGGTTAAATAAAATCCAATAAAAGGGTATATAAACTGGTGCGGGGACACTAAGATTGCTCTGGCCACAGCCAGTTGCTGTCACATTTTACCTTGGCTCCAGCACGCCGCTTCAGACGACACTCGAAATTACAATTCGCTTCAGCATCCGTCCATGCCGCACGGATTATGTCAGAGGTTGGACGCATCAAAGCAGGATGCGTCATCTGCAGCTGCGAGGCTTCTACATGAAGCAGGCCTCTGTGTTATGTGTTTGCTTCTTGTAGTCTCCTACCTACTTCCTCTCTCTGAGTCGTGACTCAGTTGCCCTTGCGTTGTTTTACAAAGCAGTTCTGTGTCCATGGGCTCTGTGTATAACCATCCAATCTGGTGCTGACCTGTGGCTCTCTGTCTGACTATTCTCCTGCCTTATCCTTATAGTGGACACCCAATCTGGTGCAGACTTGTGGCTCTGGCTGACTACCTGAACTGTGTATGACCTGGCTTGTCTGACTACTCTCTCTGGTGCTGACCTGTGGCTCTGACGATTCTCTTGTTATTTCCCAGTACCTAGCAGACATCCAACCTGGTGCGGACCTGGGGCTCTATTAGACTAGCGATTATCAGACTGCAGGTGTGAGTCAAGCTTCCGCTTTCTCCCTACTGACTGTAGGCGTGAGTCAGGTATCCTCTGTTACAGACTGACTGCAGGCGTGAGTCAGGTAGCCTCCTCTTTGCATCTGATCAGATCCTGTGTTCCTGTTCCTGTTCCATTCCAGTTCCAGTAGAGACTACCAGTGGCTGAGGCCTAGTCTCCAGCAGTGTGGTCCATCTTGGCAGCCTACTATTTCTGATAGCAGTGCTTCCTGGACTGTGACCCACTGCATGTTCCTGATTATTCTGTTTGTGCTATTGTGTACTACCTTATTTATTTTAATAAATTGCATGTGTAAAATCACATAATAATGAGGTTTGGAAAAAAAAAAATAAAATGATGGTAGAAACTAGAGGTAGGGGAAGTAAACATACATGTAAACGTAATATAAATACTGTAGGTCTGCACACCAGACACTGTCTCAGCAGATATCTGAAGGTCTGTGACCTGCATTAGGATACTAAGGATCATATTCAAGAAGTTAAAGAGATGCATTTCTCTAGCAAACCAAATGCACCATAGGGAGCAAATAAAAACATTAACTTAAATGGAGATTTTAAACTTTTAAGTGCTAGAGAGGTCAAAACACATTATGAAGCAATACCTTGGAGTCCTCTCTACCATTCAAGGGGTTAAATCACAGCTTAAATAACTGGAGTATTTTAAAGTTTCCCTTATGGTGCAGTTTGGGGTATTAATGTGCTTGTTAGTATCTGCATGTGTGTGTGTGTTTCAGCTTAAGCATGTGTGTGCAGGGCCGAATTTACAACCCTGGTACTCTAGGCAAGGGACTGTAGGGTCCCTTAGCTCCACCCATTGCCACACCTCCATTCCTCACATGGCCCCACCCCATTCCCATCCACTATTTCCTGGTACAAAAAATGCTCATTGGCCTATAACAAGCTAGGACAAAGATTTAACTCCTTGGTTGCTAGAGAGATGTCCAATGTATTGTTTTGTAATTCGTTGGACATCTCTCTAGAATCCAAGTGGTTAAAGCAGTATAAAACAGAGACAATTAGTTTGTTCTGGCTACACCCACAAATCAGAATGTGAGTGTGGCTAGCACAGCTGTGGTGCCCCTCAAAATTCAGAGCTCTAGAAAATTTCCTACTCTACCTATTGGGAAATCTGACCCTGTGTGTGGGAGTGTGTCACAAAAACAAGTTAGAAACAATATAAGGAGGTTTAGCAAAACTTTCATTTGATAACCTTAGGCCCTTATGCGGAAAGGAAAAGATGAGCGATTCTCGAGAAAACTAAACCATATAGGGGAATTATTACTAATGTGAATAAGACACTCACACGAATGAAAAGGTACTAGGGATGCTATATAATTTATTTAGTAATGGATGTTCAAAAGAAGCATACCTTGGTTGCATGAGGATTATAGGAGTTGAGGGCAAAGAACACTTGAGGAATCAAAGTGCTTGATTTAAAGGAGTGCAATAAAACATGCGGTAGGGCCAAACGGACTACCGACAGAATAAAATATCTAAGTTGGTATTCAATGGCCCTACCAGCTGAAAGCACAATGGACGTTAGGCCACAGAAAAGCTCTTGTGGCCAAAGGTCCTATTTTGATTCAAGTTCCCAAAACGCCGCTAAATAGCTGCATTTAGAAGTTCAGTATAATGATAAATGGAGCATGCTGTAAAGGTAGACACAATTCACACCACTATGGAGGGAAGTGTGAACGCGCTCCCTGGGACAGCTGGGAGGGAAGTGAGAGGAGAATTACAGGGCTGGGAAGTCCTGCGCCTCTGTGCCAAAGATTCGGTGTGCCGCAGAATGCGGAAGTGCATAGATTGAAGTCTGCATATCTTACAAACTATGCAAATGCAAGAAAAATTAAGCACAATTCCTAATACTATTTTAATAGCTAGGCATATGGCAAAAAGTTTTTTTAGCAGAGAAAGTTCGCCTTTTACATTATTCAGTGTTTATGATGATAGCTCCAAAAGCACAACAGAAAAGCAAGGGACTGCTGCCATGTAGATGCTTTGCCATCAGGCACTCCAAAATGGCACCCAGGATGGCCCATCAAGCATCAAGGGGGCTACATTTTGGGCTATCCTGGATGGTGGAAAAATGGGGGAAGGAGACTGAGGCAATTAGGATAATTAGTTAAACTTTATAAGAGAAGCCAGCAGGCTGGCTTCAGAAGTAACCTTTCTGATTTTGTATTGGAAATTGACAGAACCCAAAGAAAATAATGGTCGTTGTCTGGTTAATATGGAGAAGCCAGCTGTGGTGGTGCATCGTACAAGAAAAATCAGGCTAATCCAAATGTACTGTCAAGATCCCTTAGTGGTAGGTAAGGCATTTCTGGTTTCCAGGCCACAGACCAAGGGAATTTTTCCTGTTTATATTCCCTGTAACTCTGTACATACTCCCCCTCTTGTTCGTGTTCCCTTTCTTACTCCAAATAAAATGGCCTGTTGTTCAGACATGCTTGCCTCCTCCTTCTATCCCTCTGCTCCTAAGGTGTCTCTCACTATGTCTTCCATCCATATGCACTTCCTAGCCACATGATCTACATGCCTCAGTACACTCTATTTCTCTTCCTTCTCCCACCTCCTTCGTTAACTTGGGCCAGTTTCCCTAGTTTGCAGGTTACCTTAGTCCCTACAGCTTGCTCACCTTCTCTACCAGCTTCAGGTGTGCAAGAAATACTTCTGCAACCTCTAAGTATGGTCTTGATGGAGGAACGGGTCCTCCTTTCCTCCTCCACTGACACAACAGTTCTGATGACTGTGTGGTAAGGACTGCTCATGAGCAGAGGAGGCGGCTAACACCAGATAGGCACAAGGGTGGAAGGGCAGGTGCACTGGGACAACAGACATTTTGGCAATGCCCTTGAGATCCTCTCATGATAGCAGCTGAGTGGTGTGGTTCGGATAGCCATCGGGTGGGGCGTTGGAAGCTTAGGACATGTTCCAACCTGTCCCCTCTACCTTGTGGCAGTAGAGCATGGGAGCCCCAGCCAGTAAGGTAGAAAGGTGCAGGGATGGTCTGGCCACCTCATGGGCTGAGTGCAGGTGCGGCTCAGCCACCTCCTTTTCGGTGGTGGAAATTTTGCATTAGGTTTAGTGGGGGATTCCTGTACTTAAGTTTGTAAAAAGAATGTGAATAAAATGTGACTTCAGTTTGCCATATATTATTGAGTTGTGTATTTTTTTATTTTTGTTGGGGGAAGGGGGGCTAATTCAGTAGTGGAATGTATCAGTAGGGCATATGCACATTAGGAAAAGTGAGGGGCTGCCTGGGAGCAAACACCATTAAGGTGCTCAGCCCTCAGGCACTCCAAAATTACCCAGTATGGTCCAGCACACAGCTGGGGTCTACTCAAAACAATCCCAGTGGGGATAGAGCAGGGGGGCCACCCAGAAAAGCAGAAAGATGCAGGTATGATCTGGCCACCACTGAAACGGAGAGCAAGTAGAACTCAACTCCCTCCTTTTGGGTGGCAATGCTGCCATCAGTTTGTAAAAGAAGACTTCAGTTTGCTGTACATTGTTGTTGTTGTTGTTTGTTTGTTTGTTTGGTTTTTTTTTGGGGGGGGGTTGAGGTGCAGGTATTGCTCAGTATGGGGACATGTCTGTAGATTGTATGCAACTTATGAGTAAATAAAATATAAATGCCCCTGAATAGCAGAAAAATGTAAGTAAGTTTACGAGGACAAATCCATTAAGAAACAATGGGAGCATGTTGTTAGTCCGCCTGCATAGTGACAAATCTGAAAAGTAATACATCACATCTGCTGGGAAGCATTGATAAGTAGCCAAAAACAACAAAAGTAGAATGCAAATAAAATAATACAGTATGTAGAACAATGTGAAGCGTATGTAGAACAATGTGAAGCATATGTATCCTTTAAAGACTAAAATTTCATTTAGACTGTATATGCAAAGCACTCTCCCTTTTAGAAAGAACAAGTTTATTACAATCTGTCTTCTCTGAACAGCCCTTTTGTTGTGATAACAGAAGCTGGCGTGGCCATTTTGCTCATAGAATACGGATGCATATTTACTTTTATCAAGGTAAAAGAATTGGAGGCATGTTGTTCAATTTGTATATATATATTTTTTTTAAGGCATGGCATTTATACAAAAAGCTTTCCATTCAATTCTCCTCGAAGTTAAAACTGTTGTACATAATAGCATGCAATCTGCAGACACTCTGCGAGATGAGCCCGGCAGCTGCCCTACGAATACTTCAGTCTCACTAACCCACTCAGTGCTGGAATGGCTTGTACAGCTTTCCTTGTGAATGGAGTAGATATAAATTGACTATTAAGAAGACCAAATTTAAACATTTCATTTTTGCTGCTAAGTAAAACAAGGTACTCCCACTACTAGGATATTTTCATTAACAATTATTATAGCTCAAACTTGTTTTTATTCCCATTAAGCTGTCATTTTCTTCTGTGATACCCAGGAGGTGCTGTTGCTATCAATTATTAGTGAGTGCATTATAAAAAATGCATTTGAGATTTCATTTGGCCCTGCTACTAACAATAAATGTCTCCAAGTAGTGGCCGTAATCAAAATATATTCAAGTCTTGCTGGTGTTACTGGCTCCATACCTTGATGCTTCAAATATGAGCCAGAAGGAGAAAATATACATTGGACTATCAACTTCTAGAAACTAAAAAGGGACAATATCCTGAAATGCAAATATATCCCTTCAGGGCTGGATTTCCCAACAGAAAGAGAAGGCAACTGGCTAGAGTTCCACATTTATAAGCAGCCTCAGCTGAACTGGCCACACCCACATTATGAATTGTGGGCGCTACCAGAACATTCTCAATGTTCCTGTGCCAGTTTTATACCCCCTTCACAGTCTATCATTTAACCCCTAGGATTCTAGTGAGATATGCATTGCATTGCAAAAAGAAATGTGCTTAAGATCTCTCTAGCAACCAAGGGGTTCTAGGCCAAGAAATGGGGAATGGGACTGGGGACAGATCACAAGAGGAATGAGGGCAGAGGGTGCCTTGCAGGTAAATCCGGCCTTGTATTGAATACTGGTGTACATAAAGAATATATATATATATATATATATATATATATATATATATATATATGTATGTGTGTGTGTATATATATATATATATATATATATATATATATACACACACACACACACTCAATGCATTGTTTTGGCACTCAAAGGATTAAATGCATAATTTTTGATTTCACAGTGTGCTGTTTTGTCTCAGAGGCTCAAACTTGGCATCCTTGTCGATTTTCTATGGGACCTGCACTGGATTTCTGGTATTTAAATAGTGAAGACTGCTCTTGCCATATTATATATATATATATACACGAAAAATAACAAACAAAATGAATATCTTGAAATACCTTTTTTATTGGACTAACAGAATTTTTGATTGACAAGCTTTCGGGATAAACTCCCTTTCTCAAGTCTGAAGCATTTGTGAGCACAAGGACACATAATTCAAAGTTTAAACAGTTATAACAGTTAAAACAGTTAATACCTTGAATTCAAAGTTGTGTTGTTTGCTGTTATAACTGTTTAAACTGTGAATTCTGTGTTCTTGTGCTCACAAATGCTTTAGACTTGAGAAAGGGAGTTTATCCCGAAAGCTTGTCAATCCAAAATTCTGTTAGTCCAATAAAAAAGGTATTACAAGATATTAATTTTGTTTGTTATTTTTTCATCTACATCACTGGACTAATATGGCAACAACCTTAACTATACATACATACATATATATATATATATATATATATATATATATATTATATATATATATATATATATATTTCAAAATTTCCACTCTCCATTAGCCAATGGCGAGTGAAAATTTAGCCCTGGCTAGTAGAAATTCAGCCCTGGTTGGAATGTTATGGCTTGCAGTGGCGAGTAACTTTTCAGGTCTGGCTAGTAGCAAAGGACTTCATATTTTAAGCCATATCTATCTATCTATCTATCTATCTATCTTATATATATATATATATATATATATATATATATATATATATATATATATATATATATATATATATATATTAGCAATATTGGCATGACTTTGCCTATGCTGGTAATAAGGCAATGACTGCTTTAATGATTGGCTTTATTAGTGCTTAGCCTTTCAGCTCCAAAAAAGGTGTGCAACACATTGCAAAGCACTGTGTTACATAACTCCAGTGTGTTAGCATTTGAGTGTGAGCATTTGAGTGAGTGCATGCATGTGTGAATGCGTGCATATGAGCGCGTGGATTTGTGTGTATTGCGTATAACATTTTGTGCATAGTGCATTGCATATAGCATATTGCCTTCTGCGTACAGCGTTTTTTCTAATGCATATGGCAGTTTTCCTGTTGCATTTTTTTGGTATTTGGCACATGTCATTTGGTATACTGTGTAAAGCATTTGACTTACAGCATTTGGTGTTTGGCATATGGTGTATAGCATTTGCGTATAGAGATTTGCGTATGGCATATAGCGTTTGGCCTTTTGCATGTAGCTTTTGGCATATTTCATTTTGCTTGTGTATAGTTTTTAGCGTATATCGTTTTGCATATTGAGAAAGGTGCAGAGTGTTTAGCATATAGCTTTTGGTGTATGGAATATCATGTTTGGCTTATAGGGTTTGCATAAAGCATTTGGCCTATTGCGTTTGTGAGGCAATAAGGTGAAGGACAGTCTGAGCCGATGACGTGAACGGGAGGGTGTAGAAGGATGAGGTGTGTATTGTGGTGGAAGGTGAAGTCTTCACAGAGATATGGCAGGCAATATAGAGGAGATATGCATAATTCCTCCTTACTACCACCCCTGGCTGTGTGTGGCTTCGGACAAAGCTTGCCCGTCACATGATGCTTCCTCTTTTATAAAGAGAAGGTATTTGAAGTGTTGAATAGGCTGTATCTTTTTCTAATAATGGACTTTCCATAATAACGTGGATATAATAGGATTATTATATAGAGACTGTTCTCAGACATATCCTGTGACTGAGCAGTTTTAAGAACCCCTAGGGCCTCTTCCTTTATTTTTATTTGTAGGAAAATCGTCCACATTTACATGATGTGCACCCACAACTGCCTCACTCCTCACTCGCCATCTGGCCAAAGGCTTACATTGGTTGCGTTCTGCAAAAATGGGACTACAGGAAGCCCAAGATGAGACTCCTTGAGACTGGATGTCCCCAGTGAATGCCAGATAAAGCCATGTCCCGTGGTGGTGATCTTATAGACTGGGTGTTGTCAGTATTATTTCTGGTGTGGGCTGTGGATGTATATAATTCCCAGCTTAGACCATTTTTATATAGTTTAGTACTTTTTTACTTGGCAGTGTGGGATGATCCCTTTTTGTTTAAAGGAGAACCTTCATCTACATTATACTTAGCCCCAAATCCTTAAAGGGATAGTATTACTTCAAAATTACTATCCCTCATATTGTAGCCCTTAATAAACCAAGTTAAATGACACCAGCGGCATCTCTCAAACCTTTATGGTTTAAAAGATAGCCGCTTTCAAATTTTCCTCTCCCCTGCTGTCAGCGTTCTGCTGCCAGCAGGGGAATCCGGTCCCGGGACAGGCGGAGGCTCTTAAACAGAGCCGATATCTCGTTATGGAAGGAAAAATGATTCATTGAAACAGTCTTCTACGTGTGCTTGGTTACCAAGCACACGTAGAAGACTGTTTCAATGAATCACTTTTCCTTCCATAACGAGATATCAGCTCTGCTGAAGAGCCTCCTCTTGATTCAGAGACCGGATTCTCCTGCTGGCAGCAGAACGCTGACAGCAGGGGAGAGGAAACTTTGAAAGCGGCTATCTCTTAAACCATAAAGGTTTGAGAGATGCCGCTGGTGTCATTTAACTCGGTTTATTAAGGGCTACAATATGAGGGATAGTAATTTTGAAGTAATACTATCCCTTTAAAGGGATAGTAATACTTAATATTACTAATCCCTATAGTAAAGTCCTATTTAAAATAAATGTATTGCCCCCAGTGTCATCTCTCAAACCTTTATGGTTTGAGAGATGATCGCTCCTAAAGTTGCCCTCTCCCTCCCCCTTCCCCGAAGTCAGCGTTGCAGCTGACTGAAGGGAAATCCGGTCATAGATCATCAGGCGGCTCTGCAGCAATATAAAAAAAAAAAATCTTTCACTAAAACGGTCTTCTACATGTGCTTGCAAACCAAGCACACATAGAAGACCATTTCAATGAAAGTTTTCTTTTTTATTAACGCGATCGAGGCTTTGCTGCAGAGCCGCCTGAAAGTCGTACGACTGGCTTCCCTGCAGTCAGCTAGAACGCTGACTACGGGGAAGAGGGGGGCAACTTTAGGAGCGATCATCTCTCAAACCATAAAAGTTTGAGAGATGACACTGGGGGCAACACATTTATTTTTAATAGGACTTTAATATAGGGATTAGTAATACTTAAGAATTACTATCCCTTTAATATGTTAGCAATATGCATAGAAATACTTTCCATTTGCAGTATAGGTCCGGCATAAGTGAGAGAACTTTTTTGGCAGGCAGGCATGGCTGGGATGTGCAGGAGGTGCTCTCTGGTCGTCAGTCCCTTCCGGTGCCTTAAGGCACAAAGCTTCCAACTCGCCAATCGTGGAGTTGAAGGGGATGGACAGAGATGCCGTCTCTGCAAGATGTGTGCTCTGTTCCCCAATGCTGCCTGCCGAAAATGACAAGTATTTCTTTGTATATCACTACCCTATTAAGGATTTGGGGCTAAGTATAATTTGATGAAAGTTATGCTTTAAATCTTTAACTTACGACATATATGGAGCTACCTCCTTTGATCCACACACACTTGCATTTGAATAGTTACATCTTAGCGTATACGTGGTCTGGTTCTTTTTTTTTTTTTTTTTTTTTTTTTTTTTTTTTGCATGTGTAGAACCAATGACTGCTCCTTTAAATGTGTTGGAGACCACTCTAACATTCAAGGTGGAAAAAGTCCCATTTAAAGCAATGTAACTTTATTTGCACCAAAATTACACCTTTGTTGTGTACAAGGCTCACTGATTATTGCAATGCCTAGTTACATTCTTAGCTGCCCTTTTCACATTCTCAACAGATATGCCAATATTCCTGAAGTCTTAATATACTTAGAAACAGAGCAAATGCATAATCAAATGTACAAGGAAAAAAAGGCCTTATTCATCAAGCTCAAAAGAGGAGCAATTTTGGAGTAAACCAACTGCACCATGGGGGAAATGGGATGAAAATTATGCAAATTCCCATTAAAGGGAATGCTAAATAGATCTCAATGTATTCCAAAGCAATGTGATGATTAAGGCCCATAAAGTACCATGAACTTCCTCTTTAAAAACAACGTAACAAAAAAATAAAACAAAAAAACAACTGGTTATACAACCATAAAGTGGAACAAAACTCCCCCATAAACTCCGTTTCCATTTTGAAGATTCAGGTCTGTTCGCTAACAAACCAGAGTTCAAGCTGCATGACCTTCCCAGCAATCAAAGTATCCCACTACTGCAATGCTCGTAAAACGTATACGGACTCACATTTTAAACACTGCACAATGTGCAAAGACTATAAAAAGTATTTGCGAATCAGTAACACACAGCCTAAGGAATCATTTATTATGAGGCTGCCACATGCATGTTTTATGTTCCATCTGTGGTCTTTGTGGTCTATACATCAGTCCTTTTCTACTGGAAATGACTGAAAGGCTGAAGAATTTATATTACCCAAAAATGCATCAGTCTCTTGTTTGTTGTAGACCCTGAAGAGCAATTGTGAAGCAACTGTAAAATGGCTATTCATTTGTGACTGAGTTGTCAGTATCTATTGTTTGAAGAAATGTATCTGTTCCTGCCATTCTATATTGCTAGCAGTTGCTCATAAAAGGAATTAGGTAGGGGCACTTTAATGCATGGGGGTACCAACTTTCACCTGGGGCATCCAGCTTCAGGGAGTCTTCATCACAAGTTTGCAGCGATCACAGATTTTCAGCAAGGAACCAGTGTACTCCTATGAACAGAAAAGAAAAACAGTTCTGGGTGCACAACACACCAGGATGTCTGTTTTCCCACTGTCACCAAACAAAATGTATGCTGTATTTGAGGGCTCCAATCGAATATTTTGCGAGGGGCACCAAAGATTCTTAAAAAAAAAACCTGGTAGCCAGACCAAGGCTGATCAAACTGTTCCTCTCCATCTATTAATAGACTACAATTCCCATCATCCTCATCCAGAAAGAGGTACGATCCAGCAGCTGTAGAGGAAAAAGTTGTCCACGGCTGGGATAGTCTCACTGATCATTTGTTTGTCATGTCCAGATAAAATCAGACAAGGGTTTGGTTACATTACAGAAGAGGCATCTAAAGGAGGGGTTTGATTACTATATACATATTCAATGCCAATACAGAACACTTTCTAGGGAACTTTTTATTCATATCGCTGAGCAAAAAGCAAGGAAACATCTATTAAGAACAGACGAAAGGTGCTTCCATCTATAGCAAAGGCTAAGCTTTTTTTTTTTTTTTTAATAGTAAGGGTGTTTGTTTCATAGACTAAGGAGGCTGTTTTGGCAGATACTGCAGTTTCGGTTAAAAAAAAGTATTGGATACCTCTTTTATTTAAACATATAGAGAATTATGATAGCTTGTTTTAATGAAGGTAGAAAGTTGATCAACTGAGCAATCTAAATGTCTTTAGATTCCAGAAGGAATTTACTCACTTGAGGCATAATTTGAAATGGCTTGAATAGGGTTTTGTTTGCCTTACCATGAATCAACAAGGGTGATCTGGAAAAAGTAAAATATTTATTTTCTCCAACCTAATCAACTATGTAATTATCAAACTGCAGTGTTTCACTTATTGTTATATGCTGACCATTTTTACCATATATAAAGCACAAAACTATGTTCAGAACCTTTTCCTAGCAATGCAAATGTCATAAAGTCTCTTGATATTATGAGCACACACACCAGACATGTACCATGCATAATATTCATCAAGTATTAAGAGTACTGGATCTCTGATACACATATTTTACATGTGAGTGAAATCAGACAGCTGGACAGAAGTGAAATATGATTTGATTTTATTTTATTGCAGAGGGAAACAGAACTGGTAACCTAAGCTTTGCACGGTGACACTGTTTAATTTTTTCCACAACCCAGTCAGTGTTAGGGTCTCAGACATGGAATGGTTTTACTGGCAGGTGTGCTCCCTCAAATGGCCTATCTGTAGAGATACCACAAGTGTTACACTGCACGACACTGTCCACACAAACATAGAACAGATGTTTGGAAAGGTTTCCTCTTCTGAAAACCAGACAGTAATCTGATAGGCTTGAATCTTTTAAAGCCCACAGACACTGAAGTATTAATGGAAACTTTTACTTCAATGTTGAACTGTAAACAGGAATCCCCAGCACAGCGGTCACATCAGGCCTCACCTTTCCTGAAAGCTAAAAATGAGTCTAATCATCAGTCCTTGTAAAGTCCCATTACATCTGAGCATCGCCATGCTAATTTCCCTTACATCACCTAACAGCTCTCTGCACAAGCCAAAAACATTTAAATAGGAAGAAACACCATACAACAAGTTACATTCATTTGAAAGAACTTTCTAAACCGCGTACTGTGCAAAGGTTTTAGACAAGTGTGAAAAAATGCTGTAAATTTTTGAAAGCATTCTTAATTTACATATTAATTAGAAAACAAAATAATAAAAAAATGTATAGGTAGTGAACAGAAGACAAATCTCAATCAAATCATTATTTGGTGTGACCACCCTTTGCCTTAAATAGCATCTATTCTTCTAGGTACACTTGCATACAGTTTGTTAAAGAATTTGGCAGGTAGATTGTTCCAAACATCTGGGAGAACTAACCACCGTTCTTCTGTGGATTTAGGCAGCCTTAGTTGCTTCTCTGTCTTCAAGTAATCCTAGACAGACTTGATGACATTGAGATCAGGGGGCCATACCATCACTTCCAGGACTCTGTGTTCTTCTTTACACTGAAGATAGTTCTTAATGACTTTGGCTGTATGTTTGGGGTCATTGTCATGCTTCAGAATAATTTTGGGGCGAATCAGATGCTTCCCTGATGGTACTGCATGATGGATAAGTATCTGTCTGTACTTCTTAGGATTGAGGAGACCATTAATTCTGACTAAATCCCCAACTCCATTTGCAGAAATGCAGCCCCAAACTTGCAAGGAACCTCCACCATTCTTCACTGTTGCCTGCAGACACTCATTACTGTACAGCTCTCTAACCCTTTGGCAAAAAAACTGTCTTCTGCTACAGTCAAATATTTCAAATTTTGACCCAACAGTACAGAGCACCTGCTGTCATTTTTCTGCACCCCAGTTCCTGTGTTTTCATGCATAGTTGAGTCGCTTGGCCTTGTTTCCATGTCGGAGGTATGGCTTGTTTGGCCCAGGTCTTCCATGAAGACCACTTCTGACTAGATTCTATAGACAGTAGATGGATGTACAAGAGTCCCACTGTTTTCTGCCAATTCTGAGCTGATGGCACTGCTGGACATCTTCCGATTGTGAAGGGAAGTAAGCATGATGTGTCTCATCTGCTGTACTAAGTTTCCATGGCCAGCCAATGTGTCTATGGTCCTCAATGTTGCCTGTTTCTTTGTGCTTCTTCAAAAGAGCTTGAAGATCTCATCTGGAAACCCCTGTCTGTCTTGAAAATTCTGCCTGGGAGAGACCTTGCTGATGCAGTATAACTACCTTGTGTCTTTTTGCTGTGCTCAGCTTGCCATGGTATATGACTTTTTACATTAAACTGTCTTCAGCAACCTCACCTTGTTAGCTGAGATTGGCTGCTCCTCACCCACTTTTATTTCTCCTACACAGCTGTTTCTGTTTATGATTGTTTCAACCCACTTATTAAATTCATGATCATTAGCACATGTTTGGTATAACTGTTTAATCATACACCTGACTATATGCCTACACAATCCCTGACTTTGTGTAAGTGTACCTAGAAGAATTTATGCCGTTTTGAAGTCAAAGGGTGGTCACGCCAAATATTGATTTGATTTAGATTTGTCTTCTGTTCACTCACTGTTTATTTTGTTAATTGATAAATATAAACTATTGACATGTTATTTTTTAAAGCATTCTTACTTTACAACATTTTTTCACACCTGCCTAAGACTTTTACACAGTACTCTATATAATAGTAAGCTATTTTTAATTTAAAAAATAGCTTGCAAGATATTTAGCCCATTTATGCAAGTTAGACAGCACTGAGTGTGTGTGTGTTCCCAATGCTAGCAGTCTAAACTACTCTCCCTCCCAACTGTCTCTTCCTCTCATCCTCAATTATTTCACACCTGGAGAAATAGGGTTCATAAGAGATTGCTACAATAAAATAACAGTGGGTTGAATGTATAAAAGCAAACTAGAGCAATTATGGGGCAAACTGTTATGGCGCACAACTATGCCAGAAAGTACCGACTTGTATAAACTGCTAATTAAATAAAAAAAATACCTCAAATTATTATTTTAAATAGAAAATGACTAACATACCATGCGGGTGATTTTCAAATTAACCTACATTTTCATAAGATGTTCGATTCATTTTAATACATTTGCAGACATCTAATAGCATAATTATGTAGCACAAGAACAAACTGGACAACGAGCATACAAAGCACAAGACTTTCCATATTTGAATGTATGATTACCTATATAATATCACAAATGTAGATCCTCAATGCTGGAATGCAACCTGAAAGAACTGTATGGGTTTTCTGGCCACAGACTTCATGGGCTGCATGCACAATCCCCACAGACCCTCTGTGTCAACCTTTCCAATACAGAAGATCAATGGGGACTGCATAACATAGGACTGAACTTCAAGATTTCAGTCTTGCAGGTCAGTCTCTTGGAGCAGAAACAATGAGGGGGTTGAAAGCCAATTAAAAGCAAAGGGAATTTGTAGAAATGTAATTTCAATCTTATGGGGCAGCTGGCTTGCTCCAGAAACAAAGTAAATCCTGATGAAGATGACAGAGAATGTCCTTAGTGGCAGCACAGCAGCAGTTTAACTGGTATGTAGTTCTGAATCAATGAAAACAGGATGTTCTTCTAATCCTAAGTGCAGTGAATATGGGGTGCTACAACAGTAGAACAAGTGATCTAAACAGAGAAGGAGCATCAGTGATAGAAAACATTTGTGAAGTAAGAAGGTTTAAGACATGCCCATAGGCTATTGAGTTTGGTTAGCAGAAAATTGGGGAGTAGATTAAGTGGTCCATACAGTAACTGAATTAGGGAGGTTAGGAAGCTGCTCTTATCCCTGCTAAAGAGAATAGAGGGGTGCAACATCAGTTGACCAACAAAGAAATATGTTATTTATGAGGGTTATTAAGAGGGAGCATCAGCAATACAAAATATAGTGTGTATATGTAGGGTTGGTCAGTTGGACGTAATGTAGGGAGCCACTTAACTTCAATTGGATGGTTATCCTTTTTATATGAGGACTAGTTGAAGAGCCTGTTACACGGGCCACAGTGGGGCAGTCATGCACAGTAGAGACTATATGCGCTGCGGCTGATACAGCGCCAGCCGGTCACGGTGCAGTCATGCTCAGTAGAGACTGCCCGCGCTGTGGCTGATACAAAGCTGGACACTCCTTCGGAGCGCCCCGCTCTGTATCAGCCTCGTCACTGGCAGTCTCTAGTGCACATGACTGCGTTGTTACACACGTTTTAGCGCAATTACTATATAGGATAGTGATTTGGACAGCAAAGGCAGAAACACGTCTTTACCGGTTTATGATAAAAATTGCGATGTCAGCTTTCCTTGACACAGTGCAATACATAAACACTAAATTTTGATGTTAGACAAAAACAAATCGGCCTATCTAGTCTGCGCATCCTACTACCTGTATAAATTAAAAAAAAAAAAAAAAGGTCAACCTTACACAATCCTCATAATAGGATTATATAGATAATATAAAACCTCCCAGCACTTTCTATAAAATTGTTGAGATCTATTGCAACGCCCCAAGTCAATGTGCATCCACAGAAGGAAGTGTGGAGTGATGCCATCTGTACACACTGATACAGAAGGAGGAACTACATCCCTGACAAAAAAAAAAATCAGCTACATATTATGTCAGTAAAGGCTGCATGTTTTACGTCACAGGTGCAATATTGTCATGTAATATATTTATTTTGTAACTTATGTTTGCAAGAAAAAATTGGTATCAAGCATACCAGACTGTTTTAGGCGGAGAAAGTTATGATACCATAGTTAAACATTTCCTGAAACAGTATGAGGCACATTTACCAATGTATCTGTAATGCTGATTACTAGTTTACAACTGTAATTTAAGCATTAGGAATTATCTAATATGAATCAAATAACTTGTATATAGATGATAAATATTAGCAACATTTTAAAAATTACATAAAACAGTTAAGTGACCTTTTTGTAACATTTATTAAGTTTATTAACCTTAAAACAATTTTGCATTTCTGGATGTCAAAACTATACAGCTATTTTATTAATACTATAATATTTTTTGTTATCTTTATTAAGATTTGTAAACTTTTAATAAGTTGAATTAACTTGAAAACAATTTAGCACTTTATATGTAGCCCTGAAGAAGGAACTAGACTCGTCCAAAACAATTTGGATGTATTAATGTAAATATAAGATAAAGATTGAATTTAAATACTTAAATTAATTCCCATTGGCATCATAATTATCACCAGTTAAATTCACCCATTGGCATCATCTATTTTCTGACCATTCAATATACTTTGAAAGTATGAGTGTTTATACTGAATAATGCAGGCATTGAAGGGGAACACAGCATAGTGAGCCAGTACTAAGGGAAAGCAGCATTGATAAGGCTTCTGATTCATTTAAGTGTTGCTATACAGAGTGAATATATGGTCATTAATTCATTATTGCTCCACTTGCCTTTAAAGTCTTAGAAGTTGTTTAGCCATGTGAATTTACCTGCTTTATGGCAGAAATATTGAAGTTTGGTGCTATTTATCTATCTAGTTTGTCTATGATTATTGAACATTTGTCCACTGTCTACTAGATAACCATTTATCACTATGGTTTTGATTCTGGTTTCATGGAACTAACGTTTCACCATTAATCTACGTTACTCAATTTTACTAAGTGAACAATTATGATGTTTCATTGTGTTTATAATGGACATTTATTTTGCCCATATTGTATATTTACATTTTTTTTTTTTTCTTTTATTAAGATTTAGTTTATGTTTGGTTTTTATTTTTTAGTTTAGTTTATTTTATTTGTTGCTTTAGATTTATGTTTATTATTTGTTATAGTTTATTTTGTATTGTATTTCATTTTGGCATATTTATGGCTATTTTATTTAATTTTTTTACATTCTACCCATAGTTATTTGTTGGATTTATGCATGCATGGATGCAAGTTTGGCATAAATTACTATATGTTCTGTGTGGTATGTTAGACATGGCATCCATTGCCTGAACACATCTAAATTTCTTGTATTTTTTATATATCCTTCATGTTAATTGGAACCTGTATAATTAACACACTAATGATGTCATTGCCCACTATTTGACAACAACAATGAATAAACACTAGTGGATTGGGTATTTATGAATATCAGAAGCCAAATGATACGAATTCTTTAACCCTTTAAGGACCAGCCGCGAACACACGCGGCTGGCACTTAAGGACCATGGCCTTTTTTTTTTCTTTGTTTCCTGTTCCGGACTCTCCGAAAGGTGTGCAGCCGCGGGGGGGGAGCCCGGAATTCCATGGCGGTCATAGTACGTCATGGGTCGTTAAGTTTAAAAAGTCAATAAAAATAAGAATTAATTTTGTTGTATTATTTCCTTTAACATATACACAAGATAAAAACTTATTTGCAGTCTCAGTATGTGCATTTACAATTTCTCTCTGCACTGTTGTATATTATTATTATTTACAGTCCCTCGGAAGGCCTTTATTTTAATGCAATGTAACCTAGTATGTTATTTACCGCACTGGTTTGCCACTACAGATTTAAAAGCTTTTCTGTAGGACAAAATGAATTTAGATAGACTCCTTTTCTGCTTTCGAAGTATAAATGTGATATCTAAAAAATATGAAATACTTTCTCATCATTTTAAAACTTAATCAGGTGTGTTACAATTTTTCCATTTCCTTTAAACACAGCAAGACACATTATATGCAGTATACTGTGACGCGCATACAATGATAATGCTTTATAAGCCTAAGTACAAACTTTTCATGTCACACAAAAGGAAGACGGGAAATCATCAAGCTAATTTGTGCTTTACAAGATCTATAATAAACTGTATTTTCACACATTTATATCTATCAATGCCATACGTCCTAGGGTTATAAAAAGGGTAGGAATCAATAGGATTGCAAAGTTAAGTAGAATCAGAACACAGATTTATAAAATGAATCTAACCAAGACTCAGACAATGCATGATGGGCAAATCTTAAAAAAAAAAATAAAAAAAAAAATAATAATGAGTAATGTATTTAAGAAAGCACTTCTAAGCTGCTTAGGGTTTGCCTTTTTCTCATTTTAACAAATCCATGGTAGGCTGGAATAGTGCACATCCCTAAATAAATAAATGCAATCTGCCAGTAGCAGCAGTGATCTGACCCAGCTGAAACAATCCACTCCAAATCTCTGTCTCTCAGGGTGGTGCAGATGTGGAAGTATAAGTGTCTGTACAATTTTATGAGCCCATCCTACAATTCATTAGGTTTAATTTTCATTTTCTTATGAGGATGTTTTAAAAGAATGATCTCCAAAAGATATTCTTTTTTTTTTTAAGGCACATACGCCAGGATCTAATGAAGCAGAGCAGCTTTGCTGTAGATTATGTAGATGATGCAGCAATGCAGAGTGAATGTGGCAGCCCATCAATCAAACAAAACAAAGGATTGTATGCATATGGACCGAGTCTGAGTTTCAGGAGCAGCAAAGATAGAGGCTGCTGGAGCTTTAATTACCATGAAGAACAGAAATAACATACAAAGTGATCTCTCATCTGGTTATTAATAAAAAAAGGAAATATTATGGAAGGGAAAGGACAGACAAGTATGATATGGACTTTTTTTTCCTTTTGAGCAGCTGATATCTTGACTAGACCTAATAATGCAAGAAAATCTACATAAAATCATTTTTGTTTGCCACAAACATTCATTATTCAGAACCCGTCAAACCTGTATACATATAAATATAGTTATACACTTTTTTTATTATATACAGTAAACTATAATGAACTAAAATTTATGCATATGTGTATTAACATGTATTTGGTAAAATCATGTGAAATGGAGAATATGCAAATACAACACGTACAAGCGTGCACACCAGAGGGGACTTTCTACAAATAAAGCAAATATTTGTGGATAAAGTATAGAAAAAAGTATAGTCCCTGATAAATGGTACTTAGAAATAAATAAGAGGTACAAGCCAATACAATTTTCAGTATATTTAACCCTTTGAATACCAGAGGGGATACATGGGGTTACATTTTCCCACCAAACACCCTTAACCCTTTGAATGCCGGATATGTATCCAACACATTGCAGTGCAATGCACTGGACACCCCTCTGGCACTCAAAGGGTTAAAGAAAATAACTATGCAAGTCAAACTATTGACCCTTGACAATGACTTGGTTATCAGTAAGTATGTCTGCCTTATATTTTTCTTCAATTGGACTTGCATCAAATTGTTTAAGGCTACTACTGAATTACAATGCATTGCATACCCCTCCAGTCCTCATGGGGTTAAGGGAGAATCCGTACTCAATGTCTGAAGAAGAAACCAGCAAATCAAAATGTTTATTTTTTTCAATACCATGGAAACGCTATGCACTACTAATAAACTGCACCATTTGTTTCCTACTGTATTTCAGCGAGGTTTTACCATGTTTATTGGTCACTACACTCTGTAAAGTTTAGCATTTGTCCAGTTGAAGGACTAGGCACAGTATCAGAATTTTTAAACCTAAAGAAGATGAATCATAATTATTAAGATATTCCCCAAGAATCACAGAACAAGTAATGCAAGAAAACAATATAAAGCCTTTCATGCTGCTTTGCACTCAAAGGATTAGTGGAATAGCAACTATTGCATCAGCATATTCCTTTATATGACATCATCCAATCAAGAGAAGTGCTGATGAAACGATTCAGAGCAGCTTTCAAACTCCCCCACCATTTCTGTAGGAGCTACAGATGTAATATAGGCAAGTTGTGTCTCTGACTGAGGATTTTTAACACTAGGATTTAATAATCCACTACCAAGAACCCATATTTATAAAAGCAAACTGGAAGTATTCTGGTGTAAACCAAATAATTCCTAATTCCCTTGCACTTGAAGAGAGACTGTTTACACCTTGAATGCTAGAAGTCTCCAATGCTTTGCAAAGCAATGCATTGGAAACCTCGCTAGCATTCTAGGGGCTAAAAGTCCAGTTTGATTGAACAATACATTTTATTTGTCCCCTATGTTGCAGTTGGTTTAATTCAGAACAACAGTTTGATTTTACAGAGTCTACAAACAAGATCTTAACCCCTTAAGAACCAGCCGGCACTTAAGGCCCACGGACCTCTTTTTTTTTTCTTCTGTTTCCGGTCCTGGGCTCCCTGAATGGCGTGCAGCTAGGTGGGGAGCCCGGAATTCCATGACGGTCCTGGCACGTCATGGGTCGCTAACGCAAAACAACCCATGACGTGCCAGGACCGTCAAGGGTCATTAAGGGGTTAATGAGAATGTGCAAATATTATACTAAAGACTGTGGCCCTGTTTGGGGAAAAAAGAGCTTTCGGTTATAGTGTAAACTATAGTACTTGAAATTCGTAAAAATAAATTAAATCATGGATGGTGTGAAATGACGGTCCAGGTACAACCAGGGTCTGGTATAATGAATGACTGAATGAC
Source organism: Rhinophrynus dorsalis (assembly GCA_037306005.1). Taxonomy (NCBI): domain Eukaryota; kingdom Metazoa; phylum Chordata; class Amphibia; order Anura; family Rhinophrynidae; genus Rhinophrynus; species Rhinophrynus dorsalis. The sequence goes on from CM074723.1 coordinate 190,811,365, forward strand.
TAAAGCAAGACATCAAAATAATAAAGCATGGAAAACAAGAACTTTAATGTCCCAAACTGTTTGTAGACCCTGCAGCAAGAATCTGCAGTAAGACTGACGCAAGTCTAGAGAAAACCAACTGTACCATAGGAACAGATAAAAATTCCCCAAATTTCCAATGTGTTGTGTACACCTCTGGCATGCAAAGGTTTAAAATGAAACTGTCAGTATGGAAGAAACAGATGATTTCGAATGAGCATTTACAAGCACCTATATTTTTGTTACACTTTTTTTTATTTCGAACAATCACTAACATATTTAGCTTTTTGTCAGTTTATGCAAATTAGCTAATACTTCCTGGTACGAAGTCATAGTTGAGATGGTGAGCAGTATGTCGTTGCCTTCTTGATTTGCACTAAAGAAGAAATAAAGCTACATATATCAAATTATTGTTTTTAATAAAAATGATCAACATAATTACAGGAACTTTTGAAGGCTCTTTCAAAATATCCTGTGTCAAAATGACAGTGTACTTATTTACATACCTGGGAACATTCTTGTTCCCAGCCTGTGAGTGCCAAGAAGAGACAGGGGTGGAACGTCCAAATGGCACCAGTCATGTAATTTCATGGGTAGGGCTTAATGGGTTTGCCAGGACTGGGGGGAGGGGAGATACCATTTGTATTTAAAATGGGTGTGAAGTGGGAGAAAAAGGAGTAAGAGTTGGTAGAAAAATATGGTTGGAGTGGGTGTGGTTACTGGTAACTCACCAAGCCACAGAGTCTATCCCGAGACAAGCCTCACTGAACTTTCTTACCAACCTGCCAAAATGTTATTTCTTGAAAATCCCATATGTATATGCATATAAATATTGATATGATACATGTTACGTTATCTGAACATTTACTGCCAGTCAGAAATGTTAAATCCCTTTTTTTAACTTAAAGGGGCTATTATTTTTTAGAACTGACCAACTTGTATATATAACAGCTCAATGTCAATATCCCTGGCCACAACAAGAAAGCCATGTGGAAGGCCAAGGGCCTGAACATATTAGAGCAAACCCCTATAATCAGCATCTCATTGAACAATACTATGACTTGTATTCATGAGCAATCAGAGTGAAGGTACCAATTATGCATTGACACCCAAGTACCCAGACTGAAGGCTGCCCTGTGGATAAGAAAGATATCTAAAATGTTTAGCCATCCAAGTCCACACTTCAGAAACTGCAGCCAGAAAACAATGCAACTAGAAGGCTTAATGCAGAGGTAGTCAGCTGGACGCCCAATGTCTGACTGCCCTGGGCTTAGTTTATAAGCCATATTAAAACCTCCCATGCGACTTATCTGCAATTTCTATCACATGGCTTTCCCATCCATTGTTAAAAAAGCACAATTCAATAATGCTCATGTGGGTCAGCCATTTCCTGCAGGGTGCAATGAGCATTGCAACCCTGTGTTTTGTACTTGTAAAGCAGTGTTGGGCTATGTTAACATGAGGTGATACCCTCATGTGAACAGCCCAATCAGACTACCATTGTTTCTTCTGCACAGGTGACATGGTGTAGGCAATATTGCTGCAGTGTCACCAGTGTGACCTAACCATAAATGACATGAAACCTCAGGAAAGAGTTTTGGCAGCAATTTGAACACCCTGGAACCCTGGTGTATTATAGCCACAATGAGTCTTTGTGATTGTGAAGTGCAGGTGGTTCTGATTGCACTTGTTTATATACAGGTTTGTCAGTAGATAATAGAGGGGGGGGGAGAATGTTTAGCCTAATGGTTCTCAGACTCATGATAGTAACAACATCTAAAACATTACCTGATTTATATGGGAAGATGAGAGCTTGGAGTCTCAATAATGAATTGTGTCTGGGGTATTCAGTTGCTGGATAGAGAGCTGTATGGGACTACAATGATTGCTGGCTGAGGAGGATGGGCATTGTAGTACCCAACTGTTGGATGTCCTGAATGGTAACACAAATCAATCTTTTCATTACATGCAAACAGATTACGTTGAGAGGACCCACATTTTTCCAGCATTTAAACAAATCTTCCAAGTGTTAAGTCGCTTGTCCCCCATGAAAACCACTATGGGGCACATGGTTCACCTAGCTTTCCTATTTAGCCAACCTGATATATAATATAAATAATATGTTGGAGACCTCTCTAGCAACTTTGGAGCAAAGCACATTTATCATAGTTTGTTAGGTTGAAAAAAAAAAAAAAACACAAAAGAAATAGTATCTTACAATATGGAAAACAAGTATTGCTTGGTTTATTCTGCTGATTAAATTGATACTCACTGCTAAGAGATGCTTTATACCAAAGTTATTGAAGCTCAGATTTGTATTTTGTTAGTGCAGTGTGTCCATCATCTAGAATTTTATAGTACTGCTATTTCAACAGCAGAAGGGAAGGGGGTTATTGTCAGTGACTACAGCTGTCCATGGAAGGCTGTTCAACAGCACTCCCAGAGAATGTAACCCTTTGAGTGCCAAAGGGGAATGCAACTCATTGAAAAGCTATGCGTTGAGTACCCCTCTGGCACTCAAAGGATTAAGGCTACATATCCCCCCCACCCAAAAAAAAAAAGTCTGAACACCCCCCTCCCTCAACAGCTCATCCCCCATTCCTTTTACTCCTCCACTTTCATGGCTCTCCCCTTCACGTCCTCTCATTCCTATCATCCTTCTCATGGCTCAGCTCCCCTTCTCATTGCTCTTGTGTGCTTGTGTGTGTGTGTCTTCTGCCCCTCTCTTTTTCTGTGCATTATATATAATTTGTTGTGGCGTGAGTATTTTAAGTGTGAGCGAGTATAAGGAATCTGATTAGAGGCCAACAAAGGACATTCTATATTTAAGTACAGTGCCAAAAGGGACTGAAGGAAGAAAAACACCAAAACCTGAAAGAGGATCGTTCTGAAAGAAGCTGGACAGTAATTAGAGGAAGGCTGATCCAATTCTGAATGTATGTCCTTCCTCAATATGAGTCAGGGTTGAGCCGTAGTCAAGTCAGGAGGACTGTAATGTACTGAGGAAAGTAGGGGTTTTGAGTGGGATGTGTGTATGTGCTGGTGTGTGAGAAAGTTTTAGATGGCATATAAGGATAATTTATGTGATGAAAAGAAAGGATGGAGGGCAGGTGGGGTTGGGAAAGGGCAAGGTGATGCTGAATCCATCATATAGTGGAATATTAAGGGTACCATGGCAGTAGGACGAAAAGGAAAAGGTCATGTCTGAAGGGAAGGAGTAAGGCTGAATGGTTAGGTTCTGATAAGGAAGATTTTGAAAACTGTCCAGGCTTTGTGGTGGGAAAATATCCATTACAATATCATTTATTATGATAGAAAGGTGATTTCCTTGGAAAATATTTTTCTTCCTAATTTGTGGAGTAAATGCAAGTAGTACTGATGTGAAAGGGCAGAAAATGGAGGGATGGAAGATTGATAATACTGGGAAAATGAGGATTGTGAACCCATTCATGTCTACTCTGAGGGTGGACAAAGCATAACATATTCCTTTAAACAATGAATAATAGTATAAATTCAGAAATAGAAAGTTTTTGGCAATTGTGGATCTAGCTTTTAGGGTAATGCAGTCTTCTCTGCCAAAAAAAGTTTTTTTTTTTTTTTTTTTTGTAAGGTCTTGAGAGGAAGTAAATGCAAGTAGTACTGATGTGAAAGGGCAGAAAATGGAGGGATGGAAGATTGATAATACTGGGAAAATGAGGATTGTGAACCCATTCATGTCTACTCTGAGGGTGGACAAAGCATAACATATTCCTTTAAACAATTAATAATAGTATAAATTCAGAAATAGAAAGTTTTTGGCAATTGTGGATCTAGCTTTTAGGGTAATGCAGTCTTCTCTGCCAAAAAAAAGTTTTTTGTTTTTTTTTGTAAGGTCTTGAGAGGAAGCTCACTCCATTGTTCTCAATAATGTCTTTAAGGAGATGGCTGAAAACTAGGTGAGCAGGGGAGATGAAGGCATGAAGGATTAATCGACTGGATACCATAACTTGATGTTGGAAGAGCTGGAATGGTTGAAATGGCTGGTTACGGTCTGTTAAAAGAGACTGGAGGCCGGAGACAGCAGAGATGATGGTTGGTCAGGAGCTAGTGGGTTTGTATCAGTTGAGGTTGCTCTGGAGGAAATAAATGCTGGATAGGTAGAGGAGATGCAAAGAGAGTAAAGATGAGATTCAACAGCTCTGTGTATGTTGTTAAAAACAAATAAGTGTTTCCTCTCTTGGATAACTTATCGGCTTTGGAATGGTCCAGTCACATAGTGATGTTGGGTTGCTAACTTGCCGAGTCAGAGGTAGACGGAGTCCCTGGCGATGAGGCTTTTGGGGTTTGTGGCAATGTACATGCTTGGTTCCTTCGTACTTTAGACAGTTTTGTGTCTATAATTGGGGTGTAAGCAGGAAATTAGCCAGGGAATGGTACACCTGGGAACACTGATTGATAGGTGTCATGAAATGCTGTTTATAATAAACAGGAGGGCTAAGCACTGGGATTACTGCCTGGAAATCTACTACGGATCACTCAGCTGTTTAACTCTGAGGATTGCGCTGCGGGAGGGAGGGAAAGTATCTGGCAGTCCTATTTTTTTTTTGTAACAAAAACTCTTGTGTATAATATACACACCCCACTTCACATAAGGTTAAGAGGGGTGAAATTGTGCGTATTATACCTGAGATTTTACGGTACATGCACATACACCAATGTTCAAAAGTTTGGGGTCACTTAGAAATGTCCTTGTTTTTTAAAGAAAAGCAAATTTTGTCCATTAAAATATCAAATGGATCAGAAATACAGTATAGACATTGTTAATGTTGTAAATGACTATTGTAGCTAGTAACAGCTGATTTTTAATGGAATATCTACATAGGCGTACAGAGGCCCATTATCAACAACCATCACTCCTGTGCTCCAATGGCACGTTGTGCTAGCTAATCTAAATTTATCATTTTAAAAGGCTAATTGATCATTAGAAAACCCTTCTGCAAGAACCGATAAAAATGGCCTTCTTTAGACTAGTTGAGTATCTGGAGCATCAGCATTTGTGGGTTTGATTACAGGATCGGTGGCCAGAAACAAAGAACTTTGTTTTGATACTCTTCAGTCTATTCTTGTTCTGAGCTCGTACAGACCTATATCGCTCTTGAATGATGATTTTAAGATTCTGACCAAAATCACAGCTAACTTCTCAAAACTATTTTACCCATGATCATTTCCCCAGAACAGACAGGTTTCCTCCAAAATAGACATTCAGTTAAGAGCTGCTATGGCTGCATTCACAACCCCGAGGAGACCACAGACCTCCCAGTATAAGACTGTCAGTTTGGAAGTGGAAAAGGCCTTCAACATGGTCAAATGGCCTTATCTCTTTTCGCTGTTTCACTCCGCTCACGTTTCTGACTAACAATGATCAAAATATGGACTGTCTGACCCTGATGAGGGGCACCAGACAGGGTTGCCCCCTTTCCCCCTTGCTGTTTAACATAGTTTTAGACCCCCTTCTTAGATAGCTCAATGCCCTCTTGTACTTTAGGGGTATTTCTCCTATACCTCCGCTCCAAAACGTACTGCCTTTGCAGATGATATACTATCCTTTATTGGCAACCCAGTACAATACTTACCTTGTATATTAGATACCCTTAAATGCTTTCATCTTTGTTTAGGCTTCATTGTTAGTTTGGATAAATCCCAAGCGCTATATTTAGTATCTATCACGGTCCCCGTGCTTCCTGGTGACATTCTGTCAGTCTCACTCACAGCTAACTCTTATTGGTTGCAGTGTCTTGTCCCGCCCAGTATTTGTCGTTAAATCTGGGTCCTGTCACTCCGCTGTTGCCCTTTCGTGGTGTTTCCGTTGCCAGCGCTTGTCCCAGTTCTCCGTGTGAAGCTCTGTGTACCGACCCAGATTGCCTAACTACTCTGTTGTATCTGTTCCTGCCTGTGTACCGACCCGGACTGCCTGACTACTCTGCTGTTCTGTTACTGCCTGTGTACCGACCCGGACTGCCTGACTACTCTTCTGTATCTGTTCCTGCTCCGTGTACCGACCCGGCCCGGCTGACGTTCCTGCTCTATGTACCGACTTGGATTGGCTGTCATTCTTGCTCTGTGTACTGACCCGGATTGGCTGACGTTCCTGCTCCGTGTACCGACCCGGATTGGCTGACGTTCCTGCTCCGTGTACCGACCCGGATTGGCTGATGTTCCTGCTCCGTGTACCGACCCGGATTGGCTGATGTTCCTGCTCCGTGTACCGATCTGGATTGGCTGATGTTCCTGCTCCGTGTACCGACCCGGATTGGCTGATGTTCCTGCTCCGTGTACCGACCCGACCTGACTGACGTTCCTGCTTGGTGTACCGACTGATTGGCTCATTCCTGCTCTCTGTACCGGCCCGGTAGGGCTACTGTTCCTGGTATTGGTGTGATCTGCGGTCCCATTCCGGTCCTCATTCTGGGGTTCCGCTTCTAGGCTCGGTCTCCGGACTACCCTGTTGAGCCTCAGAGTCACTTGTGCATTCTAGTCGCTAATAGGTCAGTGTCGTCCGGTATATACTCCATCAGTGCACCACCGCTTGACCCTCCTTCCTGCCTTCAGCTGAGGTTGGTGTTTCGCTGGGTGCCTCAAGCTGTGCTACCATCAGGCAGTCTTTGCTGGTCCTGGCGTTCGTTAACCCCTTCGGGGAAGGTGCTATTTGTCTCCGGTCATTCACAGTGCAGTCTCCGTTGGGCACCCATCCGGGCATACTGTCCAAGTCCTCCGTTATTGCTAAGGCAGATCTAGTTATCCTGGGCCTCCGTTTTTTTCCTGGGCGTTTCTTGCTACTTAAACACTCCCTGTACAGAGTGGGAGTATCAAGGGCCTCACACTATTAGGGCCTGCTCGCTGTATTGGCCTAATAGTAACCCGTTCCTGGCTGCCTCGGTTTGAGTTCACATGATCATAACCTTACCTGAGTCAGTATACTGTATGGTGTGTTTGTGCATATACTGGACCCGTGTGGGTATACATTGTAATTTTTGCCATAACCTGTCCTGTGTCAGCATTGTTTTGTGTTACCTATACTGCTGGACCCGCGAGGGTTATATTCGCTAAACCTGTTCAATAAAACTGTGTTTTATTTCATCTCCTGAGTCTGAGTGTCCTTAAAACCGTAACAGTATCTTCCATCCCAACTTATGTACAAGCTATTACCCCCTTCCACTTTGTCCAAAACAAATAAAAATTTCTGGCCATCTGGTTACCCAGATCTCCTGCAGACTTATATAGCTGTAACAATCCAGTTATCATTAATAGAATCATGGCTAATTTACGTACTTTGACACATCTGCCCTTCTCCTTCATTGGTAGAAGTAATTTAATCAAGATGGCAAGCTTTCCACATTTTTTTGTATACATTACAGACTCCACCATTACTCCTGACCCATAGCGATATCAATAAATTGCATTCGGCTTTCACTATTTTTATCTGGCAAGGGAAAAGACCACGTATTTGAGTACACAAACTCCATCCCCCATCTACCTATACTGGACTTTACTCTCCTAATGTCACTACACTACAGCTTTTGACTGGATCCATGACAGATTTTTACACTGTTCTTGACTGTGACCATGACTCCACTCAGCCTTCTAATCTACAATACCTACTACATGCCAGACCCTCTCATGTACCCCCTGACATTAGGTCTAACCTTCTCATTGACCCTATTATCTGAGCTTGACAGACCACTAGACACATTCTTTAGAATTCTAAATTCACATCTCTCCATCTTTCCTTCCTAGCTAATCCAGATTTTCAGAATAGTGCTCAAAGGTTTCAACTCTGGACCTCAAAACATTTCAACAGAATTGATCCCACCTCAGGCACAGTTATTTCTTTCCAAGACCTTAAGGACAAATATGAACTCCACAACTCTCATTTCTTTGTTTACCTACAGGCTCTTCACTACACCACTGGTGTATTGTAGCACAGACCCCTGCCCATCTCTCTTAATGCATTAGATTGATACATTGATTCCACCACACAAATTCCATGCAAAACTTCCCATTTATATAGGCTAATTCTGACTGACTTGTATTTGACGGACCCCCATCAACAGCTCCACCCAGGTATTCAAACTTGGTTGATCTCTTTCCTGCATCGCAATGGAGTCGCTCCTCCTGGACTTTTATCATAGACTAAAGGCTAATGTTTCTGCATATTTTCATGATATGTTATATAAACTATCCCACTACGCTTACATTTCACCTAAGAGAGCAGCTCAGATGTGTCATCGTTCAACTAGTCATTGTCTTAAATTTCATAGTACTGATGCCGACCTGTATCATACCATTTAGTCGTGTCCCATGTTGCGCCCCTTTTGGAATTCTGTGGTCACAGAACTTGCTCACATTTTTCATTCCCCAATAGAACGTGACCCTAATCTTTTAGGCATATTATTAACCTTTTCTAACAAATGCCTCCTCCATGTCTTGATATCTGTTGCAATCCTGCCTCTCTGATAGACCCCCCCCCTCGAAAGACAACCGGTTCCAACGAGCCCTTACTGTGGTTCACGCCGAGTGCATTGCCACTGTCCAAGACAGAGAAGTGAAGGGTCTTGATTTTTTGAAAATATGGGCGCCTTTATTGATTTCTTGCCGATACCTCAAAAACATCAATTTACCCTATGTTTCCAACAGACCACGCGATCCCTAACCCATATGTTTAGATATCAATGCTAGGAGATTGTGGTTTATTCAGTTACTTGTCTGATCTGACCAACGTTTTGCCTCCCTCGCCCTCCCCTTTTTCATTTAATTTTCAATATTTTTTTAGTTTTAAATCCATGACTGCCCCCACCCCCTCTCCCCTCTTTCTCTGCACCTTCTCCCCTGCCTGTTCTATGTTCTTTAGATTGGTTTCATTGCCACTTGTACAGCCCATTTGCTTGTAACCTTTTATCATCTAAATTTTTGTCATAGGCAATGTTCATTTCAGGGTTGTTCTAATTTCTTATAAACTAAATAAGACATCTTAAGGAAAAAAAATGGCTATTCCATACGGGAAATTGCCAAGACACTGAAGATCCCATACAACGCTTTGTAGTACTCGCTTCACAGAACAGTGCAAACTAGCTCTAACCAGAATAGAAAGAGGAGTGTGAGGCCCCAGTGCACAACTGAGCAAGGAGACAAGTACACTAGTGTGTCTAATTTGAGAAATAGACGCCTCACAGGTCCATAACACTGGACACAGGAAGATTGGAAAAATGTGTTATGGACAGACTAATCTAAGTTTGAGGTGTTCAGATCACAAAGAAGAACATTTATGAGATGTAGACCAAATGAAAATATGCTGGAGGAGTGCTTGATGCCCTCTGTCAAGCATGGTGGAGGCAACATCATGGTCTGGTGGTGCTTTGGTGGTGGTGAAATGGGAGATTTGTACACGGTAAAAAGCATCTTGAAGAAAGAAGGCTATCACTCCATTCTGAAATGCCATGCAATACACTGTGGATGGCACTTGATTGGATACAGTTTCCTCCTACAACAGGACAATGACCCAAAGCGCAGCTCCAAACTATGCAAGAACTATGTAGGGAAGAAGCAGTCAGCTGGAATTCTGTTTATAATGGAATGGCCAGCACACTCACCGGATCTCAACGCTATTGAGCTGTTGTTGGAGCAGCTTGACCGTAGGGTACGTAAGAAGTGCCCATCAAGCCAATCCAAACTGTGGGAGGTGCTTCAGGAAGCACAGGGTGAAATCTCTTCAGATTACCTCAACAAATTGACAGCTAGAATGCCAAAGGTCTGCAAGGCTGTAATTGCTGCCAATGGAGGATTCTTAGATGAAAGCAAAGTTTGAAAGACACAATTATTATTTAAATTAAAAACCTGTTATTTCTAACCTTGGCAATGTCTTGACTGTATTTCCAATTCATTTTGCAAATCATTTGATGTATGTTTTCATGGAAAACAAGAACAATTCTAAGTGACCCCAAACTTTTGAACGGTAGTGTATTATTTATGTATATTAAATTTTAATCCAGGGGTTGGTACTAGAATCATCCCCGTTGATGCGCCTGGGTGCATTACCTACAAATCTTTATACTCAATGAAGGGCAAACACTATCAGGAGTAAGCATGAATAACAAATTTATTATAATTGTAAATGAAATAAATATGTTATTCATGTTTAAGGCCTGAGAGTGTTTGCGCTTCGTTGAGTATATATCGTTCAGCGTGATTGACTATGTTCTTCATAATCCTCATGGACCCTCTGAAGTTTTCCTTTCCTAAAACGAATTTGCTCCAAATTATGTTTTTCAACCTGTGTTTTAAGTGTGCTTAAACTCTCTAAGTTCATCTCCGCTTGTAGGATGTCTTTGTGTTTCTAATCGAAATTGGCTATTTGTTTACTCACTTTAAATAGCTTAGTGCCCACTTCTTCAATGACAAGTACCATCAAATTTAAAGAACACTGGTTAAGGATGCCTACTCATTTTTTTCCAAAAATCTAGATTAAGGCACCCTATTGTAGAAACATTTCATATAAGAAAACTTTGTGGGTAATATTTTGTATTTAAACGCAATTGTTGATGCACATTCTTTTGGCTTGACAAAAGCCCTGGAGAGAGGTCCGAAACCGTTGCCGCTCTCTTTTGCGGTCTTGTTTTCTTTAATGGTGTGTTTTTATTACATTTAGATATTTTTGATTGATACATTGTGAGTCTGCATTTTTACTCACATTTGTACTACCTTTTTAAGTTTATCAATTCAATATTTGCCCTAATACATCCAGTAGACAAAAAATAATTCTCCAATCCCGTCTCCAAGATGGGCATCTGTTTGGCTAAGTTCAAGCAGAAGATAATAGTATAATAAATCTTGTTACATATTTTCACAAGGGAAATTGTGATACCCATTTCATAGCCCAAAAGCATATTGCTGAAACATCCGTGTTCAATACAGAATGGAACTGCATGAAGGCAACACTGTAAATTATCCAATTAATGGCTGCCCAAACAAGGAATCCAGCCAATCATGTCTGAGTTATGCTCACATATATTGGCCATTAGTCATGTCTCCACCTCTCCTACTAATGTCAGGACCTCCGGTGGAAGACAAGGACAACAAAGGTCAAGACACCCATGAAAGCCTTTACCAGCTAGGATGCTACAAAATTACAGTACAAATTATACAAGATTATACAATACATTGCACTAACAAGGACATGTATAAAACATGTAGCTGCAAATAAATGATAAATAAGATACATTCACTCAACAACATTCTATGAAAAAAAAATCGACTACGTAAAAAAAAAAAGTCTTGTCTGTAAAATAAATACGTTTTTTTAAAAAATCAGACAAATAGAGGAAGGTATTTTTCTTCACTTTGTAATGCTCAAAATTAATATTCCATCTGCCACCACTAGTGCAAAACTTGGCAAACTATATTTCAAATCTAGCAATTCTGCTTGGTCATTTGTATTCTCTAATTTTAAAGTAAGCAAAACATTTGATTTTATTATACAAGAAAAAAAAATGAGAATTATATTATACTTTTTGTGGACATAATCCACGGCAGAATTCACCCTATGAAAAGGGGTCTTGTTAAGCCATCTGGTGAATTCTGCCATAGATGACCAAGAAAATTAAGAATTAATCATACTTGCCAAAATTCTATTTTCCTGGACATAATCCATAGCAGTCGCCAGAAGTGTTAGCTTCTGCCCTTTCCACTAGTAAAAGTTGCCATGATGTCCAGGAAATAGTCGTTTAGGTATACATCTAAGACAATTTTCTGAAAAAAGCAGAAATTACACCGAAAAATGTTCCCCTGCCACCAAACCCACTGTCTTTGTGCATTCTCCTGACAAGTCACATCCTTATGCAAAATCAGTGTAACAATCTGGGATATAGTCATGTCTACAGGGAGATACAACATGCAAAACAATTATAAAACATACATGTAAAATAAGCAACAAAGCAGAAATTCAGCTTACAAATTGCTGCCCGCATTTTATTTTGTTGCTTCAGGAAAAAAAAAGTGAGAAAAATCCCCTCTGTAAGAAAACACTAACAAGTTGTATACATACAAAGAGCAATGCTCACTCTCTTCCTGTAACTTCATACCACTTATTATTTTGAATAAGTAAGGGTCTACAGATGGTGGAGTGTGGCGTCTTCAATCAATTCTGTTTTGACAGGTGACATGAAAGGCTACTCATTTAGATTTTTCAAATTCAGCTTTCTGGCAGGTGCAAAGTGCTTTTTATTTGGATAATAAGGAATACTGTGAATACACATTTATGTCCCTAGCATGAGCAATTTAAACACTAATTTTTACTTAGAGCTCCAAAGCATGCCCATGTCGCAAAGCAAATGGAGATATCTTGTTTTTATGTTTTAAGCCCTTTGCAGACTAGGAAAAAAAAAAAAAAAAAAAAAAAAAAAACGAACCAACACATGCATGCATGTCTAGCAGGCCCAGCTAGAAAACAGGCAGATTAAAGTGGACCTCAGGAGAGTCCTTCACTTTTTCTAAAACCATAGCTTACCACCATTCCTAATAACGATTATCAGTGATAGACTGTCTTTCATCAGGAGCAAACTCAGAAAATAAATCAAGAAAAATGAATATCTAAAATGCATTCTGTAAAATTTGCAGCATAGGACTCAGGTACCCATCTATGGCCTCCACCAGATGTTTTTTTACTACAACTCCCATCATCCAGAACAACCCAAAAGCTGGCTGAGGATGCTGAGAATTGTAGTCAAAAAACAGCATGAGGCAGCTCCAATTTTCAGGGCCCAAGAACAAGTGAGGTTTTCTATAATTAAGCACAGACCGCACAATCACAATGACACCTCTTTGGTTAAGAATATATTTCCCAAAACGCTGGCCTGCTGATGTGCATTGTGGCCTACCAGTGGTATATGTGCAACTGGTTTGGAACCTCTTAAGTAGTCAGTGCTACAAAGAACTGTCCCACATCACACTAGTATTATGCTACAAAAGTTTCTATGAAAATGAACAAATGCAGTTAAGCAAAGACTCTGTAGACAACTCTGGGGCAATCATAACAGGGAACAAATAAAAACTGACAATATCTTCTTTGATTTCAAGGGGCTTTTAACCATTGAAGGATAGGAAGGTCTTCATTACATTGCTTCATCGTGTGTTGGAGACACCTCTGACTTCAAATCGGTAATGGCCAATTTAAATAAATGGAAATGCTTATATGTTTTCCTATGCTGCAAATGGTTTGACCCAAAATTGATCTACTTGAGTGTTTTTTCAACTGACCCAAGTTTTAAAAAGACACTAAAACCTTTTCATGTAACCTTTTCAGCGCCAGAGGCGTAAGCAATGCACTGCTAAACTATGTGTTGTGTAACCCTCTGGCACTGAAAGGGTTAAATATTTCCTATTTTCACCTCAGTACCCATGATCCACTGTTTATTAGAAGGTTACTAGAGATTTGAGTGGAGAACATGAGGTCCATCAGCTGTTGTTAACTACAATTTCCATCATCCCCATCCATTGACTGGGAATTAAGGAGGTTGTAGTCCACAATTACTGGAGGGCCACAGGTTGGCACTGCTACAGATTTGCATGCTGATGCATTTTGTGGTGTGAAAAAAGGGCATTGATTCATTTTGAAACAATGCACTGGAAACCCCTCAGGCACTGAAAGGATTAAAAGCCAGTGTTATCAAGCCCTTCTCTGCTGCAGCTGATATCAGGAGCCTGATGTCACATCTGTGTAATACCCAGACAGAGCGGGTGGGGACCCATACTCTGTATTTTTGTGGAAAGTGTTCACGCTCCAACACAAACATGTTTCATGTGTCTAGGTGTGCCAGCATCACATGACCCTGTCCCTACCATTACTTTCCACCTCTCCCCAGTGACCTTTCAGGATGGGATGTTTCTAAAGGGGAAATCTACAACTGGGCGCTGCGTGGGACAGATTAACCCCAAGGAGGTCAGTCACAATTATTAGGAAAATAGTTTCCATAGACTATCCAGTCACTAGGTTAATTACCATGGTGCTGCGTGTGACCTTTTCATTATAAAACAATTCACCTAGTGTCACTAATGTTAATGCCAATTCACTTCTTTCTAATGTAACCTAACTCTGAACATTTAATTAGTACCATTTATATTTTAATGAATTCAGTTTATAATAAAAACAAAACATTTCTTTAACCCTCAGATGATAAAGAAGACTCCAGCTCAGAGAAGTCTCTAACATGCAACTGATAAAACTTGCTTTGAAAGGCACATTGCCACCCTGTAGCCAGATTTCCCATCAGGCAGAGTTGGTAACCGTGTAGACAAAAAAAGAAATATGGGGGGGGGGGGGGGGGAGACACAGCTGTGTTGGCCACACCCAAATTGAGGACCACCCTAGCAACCAAAGGATGAAGCACTAAGAGACTAAGAACATCTGGCCATAAATAAGTTCCTCCAACAAGCAGAAAAAAAGTTAAAACAAAATGAAAAGTTACGCTAATTTACTCAAACCTACAGCATATGTACCAGAATAAAGTTACATTTCTTCCAGGAGAGTCTGGCACCACCACTCACTAACCTGGCATAGTCTAACATTAAATCTTTGAAGACCAGAGGAGTGTGCAACGTACTTAATAGCAATGCACATCCCTCTGACTTCAGGGGTTAAAAAAAATCTGCTTTTCTTTTTAAAGTAACCGGAAACAACAGTATCAATCCCTATTTTAAGAATACATACTACTTCACTGTTTTCAAATATATAAATAAGGAGTTTTCTTTCGTCTTTCAAGCAGTAGAATAACAATAAACTTCTTATGTCAGCCATGTTCCACCCTCCATGTTTTAAACATATGGTTGGTGTAATTAAATGGGTTATTTCTTGGCAACACATAACTGTTGGTATAACAAGCAAATCGTTGCTCTCAGAACAATGTCATTACACAAGGACTGCTAGCTAAGTAGAACTGCGCTCACAGCCACTTTCTATAATAATACATTTCATTGCACTGTTTCAACGCCAGCCATTTTCTACTTTACTAATGCGCCCGCTTTCAGATGATAGAAGAAAATCAAAGGGCAATACTTTTTTGACTATATATGATTCATTGACCACAAAGAAAGCAATAAATGGGCCTTTGAAGGTGTGGGGAACTCTTTCACAGAGTCTTTGAAGGCCTTTCATGTTGATCGGGTAAACATTCTCTAATTCTGAAGAACTCCATACTGCCAAACATGTTCACAGCTCAGTCATGGTTTGACTTCACATTTGCTGCTGGGTCACTAGTGTAGGCTAGGATAACCATTCTAAAATAACCGTACTAGTGCTCATACTTATTAATGGTCCACTGTTATCATTGTATGCCAGGGACAGTGGGAAGAACAATTTTCGCTGTGGAAAATGCAGCAAATAAGTAAAAAGAAAAAGATGAACAATACTGGGAAAAACAACTGCACCCTACGAATTAAATAAACACTCCTCAAATTAAATCTGAATAAAATGGGGTTTTGCAATGCATTGGTGATTTCTCTAGTATTCAAGTGGTTAACCCTTTGAGTGCCAGAGGGGTACCGTACCACTGTGGCACTCAAAGGGTTAAAAGTTCCATTTTGATCAATTGGAATTTTTACCCCCATGGTGCAGCGGATTTGCTCAGGAACAACCCATATCTTGGTTCTTGTGTAAGGTCTGCAGTAGATAAAAGCCATATTGGTCTCTTCTTCAGCTACAGTGCCTGCTTTTCTATTAGGTATTTTAGACATCATTTTATAATATCCCTTAATAAGGTACCAGCTTGTTCTTGAAAGTCTTTGGCTGTAATCCTAGCCTAGCAAAAAGTGACAATTTTTTTTACCTGAAAAAAGAAAAAAGTACAAAAGGAACCAAAGCAGTCAAGTACCAAACAAAAAAAAATATCTACTTCACCTGTTTTACTCTACAGGAATCTACAACACAAAGCAATGCGTTGCATACCCCTCTGGCACTCAAAGGGTTAATTACAAGGGACTTCATATGGCGAAGGACTGAAATTACGTAGCTAGAAGTGGTAACTAGGACTGAAGCCCAAATAAGAACTTTCCTCTTTTAGCAGGGGGTAGTTTGGGTACATTTTTTCAGTCCCAATGGCTTTATGACATTGAAGTTCATTGGGTTATTAATAGTTTTAGTTACAAATTTTTCCATAGAAGTCAATGTTAATCTGTTGGATAAAACTAGTGATGACACTTCTCAAATGCAACATAATGTAAGCCTCAAGGAGCCCAAGAGGGGAATTTCTGGAGAAACCACTTTCGTTATAGGGTGCAAAATAAACATTCACTAAATTCCCATTGATTTAAAATGGGATTTCAACACCAAGAAAGCTACAGGACAAACCAAAGCGTTGGAGACCTCTCTGGCGTTCCAGGGGGTTAAAGTGCTATATAGGATTATCAGGAACTTTTATTTCTTTAGATTGTAAGCTTTCATGCAGGGACCTCGCACCCAATGTTTCACTCTACAAAGCACTTGTAATCCTGTACTGTCTAAAGCCTTAAATTGTGGCGCTATATAAACAGGTACTTTTCTGTTATCCAGAACCATTTTCAAAACAACCATTTTCAAAACATTTTTCAAACATGTTTAAACAAAATCTTTATTATAATATTATAATTAATATATTATAATATAACAACAACAGATGCTGACAGGACAGATTCTGACAGAAAATAACAACAGGAATTCGTTTTGAAAATGGTTCCGGATAACAGGAAAGTACCAAGAAACATATTCATTCATTTCTCACGTATGGTGCAGTTGTATTGATCCTCAATAACAAATCTTTAGTGTTCTGAATACGTCCCAGATTTCCAGGAACCAAGGCTAGTAAAAAATAGCAGGGAATTGTTCTAAAGATCCTGTAGTCTGTGAATCAATGTAATAGAGGTATAATTCCACACACAAAATAAAAATAAAAACAATTTCACTGAAATATAGGGCAACTTTCTGCTTCCTCTGTTTTTAACCTCTTGTATGCTATATAGAGAGCTTAAACACAGTGCACTGGAGACCTCTAGCATCCAAAGGGTTACAGACCTCTGTGTGTGTACCTAATTAAAGAGCCTTTCTGCTTCAGGCTGGTTCACTCATGTCAAGAGCAGAAACAAAAGCATTTTACTGGTGAAAAAGGACATGTCTTATTATGTGTGCAGAGCACGTATCAGAAAACAGGTGGAAGCATTCTATGTACAATCTAAATCTATATCGAAGTACTATGGGCCATATTCAGGAATCTAAAGAGGTGCAATTCTGTGTCAAACTAACTGCAGCATAGGGGACAAACAAAAATTCACATTGAATTAAATGGGTATTTTAACCCTAGAGAGGTCCCCTACACGTTTATTTGCAATGCATGGGAGACCAATATAACAACAGGAGGTTAGAAGATCAATTTCAATCAATAGAAATGTGCAGGATTTTCATTTGTCCTCCATGGAGCAGTTGGTTTGCCCCAGAACTGCACCTCATATGATCATAGCTGGGAACTCTCTGGATTTGCCCCGGAGACTCCGGTTTTGACTTTGCATTACTGGGTCTGAGAGGTAGAGGCTGATTCTCCGGATGTGGGGAGTTTCTAATGAAACTCTTCCCACTTCTGTTCTTCCCTGTCTCTTCCTCCTACCATTATTAAGCTCAGCACCCACTCGTGATTAAGCCCACCACTTTTTTTTTTTATACAAATCACATCATTTTTCTCCCCCAGCTCTACAACAGGACTCCTCTCTGGGGGAGTCAACAAGCAAAAGTTCCCAGGTATGCTTATGGTTCCTGAATATGGGCCATAGACCATGATACTTGACTTGATGATAAAAACTTAATTTGTTCTCGCCTTGAAAATGTCAATTCCAACATTTTTTCCCATCAGACAAATGAAGAAATTTAAATAAATATATAAAAAGAGAGCTACTCAATGCTTTGCTTCTCAGTTCGCTGGTCATTATTGATCAAGTTTAAGAGATGCAATTCTTCAGGAAGCCAACTTTACCATGAAATTATCCAACACAATGAATCCAACAACTAGCATTCAATGAGTGAAAACCCCCATTTAAATTAATGGAAATTTTCATTCCACCAGAATTGCACCTATTTTTTTCATGAATACTGCCCACTGTCATATGAAGTTGTTTACATGGGTAAATTACTCAACGTATCTTAAATGTAAACGTAGCTTGCTACACTTTTGGTCAAACCAATTTTTTTTTTTTTTTTCTTGTTTGCTCCTTCAAATTTGTAATTTGCTTTTCATTGGGGTCTGCAATAGAATCTCATTAATAATGCAGGTAGTGGTGCTTTGAGACAGACAAAAAAGCCTTCCACAAACTGAATATAAATCATATGTAAAAAAAATATAGGTGCATGAAAGGGTACCAAAATATAATTTTATTTATTAATATATATATATATATATATATATATATATATATATATATATATATATATAATCTTTTTTTTAAAAAAATATGCTTTCACTACAACAAAATACTCCCACATGGAAACATAGCCTAAGATGGACATTGTAACACTAGCCATGATCAGATCAGTAAGTGACAAGATGACATGCAAGACAAGTCACAGATGTGATAAGTCAGAAAAGTTTTTGCAAGACCTTCATTGTTTTTTATCTGAATGATATGACACAGAATGGCTCAAGTATATAACAAGGCCAGGATTACAAAAAGTTGGAGACATCTTAGTGCATAGGCTCCACAGTATAACATATGAACTGAAGAAGTGATATCACGGAAGAAGTAATCGCCACTTTATCACCTCTATCACATCTTATTGTTATTTCACGTTTTTTTGTTTGTTTTTTTTACACAGAGGCTGAGGAACTAACAAGAAATGGGGCAATTCTGTAGCATATGAATTGCACCATAGGGGATAAACACAAATTCCCATTTATGGGTCTTTTAATCTATGGCATGCTAGACTGGTATCCAAGCATTGTAAAGCTTAGACATATCTTTAGCATTCAAGGTGTTAAAACCACATCTAAATAATTGGGGATTTTTGTTAATTTTATCCCCATATCCCCTATGGTGCATTTGGTGTGTTCCAGAATTGTTGTGTGTTTATGCCATAAAGATACTCGCATCCCTATTCATTAGAGTGTAATAATAGCAAAGCTATTTTCAAATGTATTCACCCCTACTGTAAAATTTCAGGTATAATAAACACTTCCCCCCCCCCCCCTCTTTTTTCACCTCAATTGAAGTGGTTGGTGCATAATTAACAGAATCTTGAGGCAGCTGAAAGATATGACCTGTGGGTGGTTTCAATTTGCTGCCTACTTCCTTGGCTATGTCTCCCATCCTTTCAAGCCCTGGCAGACAATGTATTTCAGTGCACAGACCAGCGCACTGAAAGACATGACATGCAAGGACCTTAAAGGATGGGACAAACAGCCAAGAAAACAGGTCGCAAATTCAAACATGCCACATGCTGAACATATCTCACAGCTGAGGAAGAAAAAGATCAAGAGAGGGAAGGAAATAAAAAGTTGCATAGGGAGATGGAATTGTGGGAGCATATTATACATAGGAATGTATTATACACAGGTTCCAATAATAACAGAAGTATTATGGTGTGTTGATTTACACTTTTGCATTGAGCACTTTCCTGTACCTATAAGAGAAAGCAACATCCAATGGGGAAGCCAGTATCTGCAGGGTGCTACACGGAGAGGTTCTTTCCATACTTAGCTCCTGATGAAAACTCAGTAAATGGAGACTTGCTGACAAGAATAGTTTTCAAGAAGGGACAGAGAAAGAACAACTTGAGCAACAACATAACCACAAAAAATAGCAATAGTAAATACTGCAGCTGAAGAGGTAAGACTGTAAAACACATACACACTCTTTTATTGTCTTTTTTTATGGACGGGCTATTGGCTGCCTGAAGAAAACTTTTAAAGCAGCCCAGAGATTACCAGAAACTTTGAGACTAGCTACAAACCATGTCATTTCTGCTTGCTAGGGAGTTGTGAAATCTAGGAACAGAAGAATACACAGCAGTAAAGACATTATACTAGCCAACCAGTAATGAAAAGAAAGAATGAGAGTCCCAAGTGGTGCATTTACAGTGCAACATGCTCTTCAAGCATCGCCAGACATCCAGTAACAGATTGAAAATGTTAAATCCCAACATCACTTCCTAGAACAATCTGCAATTCCAAGCCATCAGGAATAATGGGTCTTAAACCAAACCCATAGGAAGCCATTGGGGCCTCCACAGTGACTGAAGTGCAAGTTCATGGTTGAAGGGAAAATGTGTGCTTTTTTACAGCAAAGTGTAATTATAGCCAACGGGCCTCTATGCACGTATACTTCTGTTCTTGGTATGGCTTACTCTGCTCAAGAAAACCCCAATTAACAGAGCGGCTTTGTATCATTACCCCCTATGTTTAAACTTTTGAGTGCCAGAAGGGTATGCAACACATTGAGAAGAGTTAAAGAGACACTAACACCGCCTAATAGTCCCTCCCTCAAAAACACAATTACATTAATCTGATCAGAAATCCTAATGGCCATTATGAATCAGTTTTCCATGGGTTGGTTTCCCCACGGTGTGATTTTAACTAGTACTGGATATCAAGACCACAGAGGCAAACAGCATTTTAGCTGGAATTCTGGACCGCAAATACCACCAAAGTATTCTTATGAAGGAAGAAAGAATTAAGTGGGAGGAGTTGGGAATTCTACAATCCTGCAACAAAGAATCATGGCGGCCTCTGTGGACCTGATCTCCAGTACTAATTTAAAGATTCTTTCTGGTGAACCAATCCACAGAGAATTGACACAAAGTAGGGTTGCCACCTTTTCTTCAAAAAAATACTGGCTGTGGCAATCCCTCCATAGACTTAACGTTGGGCAGAAGCCAATTTTTTACCGGCCTGCCGGTAAAATACCGGCTGGGTGGCAACCCTAACACAAAGTGGCAATTACAATTATCTGCATTGATTAACCCTTTGAGTGCCAGAGGGGTATGCAACACAATGCGTTGCGTACCCCTCTGGCACTCAAAGGGTTAAGAGGTGTGTGTGCATGTGGCACTAAAATAATTACAAAATGTACACCAACACAGCTCAAAACATTTTCTGTTAACATATTTCACTAAGGAATATTAACCCTTGCACTATGGCAAGTTGTCCAAAGAAGTGTACCACCTTCTATATGAAAATTGTCTTGTTCCTAATTTCGCTTAGAAGAAAGATTAGCATTCAGTACTGGTCAGTCATTTTAAAACCAAAAAATACCCCACAAAAGGGGTAGTCAACTGTTGGAGCTCCAGCTGTTTGGGACTACAGCTCCCATCATACACAACCAGTTGCAGTCCCATCAGCTGAAGGTCATATAAAAAAAACACTAATATTGGTATTAACCAATATTAGTGAATTCTAATTTTTTGGGGGGTTCTAAGGGCAGTATTCAGGCAGCTAATGAGGTGCAATTCTGGAGTAAACCATTTGTACCATGAGACATCGCCAGCCACATTTAAATGGTTGGGGATTTAGTGACTTTTTGTTTGAACCCTATGGTGCAGTTGGTTTTTTCCAGAATCACACCAATGCACTGCATACCTCTCTGGTCCTTAAGGGGTTACATGTCCTGAATACAGCCCTAAGAGCGAGAGAAATACAGAAGAAATCTTATGACCAGACGTGGCAATGAAGCATGAATCATTTTTGAAGCACCAAAGGCACTTTCATCATAGTGTAAATTCCTAACACAAAACTGACATCAGTGTTTATCCCTCTGAGTGCCAGAGGGGTACACAACGCATTGCTTTGAAATGCATTGCGTACCCCTCTGGCACTCGAAGGGTTAAACAGCACCATTAGAAAGAAAAACATTTTACAAAGCTTTTAATCAGGAAACTATAGGTAGTATTGAGGCAGCAAAGCAGGGTCAAAACTTCAGGCAAAATCTATTTCTTCCAATAGAGCTTTTCTTTGATAAACAGGGTGCAGTTCATTTCCCCTTATGAGACTTACAAAGTAACAGACATTTTGCACATAAATGATAAAAGTGGTGATGGATCAAATAGAGACATTAGTTCTTTATAGGGTTTGATCTAGGTCTGTGAAGGATTTCATGTGTTTAAAGATTTAAAAGCTAGAGAGGTCCCTGACACACACACACACACAATAGGGGAGATTCACTAAATGTTGATAAAGAGGTGATAAAGTGGAGATCACAGCTCCAGTGATATCACTTCTCCAAGTCCTATGTTATTCTATGAAGCCTATGCACTAAGAATTCTTAAAGGGATAGTATTACTTCAAAATTATTATCCCTCATATTGTAGCCCTTAATAAACCGAGTTAAATGACACCAGCGGTATCTCTCACACCTTTATGGTTTAAGAGATAGCCGCTTTCAAAGTTTCCTCTCCCCTGCTATCAGCATTCTGCTGTCAGCAGGAGAATCCGGTCTCTGAATCAAGCGGAGGCTCTTCAGCAGAGCCGATATCGCGTTATGGAAGGAAAAATTATTAATTGAAACAGTCTTCTACGTGTGCTTTGTAAATAAGCACACATAGAAGACTGTTTCAATGAATCATTTTTCCTTCTATAACGAGATATCGGCTCTGTTTAAGAGCCTCCACCTGTCCCGGGACCGGATTCTCCTTTTGGCAGCAGAACGTTGACAGCAGGGGAGAGGAAATTTTGAAAGCGGCTATCTCTTAAACCATAAAGGTGTGAGAGATGCCGCTGGTGTCATTTAACTCGGTTTATTAAGGGCTACAATATGAGAGATAGTAATTTTGAAGTAATCTGTGACACCACTTTGCTTGAAGTAAAAAAAAAAAGTGACTTTGGAAGACTAAAGCTGCTAATGAAGACACAGCAATGACTAAGCATGAGCTAAAATTAAAGTTTCATAATAAAAGCGGCTCTAATTAATCATCATAGTATTTGGACTTTGGAGAGTGTTATATCAATTCTGTCAGAGTTGTAGTTCAAGAGTAGTTCAATGACAAAGCATCCCCCTCCTGCCCCTTCTACCGATGTAACACTGTTCACACAGATCAGAAGGGAGGTGCTCAGGTAGATTGCAGAGAGGGACAATTTTCAATTAAGTTAAGGGAAAACCTGAAAAACTTGTCAAGGGGGGCAGGGCTTTCATTGTTCTCATAGGAAGAAGATTATCCCCTGCTGTTATCTGTCTGGTCTTTGGACTGGATTCCACATCTGAGAAGAGATGGCTTACACTAGGTAAAAGGGGCAGGAGGGGAAACTTTGCTTGTGAATATCTCTCAAACCATAAAGGTTTGAGAGATAAGACTTATATCGTTGTTCATGTTTTCTTAATACCTACAAAATAAAATAAAAGATAAAACAAAGTATTATCCCTTTAACTTGCTCTGGCCCTATACTGTCTCTTTAAAGGGATAGTAATACTTAATTATTACTAATCCCTATATTAAAGTAATATTAAAAATAAATGTATTGCCCACAGTGTCATCTCTCAAACCTTTATGGTTTGAGAGATGATTGTTCCTAAAGTTGCCCTCGCCCTCCCCCGAAGTCAGCGTTGTAGCTGACTGAAGGGAAATCCGGTCTTAAAATTATCAGGCGACTGCAACAGAGCCGCGATCGCATTAATGAGAAAAATATTTCACTAAAACGATCTTCTACATGTGCTTGCAAACCAAGCACACATAGAAGACTGTTTTAAAGGGGAACTACCACCCCGCAATAACTTTACATTAATTAATTCTTCATCTGGCGACTAGCTGCTTAGTAGCGCTAGTCGCCAGAAATATTATCTGGTTTTAAAGATTTTCCAGTTTTCCGGCTCCAAAAGGGACTGACAGCGCAGGCGCACGGACGTCACTATGATGAGATGTCCGTGCTTCCTGCTACTGTGAGCCTCCGAAAAACTGGAAAATCTTTGAAACCAGGTAATATTTCTGGCGACTAGTGCTACTAAGCAGCTAGTCACCAGATGAAGAATTAATTAATGTAAACTTATTGCGAGTTGGTAGTTCCCCTTTAATGAAAGATTTTTTTTTATTAATGCGATCTTGGCTGTGCTGAAGAGCCACCTGAAAGTCGTACGACAAGCTTCCCTGTAGTCAGCTAGAATGGGGAAGGGAAGGGAGAGGGCAACTTTAGGAGCGATTATCTCTCAAACCATAAAGGTTTGAGAGATGACACTGGGGGCAATACATTTATGCTTTTTTTTATTTATTACTTTAATATAGGGATTAGTAATAATTAAAGGGATAGTAATTAATTTATCTTTATTTTAGTTTGTAGGCATTAAAAAACATGAAGAATGATATAAGTCTTATCTCTCAAACCTTTATGGTTTGAGAGATATTCACAAGCAAAGTTTCCCCTCCCGCCCCTTTTGCCTAGTGTAAGCCATCTCTTCTCAGATGTGGAATTTGGTTGTAAGACCAGATAGATAACAGAAGGGGACAATCTTCTTCCTATGAGAACAATGAAGGCCCTGGTTTTTCCCTTCTCTTAATTGAAGATTGTCCCTCTCTGCAGTCTACCTGGTCACCTCCCTTCTGCTCTGGCTGAGCAGTGTTATATCAGTAAGGGGCGGGAGGGGGAATTACTCTTGAACTACAACTCTGACAGAATTGAAATAACACTCTCCAAAGTCCAAATACTATGATGATTAATTAGAGCTGCTTTTATTATGAAACATTACTATCTCTTTACGTATTACTATCCCTTTAATAAATAATCATGAACAAAAGCAAACTCCCACATTAGTGGGATAACTAACCCAGCAGTAGAAACACTTCACCTCGGAAGTGCTAGGTAAGAAGCACATCCAGATCCTTGCAATTTTATAGGATTCATGGAGTTCAAATGGAAAGGGAGACAGAGAGCTGCTTTAAAAGAGCCGTGAAGTTTTCATGAAAAAAATTACATTTTTCTGCTGATTAAACCATGGGTTCTGACAATGCTGGAAGATGTTTCCTTCAAACGTTATTAAATCTCAACATTGTTTTAAGTTAAAACTACAGTTTTCTATTATGGTAACCAGGTGGTGCCATTCCTATAACTATGTATAGCCACACTCAATGACTCAAGTTCTCCTATGAAGTGCATTATGAAAACAGTTTGCCTTTTGGATACAAGTTGGTGCCAGTTCCTAACAGACTGCAATGTTTTTTAATTAAAAATCTCCTGCCTTAAGCAGGAACAGAAATACAACTTTTTTTTTTCCATATAAAAAAGTGTACTGCTGCTTTAACTCCAGCACTGCAATCTGTAATGTAGCTCTAGAACAGTGGCCCTCAGAGTTTTATGTGGAACCTTTTAGGATCAGATGAATCCCAGTGGAACCCTAACAGTGGATTCCTTTTACTCACTGGATACTACATGGGTCTCAAAAACACTGCAAAACCTTTCTAGCATTCAAGGCCTTAACACATTATCAATGTAGAAGATTCTAAAATACAAATGGCTACATGGGAGCTATGATTGATTCGTTAACAAGTCATCTGATAAATAGGCTTTAGGGCAGGAGTGGGCAATCTGAGTCTCTCCAGCTGCTGAGGACTACAATTCCCATCTAGCATGTTTGAGACCTTCAGCTGAATCAGTTAATACTTTTTAACCCTTTGAGTGCCAGTGGGGCAAACAACACATTGTGAAGCAATGCGTCGCTTGCCCCTCTGGAACTCAAAGGGTTAAAGGGATGTATGGATCTCTATGTCCTTACCTCCAGATGCTCTAATATATAAGGTGGATTGGTCATGCCAAGCCTCAGCATTGCACCCTCGGGGATAACTTCCACCAGCTTCCACAGGAGCGTTGGAAGATCTGTGCCAATGTCTCTGCCATAGGCTCCAGTGTCTTCGCTGGTCAGCCAGATCTCACAGACACCCTCTGTGAATAAACCGAGGAGATAATTAGTTGATATATTTTTTTTTTTTTTTATCATACAGCTGTTCCTTTTTAATTCAGTATTTCACTGGGCTTTTATTCAGTCGCTCTGGACATTCAGTTCTAAAGAAGGGGAATACAAGGAGTCTTATCCCTTGGACAGCAGTGGGTTATTAAGTTCATTTTATGAGCACCAGAGAGCTGTAACAATGCAGTAAATTATCACTGTGTTCTGAGAGGAGATTTACATTCACTGCTCATGACCAGCATATGGCATCTTAAACAGCATCTCTTTCTGGGCTATTAGTGCACACAGGGACTTTCATCTAACCTCAGCATGGTGAACTTCAAGGGGAAAAGCTGCTCAGAACAGCAGCCTCCACAGCTTTTGCAAAAACAATAAGTAAAAAGATAGACGATAGATGGAAATACAGACAGACAAAGATAAAAGGGGAGAAATTCTGGAGGAAGCCATCTCCATTGTGGGTGACAAATATACATTTCTGAATTGCCAGATGATTAAAAATGCTTTGCGATGCATTGGATACCTCTCTACCATTCAAGAGTGTAAATATCATTGAAATCAATGTGTGTACTCCCACAGTGCAGATAGATATACCTAGATAAAGATACATTGGATGGATAGTTCATGTAGACAGACAGATAACGTATTACAGATTGACAAAGGTTTGAGAACACAGTTCCTAGCAGCAAGCAGTTCTATATGTCAGGATTCAGGAAACTGTCCTTATGATGCTTTCTTCATCACAAACATCAGGGGTACACAACTCGTGTACTCAAATGCCACCACCGGACAAGGATTTAATAATATTCTACTTGTGAAGAGGTATGTAAGATAAAGAGCCACTGGCTGACACAAATGTCCTGAAATGAAGCTATTAGAACCTTAACTCATATTGGCTTTTAAGTACAAGAGTTATGAGCCCAGGAGAATAAGTTAGTACATCTAAAATGTGTGTTCACTTATGAAGCATTGTACAAAAAGAGCCACACCTGGGGCACGATAAACAAATAAAAATGTCCACAGATTTATATGGAACTTTTAGCCCCTTGTATATTCTAGCATTGAATGGGTTAAAAGCAACATTAAAATCAATGATCATTTTGAGAATTTAAATGTTTCCATTTTGGTGCAGTTGGTTTGCCTCTGAATTGTTGGTTTGTTGTTCTTTGCATGATGCCCCAAATGCACTAAAGTAGAGGCCTCTTGCATAACACTGTTGAACAATGTGCTATTCATTATCTGTAACACATATATCTATTTAAAATGGTATTGGTAGTTTTGAATTCCTAGAATTTGGTCTATTTCTTGAAAGAAAAAACTACACACAACAATTACAATTGTTCTGAAACCTGGCTTTATGCCCAAAATAAAGATACCTTGTTTCAACATCACTGTTGTGTCATGCATTGCACCAGCACCTGCAGCTCTAATTACACAAACTAAAATAGGAATTATCATATGGCTCTCCAGCTGTTATCTTCAGAATAAGAAACACACAGACAGAGGAAGAGAGACAGAGAAACAAACAGAAATGCTGCAAGAGTGCATGCAAGTGCCTTCAAGTGAGAGAATACACACTCAAGACTGGGTAAGATCACATACAAGAGAGCCCACAAAAAACAGTTTGCAAGACAGCTAGCACTCAAGTAGGATAGGACATGCAAGGGTGCTCTTCAGCAGTTGTCTCCTTTGTTAAGTGTATCATGTACTTGCAATCAGTTTGTAACGAGTTTCATATCTGCAGAATATTCTGATGCTTTTGAAGATGATAATAATAATAATAATAATAATAATAATAATGAGAGAAAGAGTCCAAGAGAACAAGCACACATGAGAAGGAGAGAATCCAAGAAAGAGGATGATAGAGCACACAAAGAGCATAAAAGAGAGCACACAAGAAAGAGGCAAACACAGAAATTAGATGGCAACACGATAGTGAGAGAAAGTAAGAAACTGAGAGACATGAGAGCAACACACATCAAGAGAGAAAGAGTGCCAGAAAGATGAAAGCTGTGAAAATTAGACTGACACAGTGGAGTGTTGGTGTCTAATAATGTATATATTAGACAGACTGGGCAACGCCAAGCCATTTGTGCTGTTTTTCATCAAAAAATAAAATAAAATGGAATAGTTATGCAGTTTCAGTGGGTTACTATTTCTTTTAGGCAGAAATTGTTGGCTCCCATCACATGTTTATAGTTCATGAGGGAAGGTCATAGGATGAAGGTTCCATACCTTATTTTTAAATTGTGACAGCTGCATCAAATTGGATTGTCAAATGAGATATTGGTCCCTGAGGCACAATGGCAACATCAAGTGATTGAGTTACCTAGAACTATGCCGTCTCTCCTAAGTCCCTTCCACCTTTAGATATCCTGAGTACTGAGACGTGCAACATTCTCCTCGAAATGTGAATTACAATATTTTTATTTAGATCTCTTTAGCCACAATTAAATGAACTGAAAACAAACCACTTTTTCTGGCTTAGGTTTAGAATCCCTCTTTTCCTCATTATAAAACAAATACATAAACTGATACTTAAAAATGAGTTTTATTAATGGTGTCCCAATCATAAATAAAACTTATTGAACTATTTACATATCCACTTATTTAGTCCACAGTGCTCAAGCTGTTAAGTAAGGTGATATTGGCTTTGGAAGACAAGAAAAAGATAATGGGACTATGGTCTAGCTAGCATGTAATCATCACTGGAGTGGGGTACAGAAACAGACAGATATTAAGAAAATATATTTTTTATACTGGATGGTGTACTGAAGATATCTGCAACTCCAGCCCTCAGATATAATCCCCCCCCAATACTTTGGCTCTTTAGGGTTCCTGGCACTATGGGGGGGGGGGGGTCTGGAAGCTGATTCTAGGAATCTGCAGCATAGCGAGTTGAATGGAGAACTCTAGCATGCAATGGGTTAAAACCTCATTTGAACCAATATACATTTTGTAAATATGTATATCCTGCAGTACAGCTGTTTGGTCCAAATTGCTAGACTTTTGCTTTATGCCTAAAGCCCTTGATATTTTGCATACTCAATCACAGAACAATGGAGGAGATTTATAAACTATGGAAAAGAAGGGTTAAAATGGCTGTAAGATTGTCACTGGTAGTTATAAAAGTATTGAGGACAGTTTAGGAGGGCATAACGCTGTTTAGTACTGTAAGGAAGTTTGTAAAAAGTGGCTCAGCGATTGCAACAATTTAGAGACAGAAGTTTCTTCAAATAATTAAGGCCGTGTCTGACGGGTTATTATTTACGGTCACCGCATTTATAAATGTAACTAGCATACTTTATAAATACCAACACTCATAATAAGGAATATGAACATTATAAGGATCAAGTCACAAAAACAAGAATGCTTTTTATAAAACTCCCCAATTAGACTACCTCATTTATGTACCCTTGTTCTGCATAACTTATTCAATGGGAAATCCCTATCTAAGGTGATGCAAACATCAAAGTTGTATTTATCACCTGAAAACACCCTGCAATTAGCTTATGCAGTAGGGTTTGTCATATTCATTATGTCCTCTTTGTTTCCAAAACAAATTCATATCCTGGATTTCATTGTACCTTGCTGATTAAACAGTAAGAGACCAATAAGTTCAGGCATACCCCAGGGTTATATCTGCTGGTCTGCTCTTCTCTTTTCATTCTATAAACTTCCTGGAGGAAATGTGATCATGTCTTTTGGTTTCATATATCACCAATGTGCTGACCCCAAACAAGTCTACTTCAAAAGCTTCAGCACATACACACATTAGCCACATCATGGATCCCATGTTAAAAATGTCTGTTTAGAAGTTCTGATATAAAATGTAAAGCAAATTGTAGCATTACCTTCTTGAAAATGTGACAGTATTAACAGTGGTTAGAAAATGATGGAAAGAGACATGTCGAATTGTTCCCCACTTTGGAGTAAGGCAAATTGTTCTCCAGGAGGACTGAGGACTGCAAAGAAAGCAGAGGAAAAAATCTACAATTCACTAGTCTCAGGAGAATGATTCTGTGAGCTCCAACTGTATCACCAGCTATCAGAGCTATGTGCATGTGGTAACTATCACATTTAACTCTCAGGAGTTCAGAATTGGCACATTAAGTCTGGATTTCAATGCATTAACTTAAAAAAAGTGCACAGGGCCTATCAGCTGGGGAAGCCTGCAATCAATGCTGTATAAAATAGCAAAATAGCTAAAAGCCCAACCATTTCTGCCATTTAAATACAGAACAAAGGGTTTTAAGGGGTTAAAACATCTGCATAAATAACAGTAAGATTTGATCCACCCTTACATAGTGCACGAGCCTCCTAAGGATTACTGCTATATTATAAGTAGCCTGCATAACTGCTCTAGGATTCGTGACAGAGTCTCAGAAATGTACAGTTTTGTGCTGTGCAGGATCCAGGATCGGGCTGGATTATGGAAGTTAAAGAGGAGTAATTCTGATGCAAATCACCTGTAACAGAATCATTTTCAAAATGTCCATTGATTTCAAAGGGACTTGTATCCCCTTGATTGATCAAGAGGTCTAAGGCATTGCTCTGGGAATTTTCACCTGTCCCCTTTGGTGCAGTTTGCTTGTTCCATAATGCTGTTACCTCACATCACTACTGCTGTTTCTAGTAATCCTGCAAGACATGTTCATTATGGACACTAGATCTGATCTAAGGTGACAGGTCCCATAAGAATATTTATACTGTAAAGTGTCCTTTATAAGCTTTTAAATTCGGTGAAGAGGATGAGCTGTGAGACTGTCCTTAAGTCCAAGAAGTGCTATTTTCCATGCCTTACCAGATCCACTGCATTTAGAGTTAGTCTTTGATTACAGGAACAATAAACTTCATGTTTTTATTATCATTCTCATGTATTTATTTTTATCATAAAAAAAACTATAAACTTTTTTTGCAGAATAAAATCAAAAAGTTAAGGCAAAACGTACCTAGTGGTTCAAGACACACAATATGTAGGAATGCATACTAAAACGTATATCTATACATAAGTATATATATATATATATATATATATATATATATATATATATATATATATATATATGCCTGCATGTATAAGAGTATGGGAAAAGCATGTGTCAGTACATATACTTAATATGTTAATGATAATATGAAACCTGTGATTAGAATGTATGTTAACATGTAGATATACATGAAGAGTAAGATAATGATAGAGGGGTCATGTGAAATTTTGATAGTGGGATAGGAAACCCAAATCAACATTTAGTCCTCTATTCTTGCTGTTAAAAAATATAACATATGCTAGATATTGATCTCTACCAATGCGATCGCTCCACCTTAGTGACAGACAGCCTCCGTCATGGAAGGATGATAGGTAGTGGGACGGGAGTTGCCTCTGGTCGGCAAGCCGGAAGTAGGCTGCCGGACACTTTTTAAACTTTAATTTTTGCGCATGTAACTGTTTTTTTTAAAACTATGAAGAATATTTTCAGTCTTTTTGATAAATGCTCTAACTAATGAGCATTACATATATGTAGGTGAGAGATCCCCTTTAACCCCTTTGATGTATAGACATCATCAATTCATTAAAAAGCACTGGGTTAAAAGCCAGTTTTGTAATTTAATGTTATAGTACATGTGTATGTCTGTGCCAGGCAAAACAGATGTAGTTAGGGCAGGTTAATCTAACCCTTTGAGTGCCAAACGTGTTTGCAATGCATTGCCTACAATATGTTTGCAATGCATTGCCTACCGCTCTGGAGTTCAAAGCATTAAGGAGTGGCATGGAACATAGTGTAAGTGAGGTGCAGATCTGACACAGACAATAAAAAACTGCAAATGCATCATCCTCTACCCACAGAGTTAACTTGTGCAAGTCTAATTCTTCATCAAGATTACTATAGAAAACCAGAGAAAAGTTACTGAATAGTTCTGGAAAGAGGAAAAAAAAGCCAATAACTTTTTAAGTCTTAAATTAACAGTAACCCTTTTTTGGACAGTAAGAACATATACACAATTAAATTGCCTGATTTTTATTATTATTGTTTTTGTTTACTTTTGCCCCATCTTCATCTATTTTTTTTTTAACCCCTTAAGGATGGCCGATCTTGCATGCTGCCATCACTTATGGACCACGGACCTTTTTTTTTTTTTTTTTTTTTTTTTGGCATCTGGTTCAGAGCTTCCCGAACTTCCCGG
This sequence comes from Rhinophrynus dorsalis, assembly GCA_037306005.1. Classification (NCBI taxonomy): domain Eukaryota; kingdom Metazoa; phylum Chordata; class Amphibia; order Anura; family Rhinophrynidae; genus Rhinophrynus; species Rhinophrynus dorsalis. The sequence continues at coordinate 190,843,483 of CM074723.1, forward strand.
GGAGCCCTGAATTCCATGATGGTCCTGGCACGTCATGGGTCCTTAACGCAAGTCTACCCATGGCGTGCCAGGACCGTTAAGGGTCCTTAAGGGGTTAACACATGTCCTTGACAATGAGCTGCCTGGATTTGTTTGCCGAGAGCTCTCTGTAAGGGAACATGAAAGCTGATCCAGTGATACAATGTGAAAAAGAAACTGTGTAAAAAGGAAAGCACACAGAGAATTCAGTGCTACTGGGAGACCACACAATTACATTATATCCTGCTTTGAAGGTTTATCAACCAGAAAACTCTCTGGAAGCTGACATCCAGGTAGCTCACTGCAAGAGAGATAAAAAGGGTGAAAAAAAATAGGGGAAGATGAAAAAAACCATAAAACATATGCTGTTTGACTGTACATATTATGCACTTGGAGAACATATTATATTAAAATAAAGGGTTACTCTTCCTTTAAATGGAAGCTCTTGGTTTCAAGAGAATTGTCAAAGCCCCTGAAAGACTAATGGAATATCTATACCTGGCCAGCCTAGTATACAAGCACAATGCCCTTAACCAGCACAGCATACCTTTTGTAGTACTGAATGGCTGCAGTGAATGGATCACAGCATGATAACACTCAGCTCCTTCATTCTTGCAGGAAGCAGCCCTTCACTTGTATCTCTGAAGCATTTCTATCACTACCATCAAGAGTTCTTGAGCATAAAAGATACCCTTTTCAGTCAATGCTTTCTATATTATAATGAATCGCTTTGTTAAATACTACTAGCAGTTCCTTGAAATAAGACTTGGCAGTACAGAACTTGTTTATGGGAAAAATAAGATAAAATAACTAAACAATGTAATAGATTAAGTTTGATTCCCCATAATTATGAACATTCTAATTAATGATACATTTGATCTACATAAGGGATGGGGAATGACAATCCAATAATAAACGTGCTATGGGACATATGTGGAAAAGCAATAGGGGAGCTGTTCCGAGTCAGACTTTGGAAGGCTACCTTGGTAGATGAGAGATCAGATTGTCAGGAGTGTGGTGAGCCCTGTTTGCCCTCTCATATCTCTCTGTATCTATTTCTTCTAATCTAGATGTATAGCATATAAAAATTCCCATTGATTTACATTAGGTTTAACCCCTTGAATACCAGAAGAGTAAGCAACAAATTGTGAAGTAATGCAGTACATATCCCTCTGGCACTAAAAGGATTAAATGGACTTCTAACTCCCGAGGGGAGATGTACTAAGGTGTGCTAAAGAGGTGATACGGTGCAGATGACTTCTCCAGTTCCTGTGTTATTCTATGGAGTCTATGCACCGAGATCTTAAAGGAGCAGTAAACTTTTTTTATGAAAAAATATATATTGTAGGGATTTTCCTACTGAGTAAAATAAGGGTACTCCCACTGCAGAGAGATTTATATCTCCAGAGTTATTACAGTTTAAACCCATGTTTTTTTACATTAGCAGTGCCCTCTAGTGGTCAAATTCTAATTAGATTTCCTGTTACATTCTAATGGAGAGGAAAGTCAGAAAAGTCAGAGACATACAGTTCTCCATAGAATGTGATAGAAACTGCCTGTTACTTCCTGTCAGTTAGAACTATCAGGAAGTAAACACAGTAAATTCACTTCCTGATTATTTGAACTGCTATAAATTTTGAATAAAACATCTGACATCGATGGGAGTACCCTTGTTTTATTCAGCAGGAAAAGCTCTATAAAATATGTGTTTTCATTAAAAAAAAGTTTACTGCTCCTTTAAGCTCTACATAATAACATAGGAACTGAAGAGGTCATCTCCAGTTCATCACATCCAGAGATCTCAAAGCTACAAAATAAGCAATGCCTAGGAGACCTCTATAACTTTCAACTGGGTAAAGGTCTCAATTTAACCCTTTGAGTGTCAGCAATGTGTTGTGTACCTCTCTGGTACTCAAAGGGTTAACTCAGTGGGATTTAAAAAAAAAAAAAAAAAAAAAACCATTACTTCTGGTAATTTGTTTGCCCCAGAATTGTACATTTACCTCTGTACATACGGGCCACTTTGTTTTCTGCTTAAGTAAATTTACATCAAAACATACACCAAATTTTACCATTTGAGTGCCAGAAGTGTATCCAGTTGTGTTAAAATGCACTGGATAACGCTCTGGCACGCAAAAGGTTGCTAAACAACCGAAAAGTTCATACTGCACTGCTTCAAACACAGAGTTACCACAAAACATGACTCAGTGCTTTGAAGTTTATATTGCAGACTGCAGGGATTCTCCTTTGTAGTGGTTGTAAAGCTGAATCTGGTGAAATAAAGCTAAAAAAATAAAAAAAAGAATGTGATAAAAAAGCACTGGAAACTTCTTGCACATTGAACACAGGTCTGCAAAGCACACTTCATTACTGATCGATGTTAACTGCTTAGAATTCCAGCAAAAAGAAATCCTGCAGCTCATTGGAGAACGTGTTCCATCCCACCATGGCACACAATGGGACATATACAGGTAAAAAGTGGTGCAATTTGAGCAAACCTACTGCACCATATGGAAAAAAAATCCTAAAAGATTTAAACAGGGTTTTTAACCACTTGAATTCATTTGGAACCTCTTTAGCATGGGTTAAACGCCTCAGTTAAACCAGTCAACAAAATCAATTGTCCATTATGGTACAGTTTGTTTGCTTCAGAATTGATCAACTTTTCCTTTGTACACAAGGCCCAAATTATGTCTGCAGCTGAAAAATTATAGCAGGACTCTGAGAAGAGCCAATAGAGGTAGACAAGCTAATCTGCATACTCTATGGGCTTCTGACAGTGGAAAAGCATTACCACTTTACTACCATATGGTCACATTTTCCGCTGTTAGGCTAAGCACACACAGGCAAGGTATTTTGTAGAATTATTTCATGTGATGGAATTATATGTGATAGAGATATGCCACTTTACTGTGTTTTACACTGTATTTTACAGCAAAGCTTTCTTATTCCCCTCCCACCAGTTACATCCTTAATTACCTACGATATTTGCCCAATCCCACTGAATTGCTTACTACATTAGTGTACTGAGGCTGATGTGATAACCCCAAATGGTGCAATTCTGAAGGAAACCAGAGGGGACAAATATGAATTCCTACTGATTTGAAAGGCCTACTGAATGCTAGAGAGGTCTCAAACATAGTGCAAAGCAATGTGTTTGGGACCTCTCTAGCCTTCACGGGGTTAAAAGACAATTTAAAGAGAGTTGGGAATGTGTGTATTAGATATGGTGTAGTTGGTTTGCTCCAGAATTGCATCACTTGATCTTAGTAAACCAGCTTTACAGTTGGCTCTGTCAGATTGACGTGCACAGAGAGGTTGGCCTTTTATTTGTACACACTGTTATTGCTGTAATATCGTTACCAAGGTAAAATACACATTATACCAAGCCTGTCCTTTTGTAAGTACACTTAATGAAAAAAGCCCAGAACTGCTATGAGAAAACCCCAACTGGCTCATGTCACCCATGTTGTGCATACAGTCCCAATAAACTCCCAGTATTGGCTTGCAAACCTATACTGTCAGTCTATGGTGACTGAGGGCCCAACCAACCTCTGTCACGGGATCAGCCAGTCAGACACTAGGGTCAGTTTCTGATCAGATCTTCAGATAACATGACAGGCTTCACAATTTTGTCTTTCTTCCTAAGGTCTGTACCCTAAAGAGCAGAGATACTGAGGGCAGCTATTCTGTCACAGATAACCATGGTCTATCCCAAAGATATGAGTATTTATCAAGGTTTATGTCTTAGAAATGAAACGTTGATCCCACTACAGTAAAATTTTGAACACAATCTAAGAGTCCCAGTCAAATTTGTTATTACATGACCCATTGTATTTTATAAGGCACTTTGGAAAGACATCATTACAGAGTACTCACTTTGGGATGGGGTGGTGTTCACAATTTTTATAATGATTTTAAATCACCGAAACCTCTCTCTGTCCCACCTGTGATGCAATAAGTTCATAGGAAAACTTAAAGTGCAATGAAAATCATTTTATAAATGGAGAGGTACCTCCCACATTACTACAAAGACTGGACACTCCTCTAGTACTAAAAGGACCACAGGGATGTGTAATACAATGGCTAGCCCTCTGGTCATCTATGATTTCATGGTTTATGTAAGAAACAGAGTGAGTTTAAAAGAGAAGGGACATGAGTCATCTGTATATGTTCAGCTAATTTCCCTGCATTATACACACAGAATATGCTTCACTTTCTAATAATCTCAAATCATGTTGGTGGCAGGTTCACTATAAACAAGTTCACAAACAACCTCTTTACAAGCCCAGGAATTTGGTTCCGAGCACCAAAAGGTTAATGGCATCTTCTTGCTCAGTCATCTAAGAACAAAGCTATTTTACTTGTGGGCATAATAAGGAAGCCTTTGCTTTGGACGTTAGCGAGGTCAAAATATACTTTTAGGGTCAGTTTGGTTTCTATCTGTAACTATCTTCAAACCACTAGGGAAAAAAAATCAAGATAGGAAGCTTGTTTAAAAAATTATTAGTCTAACATTTACTGTATTTTACTTTATTTTTTCCCATTTTATATCAAACAGGATGGATGAGTGAATGGAGGCAATTTACATTCATACACATGCTGTTATTACTATGGATGGGTCTAATTGTTTCTCTGAGACCATGAAACTTGGGTCATAAGATCATTCATTCTATTATCAAGAAAATTTTGGTGCAATTTCTCCATTAGGTGACAAATGTGGGATGCATAAAATCAGCTTTAAATAACTACTAATGTGAAATTAAAAAATACATTCAACCACAGGCTTTCACTAGTTAATCATAGCTAATCCCACCTCTGGGAGTTGAAACATTATAAACATATAGCCCTAAATGTACAGATCTGCTTAAGTGGTTTTTCTACCTTCTTCAATGGCTGAAGCTGTCAGTGTCAGCATTCTAACTACTGGTTCTGCAGGTGGATAGAACATCACAGCAGCCAACAGAAACCATGAACAACCTCTCTTGATCTCACAGTATTAGCTCTAATGAGAGGAAACCCAAAGAGGGACTGGACTTTGCCAGAGGTTGAAGTAGAAAAGATTAAGTAATAAAAGACAGAGCTTTAACCATTTAAGCATTAGAGGGGGGGGGCAAAACAGATTGCTTCACAATGCAATTTTTTTTTTTACCCGGTTGGGGTGAAACTGGAAATGGCTTCAGGTTTTTTTTTTCCATCCTCTGGATCAACAGGGGTGTTTTGGCATGGGCTGGACTTGATGGACGCATGTCTTTTTTTTAGCCTCTTCAACCATGTTACTATGTTACTTGCCAATCCCCCTCTGGTCCTTAAAGAGTTAATAATTATTATTTCTATGTTTTCATTTTAGTAGCCTTTTAACACTTTAGCCATTCAAAAGGTTAAAAAGAAAATGCACATCAGGATATGTACCTGCTAATATTTTTTTCCCTCCCTGGTGTCCCTCTTTTTAGGAGATCAGCCTATGTGATGTGTATACATGTGTATCCCTTTGTTCCACATCAAATCTCACATTAATATTTGTTTAAAGGGGAAGTTTCACCTCCCCATAAATCAATCATTTTTTATTGTGTTCCCAATACAGCCTGGATCCCTCTCTTGTTTTTTTCTCCTAAATCAGTAATTTCAGTGAGCTATAAGCTTAGAAAGTGTCCCACCCACCAGCCCCAACCCCAGGAACATCACTTAAAACAAGTGTCCCTCTTCAGCCATTTAAAATGTTTGGAGGTATACAAATGTATGCATCGCAGTACTGATCCTTTTTTAAGAAAAAAAAATAAACCTCCACTTACACCAGGGGTGACTAAGTTTGATCCTCAAGGGTCAACAACAGGCCAGGAGTAAAGGATTTCCCTGGTTAAGCAGAGGTGAGTCAAGCAATGGCTCATACACATTAGAAATCTGTGCTCAAACAGGGAAATTCTTATATCTTGGACTGCTGGTAACTCTTGAGGACTGAACTTGGACACCCATGACTCACACCTAATTGCACTGACCACAGTCAGGACATATATTCTCTAACCACTGTTAGTTTTGTATGGAAAATAATAATAACCTGTACTATTTGCTTATTGTTCCAGATGCTTATGTTATATGACAACTGTGTCTTTACACTACATGTTTACATGAACGAATAAAAAAATTATACTATATAACTTTATTCCTTTTAGCTGATTGAATAAATTCCTTCCATGTGTCATACAGTCAGAAAGAAATAGGGGTTCTCACACAAGTTAATAGTACCAAGTGCTACAAACAACCATGTCAAAGAAAAATTAGTTTGTAAGAATACATTTGTGCCTAGTGCTGCATGTTTTTACCACACAAACCAAAATGGCCTCTATGCAGAGTTATTAATTCTCACTGGATTAGGTCATATATATTATAAGTTTGAAGATGTACTTTCAAGTCCAACAGGGAAAAAATAAAAATTAAGCCTGAAAAATTAAAAGGTAATGGTTACATAGTATGGTGGGAAGTGCACTGTTAATCCTGCTGAGTGAAGCAAGGGTACTTTTACTGCATTTTTTGGTTATAGTACTTCAATAACCTGACATTTTTCAGATGGTGTTGCTATAGTAGTCTATGGGCCACTATAGACAGTGACTCCACGTAGGCTGTTGCAGCAGAAATACCATTTACATGTTAGGCTACGGACGTAATCTATCCAAAGAAAATGCAAGCTTGAGATGTAATAACTGTTGAATAAAACACCTGTTGGCAGTGGGGTTAACCTTGTATTACTCAGGGATAGACTGCAATATATTATCCATATTATGCAACACTTTCCATTGAACCCAATGGATGCTAGCGACATCTTCAACTCATTGCTTCGTAGTGTGCTGAAGATGGCTTCTGTATTAAAAGGGTTAAAACAGATTACCTGTGCAGTATGCTCACTCCTGCTCTCTATACCAACTATAACCTCCGCTCCACTGCTAACAACTCGCTACGTATACCACAATACAAGAAAGTAGCAGGAAAATCTGCCTTCTCCTTCAGAGCTCGAAAGGCCTAGAACAATCTTCCGGAAATAATCAAATCTGCTCGCAGTCTAAAATCCTCCAAAATAAATTCTTCTTTATATCTAAAAACAGATTGTGTTTTTAATTTTAATATTCCATACGTATGTATATTTATATGTGTATGAATATATAATAACATGTAATATATAAAGTTTCTCAATTCGTGTAGATATGCAACCCTTTACTGAAAACTATCCTTGAAAACGAGAGAAATCTCAATGTATTCTTCCTGGTAAAACATTTTCTAAATAAAATAAAAATTCAAACGCCGCCTAGTATTAGCTTCATTTACAACATATATATGATTAAATTTGGATTCGTAAACTCAATAAAGACAGAAAACTAGTAACAGCCTTTCAACAGCAAGGCATCCAAATGAAAATTACAGTGAACTGTGAAAGGCTAGATATAAAAATTAGTTATGTCCTAGCAATGAAAGAGCAGCTTTCAGGCCTGAGTCTTAATATGCAACCAACCTTTTCTAAATATAACTGAGAATTTTCATCTCAGTGAGGATATTAATAAAAAATTATGTTTCATAGCACTCACAATGGAGGTTTAAAACAAGATAGACCATTTTAAACTAAATAGCCATATAAAAATGTTCCCCACATTACTGTGGGTTACTTGTAAAAGGTTGTATGCGAAATAGCCATGCTGGCTATTAGCCTGGAGGTCCCACATTATCATTGGAGGACCCTTCCCGCCTCTAAACAGGTGAAACCAAATGTAATAAAGATGTGACCTCTTTATTCCCACCAATTCCTGTACCAGAGTTTTTATTTAAGCAGTTGTTTAAATTATGTTGGGGACTTGTTTTTGTTGGGGTTCTTTGTGGTTGAAGGAAAAGGAGGATAGTGATGTGTTGCCATTTTACTGCATGCATCTACCAAGTGATCATTTCTCTAACCCTAAGCTGGGGCATACAATTCTTTCAGGAGAGTGTAAAGTAGCATATTCAGGTAAAGGGAGGTGGGAAGTCCCAATATCTAGCTTTTTTAAGAGACCACCCACCCCTAGTTACTACTATGTATTTGCTTATTCTGTTTTTCCATGTGATTGCAGAACCACCTAACAAAACCCATTACTGCTAGGATTAGGAGAATCTCCTCTTTCAGGCAAGGGTTCGGGATGGGTGCTAGGCACAAGAGGGGGCAAGCAAAATAAAAAAAATTCACAGCTCTAGAACACCAAAAGATATACATTTAATATATAAATTAAAAATAAGAACCCAAGTAATAAGTTATGGGGAACAGCAAGGAGTAAGGGGGTTCTCCAAGTCCATAAACTAGGCAAAAAAATCTAAAGCAAATGCCAAGACATAAAAACAAACCTGCATTTCTCAATTACTCAAATGTGAGTCCTGTATATAGCATATAATATACCACTGCGTTAATACATTAAAAAAAAAAAAAAAAAAAAGGATTTTTTTTGCATAGTTTGACCAAAGTATGTTTAAGGTCATTTACCTCTCCAAGATAACCCATTTTAAACAATTCTTATCCAATATATATTACCATCTCTAAGTTTAAAATTACCTTTGAAGAACTCTTGTAAGTAAACACATTGGATTTAAAAGCACCTAGTTAAAAACAGAAAAATGTTATAGGTGCTGCAAAAAAGATAGAGAGAGATATATAGTATGTTTTGTATAGTAATGTAATGCCATAAGAAAAGAGCACTCTATGAGACTTTAAAGTCAAAAGTTAATTTATTATAAGTCAACGTATCGGGCCTCACCCAAGGACCTTCATCAGGACTATTGGAAAACACAAATAAAAATAAAACATATATACATGTGCAAGAGTCAGAAAAGGGCACCACGCAAACAAAATGTGAATACCTAGTGACCTCAGAGAAGCACAATCCAGTGCAAATGAACTATGGCACATCCAAGGTCAACTGACTAGTATAACCCTCTCCTATCCTCTATAATGTGCAAGCTACTTCCATGGCCTGGTATAAAACACCCAATGTCCCCAAAAACATGAGAAATCAAACCATCTATGAAAAAATCAAAAATAGAAAAAAAGGTAAAAAATGTCAGGCAAAATCCAAAATCGTTGGATAATGTAACCTAATTCCTATGTCTCACATCTGAGGATATCCACAAAATATACAGTGTTCCATATCTCAAAGTAGACCTGTGAAAAATAACAGCAGACTAAGAACATATCAATTCCAATGATTTTGCTAGGATAAAATATGTAAACAAATGTCTGACAAAATAACAAGTTTGGACAGCAAAACAAAAACTATGCTTATTAGGTGTATAAATGATCCAGTATTTGAGTTGCAGAGACTCCAGTGCATCATGCAGCAAAATGGCACCAGGGAACTCATGGCTGCACGTGAGTCCTATTAAGAGAGTTCTATATACACACACTCACAGAAAGTGTGATTGACAAACAACATTCTGCTGGCAAACACTTCTTTCTCACATTTCCAAACACACAAAATCAAGATTTCATTTGTAGATAATTCCATAAAATTAGAAATGAAAAAAAATGCAAAATTTTTTGTTTTTGTTTTACATATCACAGCACAAAACTGTGCCTACAACAATCTGTTGTTGAAGACCTGTCCAGAACTGAACAGGTTTAATCAGCTATGCAAGACAAACTCAATAAATACTCCACAATACTTCTTTTGCAGCCACCTCTGAAATTAACCAATTATGTAATAGATATGCCGGCAGGCATATAGCCGCCTAACACAGAAAAGCAATACTGCCTTGAAGCAGATTAAAACAAAACACAGAAGATGATCAATATTGCATGGAATTAATGATATCACTGCAGCTGTAAGAATTATGGGACATATGTATAAAGTCAAATGAGATGCAATTCTGGAGCAAACCACCTTCACAGGGGACAATAAAAATTCCCACTGATTTAAATTGAGTTTTTAACCCCTTGAATGCTTGGGAGGTCATTGCTTCACAATATGTTGCAGACCTCCATAGCAATCCTGAGTGCAGAAGCTCCATTTAAATCAATGCCACTATGGTGTAGCTTGTTTTCCCTACAGTTGTTTCACTTTTGTCTGGATATGTATCCCTCTATGTGCGGTTTTAGATCAACACAAAATCCCTGCATGGTTTTCTGCAATTCTATTTTCTACTTTACCACTAACAAATCTATAGGTATTTTCAAAAAGCTTATGACAAATTACAGCAGTCAACTTATCAGAAAGGTTATGGGAAGAAAAGCTGACAGGCTTTTACTTTTCATCGATTTTTCGCAACACACTTCATACATTTATTTTTTTAATATAAGCAATTTTGAGAGGTTCTTTGTGTGCACAATTGTTTATTCTGGAGGAGTGTGAATCTCGGCAGGTAGTCTCTGCTGCAGGCCCTTAGTTTTGACCTTCTCTCTGGCCCTCATACTCTTATCAATAACTCCCTGACCTCAACGCTATTCCTTTTTCCAACTGAGAATTCTTTTGGCAGCTTAAAGAACAGTCCAGGCCACTGAAATACATCTCCCTCTGCAACTCTGAAATCTCAAAGACCATCTGCCAAGGGGAGCCCTGACATAAATGTTTGTCAAAAATTGCCTGCAGTCTCAAGGACAATCAATCTAAGGCTGCCATGCCAGCTTCTCGGTTCTGGCCTTTACAATTCATCGCTAGATGAACTTCAGGGATTTTTTTTATGGCTGAAGAGAGACAGGGGAGTTTCATGACCTGAATTCCATTTCATTTGATCTTACCATGCAATCTAATGTCACCCTCACCTTTCATTAACTTAAAGGGGCAATTCAACACAACATGTCATTTGTTTTTAGTAATCTTAGTGCAATTGGCTATCTTGGAAACATTCAATCACCCATTATGTTACAGTTTGACATATCAATCTTAGAAACATGATTATTATTTTTAGAAAGACTACTGTATAGAAACATGACCACTATTTACACAAATTTGGTTACTTACTAGCATAGAAAGAACTCCTTCCCAGAAACACTTGCAGGATGATGCTGGAGCAGACAGATTCCAGACACATCTGCCACCCTCTCTAATTTCCTGTCATCATAAAATGGGGCTTTTAAAGCCTTGAATGTTAAAGTTCTTCAAAAAATTGAGGAGCAAGTTGTTGGAACTCTCTCATTTAAGGAGTTAAAAATCCCAACCAAATCAAAAGGGGGAGATTTTTTAAAAATTATTCTTAACCCTTTAACTACTGCCCGATCCATGGGGTGGGTGACTATTAAGTACTACAGCACTTTCTTTTTTTGTAATGAATTCTGGGATGGCAGAGTGGCGTGTAGCCCCACTGCAACCCCATAATTCCATGACATGCCAGGACCATCACTGGTCCTTAATGTCTGGACTGGCGTGATGGTCCTGTCATGTCACCGGATGTTAAGGGATTAAAGCCGTCTGCATGTTGGTTGGTCACTAAAATTTTGCTAATGTATGTAAAGTCAGCTACTTAATGAATGCCAGCATTTTAAAATATCTATAGATTTCTGCCATTTTTTTTTTTTTTAACGTATTATTCCTGGCATCAACCCTTTGAGTGACAGAAGGGTGAGCAACATATTGTGAAGCAATGGATTGCTCCCCTCTCTGGCACTCAAAGGGTTATAATTAAGGAGAAAATTATGTTGCAATTAGCGACATCTCTTTTTTGCCCACCCTAAAGTCAGGTCTACAAAAACTTGACTAGAAATCATTATGACTTCAAAAACAGGTGTTAGCAATTTTATAAATGGCATATTTAAGTTCTAGCATAAATTACAGACATTATTCTCTTAACCGCAGTTCTGTATATCTCCTCAAAGGGATTTATATCTGTACCCCATGGTCATCTAAATATGTAAATTCTCACAAGCAGGGTCCTCTCTACATTGTAATGGTCTCTACATGTATGTTATGTTAGGCCACATGTATACAAAGTGGAGTAATTCTGGACCAAAACAACTGCACCATAAGGGGCAAGTAAAAACTCCCAACATCCTCAATGACTTAAAGGAGGAGTCATTTTTATGAAAAAATATACAGTGCTGCGCTTTTCCCGGTAAGTAAAACATGACTACTCCCCACTGCCGAGAGATGCATATTTCCAGAGTTATTACAGTTTAAATGTGTTTGTGTGTGTGTGTGTGTGTGGGGGGGGGAGTTGTTTTTACATTAACAGTGCTCTCTAGTGGTCAAACTCCAATTAGTTATTCTGTTGCATTCACTGGGAGAGGTGAGTCACTGACAAATAGTTCTCTATAGAATGTGATAGAAACTGCCAAGTCATGCCGTCAGTTAGAACAATCAGGAAGAAAATGTGCTGTAATATACTTCCTGACTATTTTAACTATTATAAAATTTGAAGAAAAGAGTTGACAGCAGTTGGAGTGCACTTATTTTACTAGGAAGGAAAAGACCTATAACACAGGTTTTTATTAAAAAAAAAAAACAAAAAAAACCCTTACTGCTCCTTTAAGCCATTAAGGACCGGTCCTGGCAGGTCATGGGTTGTCTGTGGGATAAGGACCCATGATGTGCCAGGACCATCATGGATTCCAGGGCTTCCTGCATTGTTGTATGCTGTTCAGAGAGCCCTGTATTGGAGCACAAAAAAAGAAAAGCAAAGCTCAGTGGTCCTTAAGTGCTGGATGCAAGAGCGTGCGGCCCATCCTTAAGGGGTTGGAACATCTTGGATCAGAGCACTCTTAGTCTAATTGCTTTGCAATGCTCCAGTATTTAAGGAGTTAAAAGCCCTAAAACGGCAAACAAAAAATCAGTTACAAGTTTGACTTTTTTTTTTTAAGATTACAGACCAGCAAATGAGAACCAGACAATTTTATAGCAATGATAGGAAGGATTGTAGAAACATAAGATGATGCTATTCTGAGGGATTGTTCCATCATTACAAACACAATATTTATATATATATATATATATATATATATATATATATATATATATATATATATATAATTTATTTTTTTTTTTTTTTTTTTTACAAAAAGGACCACTGGAACCTGGACACTAGCTTGGGCTCTCCTCCCATGATATCCCCCAAAGCCTCATTCATTCAGTTCTCACTGCACTATATAGAGCAGAACATGACATACATATTGAGAGCCATTATTTGTCTTCTTCAGTTTGAGGGAACTGGCAATAGTGACAGAAGAAAATCTGCTGGGAGTTTCAAACAGACTGCAGGCGAAGGGCCTGAAGGCCTGAAGGCCCTTCGCCTGCAGTCTGTTTGAAACTCCCAACAGATTTTCTTCAACATGCCAGTCCCCTCACACACACTGAGGACAGATATCTCAAATCTGTCTTAAGGGACAACTAACAGGTTGGAACATATGGGTGAGTCAATCAAAACTGCTAATTCTCTTATTAAGTCGTTTGTGCTCAGACAGGTAAATCCTAGCCTAGAACAGGTCTAAAGAACACAAACACAAACAAAATCACTATCTAAAATTATGTTCTGATTGCCACTGAATTTATTTCCCGTATATCACCACTTGATAGACATATGTGCATCACAAATATCATATACCTGTATTGTTCATCAGTAAAGGTTACTTATCAAGTTAAAAGTTTATAATAAATCTATATATTTTATTATTATTATTATTATTATTATGATTTTTTTTTTTTTTTTTTTTTTTTTTTTAAACACCATCCTTATAGAAAAAGCTAGAAGCTTACTAACGGACAATAAATAAGCCCTCATCGGATCTGACCTACTCAAACACAGCTGCAGGACATTTGTGTTGTCACCAAGGCCTTCAATAGTACACCACACCTCTCATCAGCCTTGGCACTAGTCTATGCGACTCTTTATATAACTTCCTTTTGGTCATGTGTTTGTGCAAGTTCCAGTACACGGTTTCTCAATATTATCCCTCAGGATACACCAACAGTGCAGGTTTTCAAGATATTTCTGCTTGTTAAAAGTGGCTCAGTCATTGTGATTGTTCCACCTGTCCTTAACCAGGGTTTAAAACCTGACCTGTTGATGTGCCCTAAGGACTAGAGCTACAAATCACTGCTCTAGAATTTGGATACATCAAGATTAGTGTTAGTATTGTGTCAGTTTGACAGTGCATAAATTAGTGTGCCACAATCATTGTGCAATTTTCTTTGATTCAATGACAACATGTACAATCCATGATAGACTTATGTCAATAATTGTGTCAGAAGGGTGTCAGAGTGAATGTGTTTATGTTTAAGTAATTAGGCCAGATTATGGATAGCATTGTCAGAATTATTGGGTAAGTAATGGATTGATAATAAAGGAGAATTGTTCACCAAAGTGTGAAGTTTTGTTGCAGTAAGTATTTCAAGTATGTGAGTGACTGTCAAATAGCACGTGTGAGTATTTATCATGGAGAGCCTGTGTACAAATATGAAGTGGCTGTGCATGTCATGGATGTCAGGCCCTTACTGGAGCAATGAAGGTTATGTCTTTATGCTGATGAGCCTCGGTTGTGCACATAATGAACATCTTTGCATCACTCTCTGACCTGACCTAGGAAAAACCCACTGATAGATAAGTGAAAGGAAACAAAAGGAAATGTTTGAGTACTTCCCTGCATGTTTAAGCTTCACGTTTTAAGACGTATACTATTTAGAATACAGGTATCCAACCCTTCTCCTGAAGAGCTGCCAAGAGTGCATGTCTTCAGTAAATCTTTGCTTGAGTACAGGTGGGGATGTCAGTTCCCAGCCATTCTCCTGTGGCTCGGCACATGTGTCAGTGGAGCCACATGACAAAGGCAATGTATGTAAATATTGACTTTGTCACTGTTCTTTACTTCTGTCCTTCTCATGTAGGCTGATAGGCAGAGAGCAGCAGAGAAAACAGCTCCCAGTGCCCTAAATGGCCAAAGATGGGACAGGCCTAGTAGCGAGAGCATAAAACATATATTTTATTATATGACCTATTGATACCCCAACTGGAACTGAAAGAATTATTTAGAAGACCAAAGTATTTTACTTACATTTATAAACACATGTAAGGATGTTTAAACAAATAATTTTGTGAAATAGATTGCTGTGAAGAAATGTTTATTGACAACAGTCTGATCTCCAAAAAGGGACACCAGGAAGGGAATAAAGGACATAGGGATTGAACGTTTGTTCATACCTTTTATCAGCCCCTTATCAGTACAAATTATCACAGGAAAACCTATAAAAAAAAAAAGTGTTGTTTTTTTTTGTTTCACTTTTTTATATTATCAAACTAATTGATGGGGTATACATATAAAAATGGAATCAAAAGAAAATCTTAATTATCCTTAAATTGTATATAATTTGTGTGGCTATAGTAATGAATTAGAGGGTAATATGGTAGAACAAAGGACAAAATTACTCCTCTAGTGTAATAAAAGCCCTTGTCACCAAGGCAGTAAGTACTGGAGGAAAATGCAACACGTTATGAAGTAATGTGTTGCTATCCCCTCAGGTTCTTAACCCTTTGAGTGCCAGAGGGGTACGCAATGCATTGCTTTGCAATGCATTGCATACCCCTCTGGCACTCAAAGGGTTAAAGGGTTAATCCTGTGCTCACGCTGATATCTCCTAGAAACACACAGTAGCTCCTGAGAATGAGTGTTGACCACCGTTGCCTTATTGTTTATATATCTTTCTACAATCAAAGTGAGACCATCATTTCTCAGGTGATTGAGAGATGGTCAACTTTTGATACTTGTATAGTTTTATAGTGCCTCTCTCCTCCAAACAATTTTTTTTTTGTTTTGTTTTTACACAAATCTAAATTTGTGCAAAACAAATAAAAATAATAAAATATTTATTTTAATATTTTATTTTTTTTTAATATGAAGACAGAATTAAAACAATCAAAGTGGGGAATAAATGTGAATGTTTCAGGCCATTTACTTCATCTAAAATGGAAATAACCCCCACTTACATTACAATGTTCAGAAAATCCTAATGGTCCCCGTGAAGTTTTCCATTGTGCCTTTGCTCAAGAGAGAACATCAATCAGTCCTAGAAGCCCTGTCCACAGAGGCAGACATGACAGTTGCTAGAAGAACCACAGGATGTCAAACACTGCTCAGTGTACATGCTAATCTTAACCCTTTAAGGACCAGAGGTGTGTACACTGAATTAATGCATAGAACTCCTTTGGTTCTAAATCCTTTGAGTGCCACAGAGGTATCCAACACATACCTCTCTGTCTCTCAGTGGGTTAAAGGGTTAAGCAGATTCATGCACACTGCCTGGTACCGAATGAAAAAAAAAAAAAAAACTAACAGCAACAGGCATGTGCACCTCCATGGACAGGACATCCAGGACTGACTGAACAGGTTATCTTTTTAACAAAGACACAAAGTCAGAATTCACAGAGGCCATTACAAATTTCTGGGGCAATTTTTAAAAGGTATTTGCACTCCTTCAAAACACATTGCAAAACCCTACTGCAAGCAAAGGTTTGGGTAGGTGGCATCCTAATGCCAGACCATTTTCACATCTGCATGTTGGTACCTTGTTATCCCCTTAACCCTTTGAGTGCCAGCAATGCCAGGATAATTAGGGTTTTCTGTTGATGCCATATTTATATGTATAACCCATCATATGCAAAGTAGTGAATTGTGTACCTATCCTGCACTCAAAGGGTTAACCCCTTTAGGACCGTGGGCATGCCAGTACCATAACGTTTGGTCTGTTAAGGTCCTGCCACGTTATGAGTTTAAGGATAGCATTCTTCTAAGGGCACACCATGATCATGCCTGGAGGCTGAAATTGACTGTACAAACACTGGATAAGTCAGTTTCAGTCTCTCTCTATTCGAGCCGGTAGAAGTATTTGCTCGCGTGTGCCGGCTCAGCGAATGAAATGGCTCTGGTGCTCGAGTGTAAAAACCCCTGGTCCTTAAGGGGTTACGGACCAGAGTGGTGTGCAGCAATGTACTACAAACCCCTCTGGTCCTCAAGGAGTTGAAGAAACACTGAAACAGCCATTTGGGATTTTGTTCCAAGAAAAAAAAAAAAGGAAAGGTGCATTGCTGTAACCAAAGTGGAGTGCACATTGACCCCTTGCTAGAAAAGTTTCTAACTGATTACAAAGCAATGCGTTGGATACGTATCTAGAATTTAAGGGTTTATAAACAGACCAAAACTAAACTGCTATTACACAGATAGAAGTGATAATGAAGAAATAGTACAAATGCATTTTACGTTATGTGCTGAACAAATAAAAGATGTTGCCACTAACAATATTATACACCAACATGTATCAAGTGTAAGAATATTACATATAACATTTTTTTTTAAATAATTGTTGACATAAATCAAGAAATGACACATGTATCTATCAACTGCCTGAGTATGAATTGACAGTCTAATTAAGCTAATGACCCACATCTCATTGTGTGTTTCATATGCAGCCTTGCTCTTTTACGCTTCCTGGTGAAACTATGTTGGATCTTCTCTCTTCTCAAAGTGGTCACCAGCAGCCAGAGATCAGCAGATTCATTGTGGTGATAGATGATATCATTAATCCTCGATGAAAGATGGATTCAGAGAACACATGCATATATGCGTTTAGAGAACACATGCAAACCTTTCTGCCATGGTTGCTTTTAACCCTTTAAAGAGGATCTGTCACATTCCCAAACCCTCCCATCAGTGAAAGCCTCCATCTTCCAAGGATTTGCATCATTATCCTGCCACATTAATATTATTCTACACCTCTAGGTTCTAGCAGATAAAGAAGGTGGAGAGAGGTTTTATCAGACCATATCCGCAAATAATATGTTATTTTTTATTATTTCTCTTTATATAGCGCCAACTAATTCCGATTCGCTGTAAAATAGGGAATAGACATACAGAGATATTCAATAGTACAAATCAAATGTGGACAAATCAAATGTGGAAGGATCAGAGGACCCTGCTCGTGAAAGCTTACAGTCTAATCCAAGAATCTCAAAATGATTAAACTGATATTATATATATATATATATATATATATATATATATATATATATATATATATATATATAAAAGTTTTGAAAAAAAAATACTAAAAAATGAAAAGCTCTCTAGGTTAACAGGCCCACTTTAAAGACCGGAGGAGTGTGCAATGCCTAAACGAGCTTTGGTATGAAAAGGACTTGTATGGTGATCTATACAGTACCAAAAGTAATAAGGCTTTAACTGTACATATCAGAAGCACTTACCTATGTATTAAATTTTGTGCATAGAAGTTGCTGTTGCCTTTATTTTCTGTATGCCATTTTGGTCTGCATTTCATATTAGCCACCACCCAAAATACAACAGACTTTTCATTAATGGGATAAGCCATGAAGAGAAACCAAACCATGTTTCTAACAGGACTTGACAATATTTTAATGGAGGTAATATGTCAATGATGTGACCTGGGTTACTGGGAACTCTCCAAGTCCAAGAATAAGACTATCTACATATACCTGGCAATTAATTTTTAAAACCAGAGTCTCTGAGGAAGATCCAACTAATTCCACATAAAATTATATGCCACTTATTTCAATGGTACAGTTTCCCTTTAAAATGGGCCCTGAAGTCCCTTGGTGCAAATTAGCTTTTAAACTTACTCAGGCCCTCGAGTTAAGTAGCTTCTTATCAGTAAGGTAATATCAGACAGTATGTAGTGACACTGCTCCACTGCCTGGGATACCAGCATAGAACACCTAGATGTTTGAGTAGAAAGCAAAAGATGAACACCACAGGCTGCTTTTCATTTTTAAAAGCTACAGAGGTCTTCAACACTTTACGGAATAATGAACTGGATACATGTCTAGCAATCAAAGATTTTAAAACTCCATTTAAAAATCAGTGGGACTTTGGAGAAATGTTATTTACCCTCTAGGTGCTCGATATGTTTCAGAATTGCTCATCTTTTTGCTTTCTGCATTAGGCCCCTAGAGAGCATACAGAGCTGCATGCAAGAAAAACCTCTGCAATACCCCTCTGGCATTCAAAGAGCTACACTGAATTTCCTGCTAGCTAATAATGAAAAATAGCAATGTGATTGCCCCTTTTTTCAATCCTTTAACTCTTTGCGTACCATAAGGGTACACAACACATTGCAACGCAATGCATTGCATACCCCTCTGGCACTCAAAGATTTAATAGTTTGTGTTCTTGAAATTGGCATTCAGCACAAGAGCTTGCCAGGATTGTATTAATACTAGACAAGGAATTTGTTTTACATTTCTGAAATCAAAAGTGCTTCAAACAACTACATAAAGATTGCACTATGATTTACGAGTGTGCCCTTTCACTTTATGGGTTTGGTTAAAGGAGCAATACATTTTTTTTAATTAAATATATATTGTAGGGTATTTCCTGCTGAGTACAATGAGGGTACTCCCATTGCAGAGTGATGCATATTTCCAGAGTTATTACTGCTTAAAGCTGTGTTTTTTTACAATAGCAGTGCCCTCTAGTGGTCAAATTCCAAAGGGTATTCTGTTACATTCTAATGGAGAGGAAAGTCAGTGACAGAGTTCTCCATAGAATGTGATAGAAACTGCTAAGTCACTTCCTGTCATAACTTCCAGGAAGTAAACACACAGTAAATTCACTTCCTGATTATTTGAGCGGTGAGAGTGCCCTTGCTGGAAAAGCTCTAGAACATATAGGTTTTCATTTCAGTGCTGCTCCTTTAAAGCAGAACTTTTACATGATTAAAATAGCTCCGCAAATCATTACATTAGCGATATAGACAGATTTTGCTTCAAAATAAATTAAATTGCTTCATTAACGAAAGAAATCATCTTTTAACCAGGCAGGCACTGGCAGGGATCTTACAGGAAGCGCTCTCTGCGCCTGCACTTTCAGTCCCTTCCCATACCATATGGTACAGTGGCAGTGAACCACCAATCCTGGAGTTGAAGGGGATGGACAGCGCAGACACAGATGCCGGCTCTGCAAGATGTCTGCGCTGTTTCCCAGTGCCTGTCTAGTTAAAAGGTGATTTTTTCGTTATTGCAGTAATTGGTTTTATTTTGAAACATAAATCTGTCTATATCGCTAATATAACTACGCTGTGCTGAGCTATCTTTTTTTTTTTTCAAATAATTTTTATTGAAAATAAATGCAAAGATTACATAGGAAGCCAATGAAACAACGTAAGAAATGCTTAATATGTTGTAAAGTAATACACATAGGGATCTACAAAAGAGATTCATATATGCATAGGGTACATGCAGGGAAGTCCATCACATGAACAAATCAAGAAACAGATAGAGTGTTTATGACTGTAACCCAGCAAGTATCTCCATAATCATATTGTATCAATCCCAGGTCAAAAGCTGCAAGGCACAAAAGGCAAAGTATGTTATGTTCAAGTTAGGAGCCGTGCCAGAGGACAGCAATAGTATACAGGTATCAGAAGAAATAAAGAGTCCATAGGTGGATGAGAAATAGAAAGCAGACAAAGAAAGATGAAGAGCAGGAGAAGGGACTAAGAGTGCAAAGGGTGCAAGAACACCTTCCTCATACAGGGAAAATAATAGATTGACATTATATACTACTAGTTGAAAAGCCCTTTTACATGGACCACAGTGCCACCACCGCAGTCATGCGCAGTAGAGACTGACCGCGGCTGATACGGAGTAGGGAGCTCCGAATTCAGACCGTACTCCTCTCAATTCTGAGCGCCCTGCTCCATATCAGCTGCAGTGCGGGCAGTCTCGACTGTGCAGCCATCAATACTGTGCATGACGGCTTCTGACAAACATCCTTAGCAAATTATTATATAGGATGGAAGAAAGAAGGGGAAAACAAGTAGGGGAAGGACAGAGGTACAAGATAAGAGGGGATAAGAAGGGTGGGGTAGGGGCGGATGAATGTAGTAAGACACTGAGAGCTCCTAGACATCCGGGAGACAACTCGTCCTGAACAGTCCCTCAACTATTATCACAAGAAGTGAAGGGTGAAAAGTTTGCTGAGCTATCTTAATTGTGTGAAAGTTCCACTTTAAAAGAGGATTTTAGTCTTTCCTTTGGGTAGGCGATCAGCCCCTATAAGTAGGCAGGAACAATTCTGAGAAGTGAATGCAGGGGGTGGAGCCTACCTTCCCTCCTTGGCTGCTGCTAGCCAATCCACTCCAGTAAGTTTTGCAACACTAACTATTGACTAGGTAGTGAGAAGGAAAAGACGACTCCTGTGAGCATGAACTCGAAAGGACCCCCGCGTTCTGCCACAGGAGAGCCAAGCATGGTCCCTTGACAGGGAGGGAGACCAATAACCGGTATGGACTAATTGAAAAGGATTTAACAGGTAAGGCTAAAATCGTCTTTTCTTGGTCGTCCAATACAGGTTACTGGTAACTTTGGGATGTCTAACCATTGAGATTCCCAGAGGCAGGAAGTAAGGCAATGACCAGGCGCAAGGCCCCCAAAGTCACCAGAGCATATATGAACCATCAGATCAGAATAGCCCAACAAAAACAAATGACGTGTCAACGGACATTGAACAGGGGTAACACCACCCCTGTACCACCCCTGTACCACCCAATGTACCACGTTAGCAGACAGAGGAATAGTAGCCAAAAATTCAAAGGGAGGGTGCTGAAGGATGCCTAAAACCAAGTTAAGATCCCTATGAGGAGCGGGAGTCTGAAATACAGAACGAGTATGAGCAACGCCCTGGAAGAAACCTTAGACATCAGGAAGAAAAGCAATGCGCCTCTGAAGGAAAAACAGAGAGACACGATGCCTGAACCGTAAGGGAACTCAACTGTAGGAAGCCCAGGACCGTAGGAAAACCAAAATCTGGAGATGGGCCCTTATCAGCACACCAAGAGAGAAAGGAAAACCAGACTCTATGGTAAATCGTAGAGGAAACAGACTTGCGTGCACCAAGCATAGTCGCCACCACACCAGAAGAAAACCCTTTCTATCACAGTGGTGAGGATTCAACATCCAAGTCGTCAAAGCTAGACTATGGACATCCTCTTTTCACACGTAACCCTGTAGAAGAATATACAGATAGCAAGGGAGCCAGAAAGGCTCCGCCACCGATAGATCCAGAAGCTCTGGAACCCAAGCCTGGTGAGGTCAGAACGGAGAAATCAGAAAGACTGGACAGCGCTCCAGTCTCAGTTTCCTTATCAATCTGTGCAACATGGGAATGGGAGGAAAGATGGAAGCCAGAGGAAATAACCAAGGAATGGACACGGCATCCACTGCTAGACCTAGAGGATCCATCCAGCGAGAGCAGAATGTTGGAGTCTTCCGGTTGTGTCTTGACGCCATCAGGTTGATGAATGGAAGACCCCACCTCTGAACAATGAGGAAGAACACCTCATGATCCAGTTTCCACTCTCTGCTGTCCACTGTGTGTCGACTGAGGAGGTCTGCCAGGAAGTTGTCTACGCCGGAAATGAGAACTGCGGATATGGTAGGAACATATTCCCCTGCCCAGGACAAAATAGTCTTGACCTCTAACCAAGCTGCGAGACTTTTTGTTCCGCTTTGCTTGTTGATGTAAGCCACTTTCGTGGCATCGTCGGAGTGAACCCGGACCGGGCAGTCCCCCAGCTGGCGCGTCCAGTGGCGAAGGGCATGTAATATCACCCGAAGCTCCAAGACCTTGATGGGAAGGAGATATTCCTCTGGAGACCAAGGTCCTTGAGCATTCAGGTGACCGAAGACTGCTCCCCAGCCGGATAGGCTGGCATCCGTCGTCACCGTGGTCCAGAAAGACATCAGGAAAGGCTTGCCCTTCAGCAGATTGGAGAGGTTGAGCCACCACGACAGACTCCATTCCACATGAAGAGGAAGGAACACTGACATCTTCAGGAGGTCTGGCTGTCCTCTGCACACCTGGGTCACAAACCTCTGGAGTTGCCTGGTGTGAGCAATGGCAAACGGGACTGCTGCTATGGTGGAAATGAACTTCCCCACTAGAGAGGACAACTTCTTGGCTGGAACTGGATCGTGAGCCAGAACTGCGGAAACCCTGTGGGCGATCTGGCGAGCCACCTCGTGCGTAAGAAACACCATGCTCTGCTGAGTGTTGAAGAGAAGGCCCAGAAAGACCAGTTGCTGGGATGGGACAAGATCCGACCCTTCCATGTTGAGGATCCACCCATGATGGGTGAGTGCATGAATGCAGTCCTGAACCTGCCACTGAAAGAGTTTCGAGAAGGGGCTTTCCGAATCAGGTCGCCCATGTGTGGAGTGACTCTGATGCCGTTCCGATGGACGACGGACATTAAGGCTCCCAGGACACGACTGAAGACTTGAGGAGCTGTAGTCAAACCAAAGGGAAGAGCAGAAAACTGAAAATGCCTGTGGTTGCAGGCAAATCTGAGGTACTGCTGGCTCTCTGGATGAATGGCTATGTGCAGATATGTGTCCTGAAGATCCAAAGAAGCAAGGAATTCCCCAGAGACCATGGCAGCAATCTCCGTCCTAGGGAATCCTAGTGATAATGAGTCTTGACCACAAAGGAATTGAGATCCTTCAGGTCCAAAACTGGACGACAGCCGCTGTCCTTCTTAGAAACCACAAACAGGTTTGAGTGAAAACCCCTGTACTGGACAGGAAACTGCTCCAGAACCGCCTTGTCCAGAAGGGCCTGATGGCGCCGTTGAACAGATGGCATTTCTCTATACCCTGAGAAGTGCAAGAAGGAAAAATTCTGAAGGAAGGAAGAGAGGTGAAAGGGATCCTGTATCCCTCTGCCACTACCTGTATAACCAAAAGGTCCACCACGGAGTCCTCCCAGACGCTGCGGTGGTGGAGCAGACGACCACCCACAGCACAGTGGGGACCTGGGTTCGGCGAGTCATGCCGCTGAAAGTGTGGAAGCCTTGGGCTTGTTGGAGACTTTATGCTTCCATTGTGGTTTGGGCATGGAGGAGGAGCGAGGAGCAGGGGGAACCGCCTGGTCCGGAAGCACAAAAAAAGCCGATTACGTTTGATAAGCGTCTGCTTCCTGGAAACCATAGGCAGGAGGGTACTTTTACCCCCTGTGGCCTCACTAATCAGATCCTTAAGATCTGGCCCAAACAGAGAAGTGCCCTGAAAGGACAAGAAGAGCAATGCTTCCTTAGAAGCAGTGTCAGCAGACAAGATATGGAGCCAAAGAGCTCGTATGGCAACCACAGACACGGTGGAAACCCTTGCCACCAACATATGTCATCAACGAGGCAGTAGAGACCTAATGCTGGGCTTCAGAATGTTGGCAAATAGTCTCAACACGGCAGACGCAGGAGCTCCCTGACGAATTGCAAGTGTGAGCTGTTCAGTCCAAACCGCAATGGCCCAAAAATGTCAACCACAGCTTTATTTTAACAAAGCATTAATCATCAGATAATCTAGTTGCCTAAAAAATGTTTGAGTATATTATACTTTCTACTGTACATTATTTGACCCTCTGAGTGCCGTAGAGGTACGCAACGCATTGCACAGCACACCTCTTTGGCACTCAAGGGGTTAAGGGGAAAGAGCCACCAGAAAACAAGAGTTTTTAAAACACCTTTGTCGGGCTGCAGGAAAGTAAAGAATTTGCTATATTTATTTATTTTTTTTTTTAAAGCCACAGATGTAAGTGCTATTAACGACTGTACATGTTTTAATGCAACAAATCTACTAACTACTTGATGCTTAATAGCATATGTTCCTGAATTAATGTCACAATTAGCTGGTTGCCTGAAAATGAAGCGAATCGATTTGATGAATTAGGTGCAATCGCTAATCCTCTTGAAACGGTACACTTTTAGCCATGCCTACGTTTTTTTTTTTTTTTTTTTTAAATACTTTGAATGCCAGAGGGGTACACAATGTTGTTGTGTACCCACTGGCACTCAAAGGGTTAAACTCATTTTCTAAAAAAGAGCAAACTTCTGCTAATTCATGCAAAAAAGCACAATTTAATAACATTTTAGTACTATTCATTTTTAAAAAGAAATGACATTGTAAGTAGCGAATGTGCTACGTTTTGAATGACGTTCCTTGCCCCTTATTCCTCATGATAAACAGTTACAATTCTGAAGCAAACTCACATTTAATAAAATGGGGCTTTTAATCCCCTGAATGCTAGCATGGTGCCCAGCACATAACGAAGCAAAGACTTAGAGACCTCTTTAGTATTCAAGGGAGTTTTGCACTAAGGAGTGATAAAGAGGTGATAAAGCAGAGATAACTTCTCCAGTGATATCACTACTCTAGTACCTATGTTATTCTATAGAGCCTATACACTAAGAACTCTCCCACTTGGCTTCATAGAATAACACAGGAATTGGAGAAGTGATATTGCTGGATAATTCATCTCTGCTTTCTCACCTCTTTATTATGTCTTAGTGCATAACCCACAAGGAGTTAGACGCCACATTTAAATCAATACAAATTTTGGTTTACCCACTATCGTGAAGTTGTTCTGATCCAAAATTGCAACTCCCTAACTTGGTGAATAAATCCCTAGGACCCGTATTTATAAAGGCAAAATGGAGTTACTCTGCAGTAAACCAACTGTACCACAGAGGACAAATACAAATTCCTATTAAATTAAATTGACATTTTAGTGCTCAACCCCTTCAATGCCAGAGAGGTATCCAATGTATTGCAAACACTTGCGGTGCAGTTGGTTTACTCAGGAATAACTTCAGTTTGCCTTCATGAATATGGACCTTTGGGTCTCATGTACAAAAGGAAAGTGTATCTGGGCCAAACCAAATGCACCAAAAGGCAAATAATTATAATTGTCCACTGAACCCCTGGAATGGTAGAGAGGCCTCCAAGACACCGTTGATGGATAAAGTTTGCCCCAAAATTGTACCTTTTTTTTTTTTGTCTTTACCGTGTGCATACGGCCCAAGGACCTTGGGGGTTATGCACTAAGGAGTGATAAAGAGGTGATAAAGCAGAGATGACTTCTCCAGTGATATAACTTCTCTAGTTCCTGTGTTATTCTACAGAGCTTATGCACTTCATGCACAGGTTCCACAGAACAACATAGTAACTGGAGAAGTGATCTCACTGGAGAAGTCCTCTCCTCTTTATCACCTCTTTATCACTCCTTAGTGCATATCCCCCTTAAATTGAAATTCTTCCTAAAGAAGTTAAAATTGACAACCATTTCTGACCAGTAGTTTGCATTAAGCAGAATCTACCATAAATAGCCATTCTATTGAAATGTAAGAGGAATAGATGGACAGGACAAGGAAACATACTATTTTACTAAATACATCAAATGCAGCTGATATATGAGAAACACATGGCGATGGCGAACAGGAACCACTGTTAGTGTGGGAAGTAGGAAACAAGAAAGTGGGGTGAGAACAGATTGAAGCCGGAGTAAGAAGACATGGAAGTGCCAAACAATTCATGTGCTGAAAACTTCAACATGATGGATCAGGTTTCATGCTACTACTTTAACCCTTTCCATGCCAGTGGTGTTACTCTACAGAGAGGTGTCCAACACATTTTTTCTGGAGATCTTGGTACATCTAAAGGTTTATGTACACCTATTTATTCCAGTAAAAGGGCCCTGTCGCCTAAAATCAACCTTTCAGCTTTTGAACAAGCTTTCAAACTTACCTGTATGTTGGATTAGTCATTTTTATCTAGAAAACTAATTTCTGCATTACCTTACTTTTCATATTATGCTAATTAGGGAATGTGTGCAGGTACTTCCTGCCTTAGATCTATATTACTTCCCCCACACACTGACACTTAACCCTTTCAGTGCTAGAGGAGGCAGGGAATTCACTGCTGAGCAGTGTCAGTGAGATGGGTAGATAATGTAGTGCCAAGACAGGAAGTATCTGCACGGCATGCCTTAATTACTTTAATATTATCAGTTCAGCTCGACAGGAACAAGGAAGGGAGTGACAGCAAGAGAATGCCAAAAATTAGGTTTTGTAATGGCAAATACACTGGTTCAGGTTGTTGTGTTTTGGGTTTTTTTTGTTTTGTTTTTTTGCTATCAAACCCCACAGGAGACTACGGTTTGTTTATATCCACATATCTGACAAATTAGGGGAAGAGAAACAGTTTAAATGTCAACTTTATCCAAGATTTGAGCTCTGTGCTATAACATGCACATTTCTTTTCCAGCAGTCAACACTCACGTAATCATGTTTAACATCTTTTCAAATGGCCAGTGAGGGACACTTTTGTTTTTGATGGTGTTGCTGTGGGTGGGGCTGGTGGCCAGTGCATTACTGAGAATTTTTTAGACTATTTCATGACCTACTGACTCCTTTTTTGTATAAATGAATAAATGATTTAGAACAAGACCAAAGGATTTTATTTACACAGACTCATTTATAAACACATATACTGATGTTCTTACAGACATTAACCCCAGGACTGTCACTGCTGTTTTTGCCTAAAGGACCAGTGATGGTCCAGGCACGTCACATATTTTTTACTCACAGCGCAGGAGGATCACAATCAGTCCCGCGTTCTGCGTGCCTGTACACATGATCAGTCAAGTGTGCCGGCAGGTCAAACTTCGCTATGTGGACCACACACCACAGGACAGATGGTCCTTAAGGGGTTAATGTGTTTTATTGCTGAGTAGCAATATGATACACTTGTATACAACCACAGTGTCTGACCTCCTAAAAAAGAGGGACACCAGGGTTGAAAAGAAGGACAGAGGGATTTGAAACTTAACCCTTTTAGTGCCAGAGGGGGTACAATGCATTGCGTACCCCTCTGTCACTCAAAGGGTTAAAGACAGACTGCCGAACCCCCCCCCCCCCCCCAAGTGGGACCCTTGGGAAGTATGTTTTATAGGCTTGGCTAGTACAGTAGAAGAGGAAGCTGGGAAAAATAAGGATCAGTTGAACTGGTATAATCACTCAAACAGGCATTTTACTTCAAGTAATGCTTTGTGCACCCCTCTGGAAATCAAAGAGCTAATTAAAATGAAAAGAGCTATAATAACTTTTCAATTAAATATCTCCCAGCAGTGGGACTGCTGTTTTACTTAATAGGAACAGTCCCATAACAAGGATTTTTTTTCACATAATAAAAACTGTATTGAGCCTTTAAAGGAGCCTATGAAGTAAAACATGTTTGATGGGATAGAGGCTGCTCTCAAGCTACAGTAATGTTGGACAACTCCCACTATCCTCAGCCAGCCAACAGAGAATGACGAGAGCTGTAGTCAAATAATAGTGGGCATGCATAAGATGCTTATCCCTCTCTTAAATGATGGGTACTTTTTTTTTTTTTGCAAAACACCAACATTCAGAATAACTGAAAATGTAGGAGTATAAACTGCATCCTAAGATGATTTGGTTGGACACACACAAGATGGTAAAACCACAGAAGCGTTAATCTAATGTTGTGTTTATCTACTGGCAAGTATTACTGCTCTGTTAGAAAACTTAAGTGAGTGCCTGTGGGCGAAGGCCTGCTCACAGGGGATTTCACACAATCCAGAAATGAGAGCACAATACACAGTCCTCCTGAATGTGTGTTTTAAACCTTGCAGATATAAGGAATCTATTTCAAGAACCTTTTAGCACTTGGTATTTTCCCAAGATGCTAAACTATTTATCTCTTGAATGACTTCAGCTACTCTGCATCAGTGGCCTTTTCCCCTAAAAGTCTCTAGTGAGGGCTTCCATCAAAGACCACTTGTGATGTTTTGGAGCTGTGTTGTTTGAGAAGCATTCAGCAAGCAGGACATGAGCTGAGCCATTAAGATATCTGACTTCATAATAGCTTGTGTTAAAACTTGGGAAAAATGATTGTGCTTTTAACCCAATCATGCATGGCATGTTATGACTTATACCTTCAACTCTTTTTGCTGCCACTTTATCACTTAATCTAACACACTAGCTACAAATGCAGGACAGTATAACAGTACACAGAGACATTGGAGAACCATAATTTAAAATGGAACATATATTAAGATATGCACAGTTGTTATAGATCATTAAGTCAGTTCAACTCACAAGCATGGTTATTACTAGATTACAAAACAAAGCATTGTGTTTTTTTTTAATGTCATATAGGTCAAGCAAGTATTTTTGTAATTTCAGCCATATCATCATCTAAGAACTTTCGAGATAAGGGACAGGCAATCAGCTTGTGGGGCCCTCACATCACATCAAAGACCTCACTTCATGGTCCATCCTCCAGATGTGTTGCCTGTACAAGGGATAAGGTCCTTTTTTCTTGGAGGCTGCATTAAAGGGATACATCGGGGAAACCTTGTGGAATATTCATTGTGAAAGGATTGTAGATCTATCATCTCATCTATTCATTCCATCTATTCATCAACTCATAATATTATCCATCATCTCATTATTTCATCCATCATATTAGAGATAAGTACTATATTATTGGATATTTGTTCCTCACTTTGAGACCGTGGACCTGTATATACCGATACACAGTGGTATTACTTCAACTTCAGAACAGATATTAGATAAATAGTGTGGTTACGATTCTTTACATTGATTAGGTGACCTCCTTGAATGGTGATACATTTTTATTATTTATTTTATTTATTTATATATTGGAGTTTGGTCAGTTATAGAGCGCGGAGTGGAGGTGCCTTTGCCTGGATATACACAGATAGGGGGACTCTGGATACATATTGTAAATACAAAGTTTGACCAAGGCTGAATATCCTGGCACTGACACCTGTCCACATCTCTAATAAGCATTATACTGAGGTTGCAATGCTTACCGGAGCTTGCTGTAACGCTAGGAGACATTCACAGCACACCGAAGTGAAGCGTGAACGCGCTACCTGGGGCAGCTGGGAGGGAGGTGGGAGGAGAAATAGGACGTGCAGAAGAGCTTTGCTGGTCAGCATAATGGGACACGATGATTTCTTCAGCAAAGCTCTTCTGCACTTGAAGAGGGAATATTTTTACAATTAGATTTAAAAAAACAGCTTTCCTTCAATAACTTTTGTTAACATAGCAGATGGTAACACCTTTTTATAAGGTGATACATCCCCTTTAAAAGTCCATACAATCCACCTATCATGAAAAAAGACAGGACCCTAAAACAACCATTTTATCTAGATTGAGTATTCTTTACTGATACCGAGTGTTTATAGAACATTAACTTAATGTTCCAAAAACAAACAAGGCTCATTTTTTTACTCTTAATTACCCCTTAAAACGTGGATTAAACTTTTAATGAAAAATGCCTCTGAGTGGAAATCTTCAGAAATAATCAAAGGCCAAATGCACAAAGTAAAAAAAAACAAAAACAAAAAAAAAAAAAACAATCTCACAGTAAAACAATTGAACCACAGGGAACAAATGAGAATGCCTGTTGATTTAAATAAGACACTTAACCCCTTTAATACCAGAGACACAAGCAGCACATTAATTTAAATGAATAGGAATATTTACTTATCTCAAAATTGCTCTACTTCCTTTTTGTGAATATAGCCATAGTGCAAATTAGATTAGGCAGCTGCCAAGGACCCACCATAACTGGGGCCACATGTTGCAGAACATATGATGGAACATGTGTTCTATATTTTTTTTACATGTGTTAAGAGTCTGCACATGTTCTATTTACCTTTCTGTATATGCATGCAACTATAATTCATGCAACTAATGTTATGCATATCTATACATGGTGCACCTGCTGTATGGCTACGTTGACAAAGATGAGTTCAGAGAACAACATTATAACCTGGGCAACTTTTCTCCAATGACCCTGCTTGCCCCCAGGTGATACCATTTCTGGTGGGAGTTTCTGCAGTGTGACTGATGGGCAGGTTATGGTCTCACCCAAATATGACTGGCAGACGTGGGTTACTACTGAGTAGATCATTGAGTTGCATACTGCAATCATCCATGTGATTGATCACCACAATAGCCTCATAGGCTGCCATGCAGTTTAGACTTGATGCATGTTATGGAGTTCCACACAGAACTCCGTGAAGCTGCAGCATACTGCATTAGGACTTCTAACATGTCTGTATAAACAGCCTAATAGGTATCAAGCTGAACTATTTTTGGGATTCTGGGAACTCCGCTAAACATTAGAAATCTGGGCTAATGTTGCTTAAGTGAGCAGGGTTTGTATGTATTGTATATATAGCATAAAAAGTATATTATTTATATAAAAAAAATTCAGTGTCGTATCTAAAACAAAGATCATGGTGTGCAACACAAGAATAAAGCACAGGTAGAAATATAGGATATTTGCAGATTGTGATTACTGTAAAAACCTAATAAAAAGTAAGGATCCTATTCGGGAAGCTAAAGTGAAGCAATCCCAGGACAAATCAACTGCACCATAGGAGACAAATAAACATTCCCTAAATTATCATTGAACTAAATTTAGTTTTAATCCTTAAAATGTTAGTAAAAAACATTAATGCATTGGTTCTCAATGCACTAGACACCTAGCATTGAAGGAGATAAAACCTTTTTAATGTAATGGGAATTGACATTTGTCCCCTATGGTGCAGTTGGTTGGCACCATAATTGTTCTTCTTTAGCTTTCTGAATAAGGCCTAAAATTACAAGAAAAATAGGATAGGGTATTAAGTACAGTATATTTGAACCCTCTGACTACAAGAGAGTTATCCAACACATTGAACTGCAATTCTCTAGCACCTTATGGGTTACCATGCATGGACAAAAGATGAGATGTATGGGCAGTGTGTGTGTGTGTGTGTGTGTATATATATATATATATTATATATATATATATATATATATATATATATATATATATATATATATACAGGGCTTAAAATATGAAGTCCTTTGCTACTAGCCAGACCTGAAAAGTTACTCGCCACTGCAAGACAAAACATACCAATCAGGGCTGAATTTCTACTCGCCAGGGATAAATTTTCGCTCGCCATTGGCTAGTGGCGAGTGGAAATTTTGAGCACTGATATATATATATATATATATATATATGTGACAGAGGTATCCAATACATAGCAAGACAATACATTTCAGGAAATCAAAGAGTTACTCAGCAGGAAAAAGTCCTAATGTTTTTCCATTAAAAAAGATAAATAAAACTTTAATTGTGAAGAACCTAACTAATGAAGTGCTTCTGAACTGGCTTGGACAGGACATTCCATTTCCACATT
This sequence comes from Rhinophrynus dorsalis, assembly GCA_037306005.1. Lineage (NCBI taxonomy): Eukaryota > Metazoa > Chordata > Amphibia > Anura > Rhinophrynidae > Rhinophrynus > Rhinophrynus dorsalis. The sequence continues at coordinate 190,875,542 of CM074723.1, forward strand.
TATAAGAAAATAAAAGTCACACAATTGCATCTAGGCCATCTTACTAAAATATGTCACAGGGAGAAGGGACAAAACTAGCAATACTAGATGGGGCTGAAATAAGTGTTAAATAAACATTACTTCATAGCAAAAGCGGTGAACTGAAGGTCACATGATGGACTATGGGCAGCTAGACTCTAACTACAAGAACGATATTTGTGCTAAACACAGTCTTTAGGAAACAAGAAAAGAAACTAAAAATGCAAACTATTACAAGAAGCCAAAGGTTAACGTACATCTGAAAATCTCTGGATTCCTTAATACCACAAACTGTGCTTTGCACTATTTATTTTTAAAACATTAGGCTGGCAGACTGGCATTTTAAAAGTAAAGTGGAACAATTATAGGGCAAACCAACAGCACCCTAGCTGAGAAATAAAAAGTTCCACTGAATTAGCACATTAAAGGGATAGTAATACTTAAAATGTAAAAAAAAATATGTTGTAGGGTTTACCCCCCTGAGTAAAACAAGCGTGCTCCCACTGCTGAAAGGTGTTTCATTCAAAAGTTATTAATTTTCAAAGTTGAATTTTTTAGGTGCAATATCACAGTGGCCTGAAATTGTACAGTGGCGCTGTTGCTACACCATCCTATGGAGATTTATGGTCAATTGACCAGAGCTGCCCATAGGATCGTGTAGCAACAGCGCCACTGTACAATTTCAGGCCACTGTGATATTGCACGTAAAAAATTCAACTTTGAAAATTAATAACTTTTGAATGAAACACCTTTCAGCAGTGGGAGTACTCTTGTTTTACTCAGGGGGATAAACCCTACAACATATTTTTTTTTACATTTTAAGTATTACTATCCCTTTAAAGAGCAGTCTCCGTGCATTTCAAAGATCAAGAATTACTCCACAATTTTTTTTTAACCATTAAAGGACCAGAGTGGTATGCAATGCATTGCATTTACCTCTGGTTCTTAAAAGGTTAAGGACCTAAGTGTACAGGGGAAAACTAATGTATAATAATTGTCCATGCCTGCCTGAAGATTGCTGGATTCTGTAGCACAGCATGCAACCATAATAATTAACTCTGATGTCTCATTAACACCACACACTCACACTATCTTTATTCTTTTCCTTTTGCAGAAATATGTCTTTTCTATGTTCTTCCACAAGGATGTGATTATGGCAGATACAACTGATAACATTTAAGAGAAGATTAGATACATTTCTTTCAAAAGGGAACATACAGGGTTATACTGTGTATTAGTGGGCAAAACAGGAAGGTCTGATAAAGATTAACTTGTTTGACAAAAGGAAAACTATATAATCCCTCATGTCTCTGGGTTATGAGGCAAAGGTTGAACTCAATGTGTCTCTGTCTTTTTTTAACCTAATTTACTATGTTACTATATAACTAAAACTTGTTTGCAAACATTTATTCCATCTACTGTAACCTGCATTTTTTCTGGTCTTCAAGACTGTCCTCCTATGTCATAGCACAAGTCATCTTACTCTAACCTAGACTGTCTCTCCCATGGTTGCCCATGAAACTTTATATATAATACAACATCCTGCAGTTCTCATTCAAGGCTCTATCCCCTACTATATCTCTACACCAATCAGCTACACTGGATCTCTTTCATTACAGTAAGGCAAACACTCCACACAGCTCAGTTTGTGTGTATAGCTCGCTCTCTCTCTCATTTCAAATAATTTTCCTTTATAGCTGCTTGTCTGTGGAACTAATTACCTACCAGCCTCTGCTAGTGTACCTCTCCAAGTCCTGCTTAAAATCTATCTTTTAAATGAAGCTTCAACAAGCTAAATGGCACTGCCACCCTTCATGCATCCAAGGAAATGACCAGAGCATCAAGAAGGTACTCAGTTGTTCAGCAGCTCTTACTTATGGACAAGACAGGAACCACATGTATATCTGCTTTCTTCCACAAAGTCATATGATAACCATCATAAAATGCAGTCTCCATCTTACAATAATAGGACTGAATTGTATTGGTACTGTAAAAACACAAGAAACAATCACGAACTGCCACAAATGTAACACAAGCATACCTCCCAAGTGTCCCTCTTTAGGAGGGACAGCCCCTCTTTTAGACCCAAATCCCTCTGTCCCTCTTTCCCACCCTGATGTCCCTCTTTTTAGGAGATCAGACTGTGTGGTGTATATTTAAGTGTATCACATTGTTCTACAGCAATAAAACTCACATTCTTGTTTGTTTAAACATCAGTATATGTGTATTTATACATTAGTCTGTGTAAATAAAACACTTTATTGATCTACATCGTGTATTAGGTTACACATGGAGGTATCAATAGGTCGTGAAATAGCATACAAATTCTCAGTAATGTTCCTCCCACAGGCAAGTCCCCCAGCAACACCCCCTAAAACAAAATTGTCCCTCTTTGTCAATTTGAAATGTTGGGAGGTATGCACAAGCCCTTAAATAAAAAAAAAAAAAAAAAAATGACTAGAACATCACCTCTGTATTCAACCCTTACATACTTTGTATGTCTCCCTTATTCACTTTAGAGTAAGTTCTAAAGCAGGGATCAAACTTCCATTGCTTCACTCTGTAAAAGCACCTGTATAATCCTGCAATGTGAAAACCTTAAAGGGATAGTAATGTCAGAAAAAAAGTATTAACTATATGGTAGATATAATTAAAAGAAAGTACTTGCACTTATTCGTATCTCTCAAACCATTATGGTTTGAGAGATATAGGAAAATAAAGTTCTCTGATCCCACCCCTTTCTGCTTGACGAGCTGTAAAGCTGTCAGAAGCAGATTCTGGTCGCTCGACCAGAATCAGCTCTTCAGCAGTGCCGATATAACGACATCTAAAGATAAATACTTCATCGGAATGGTCTACAATGTGTGCTTGCAAACCAGGAACATGTTGATTAGTACATCTTTCTTGCCAGTACTGGATAAATACAGGATCCATATTTAGTGCCGTGCAGCTTTGCATGTGTCCCCATTTAAGACTGCAGACTGGTCCTCTGTTTGAGGAAGTCTGGAACTCCAGTTATTAATTTTGTTACAATTTTTCTCTCTTTCTTTCTTTCCTCTTCTACCCTCCCTCCTTTTGGTCCCCCAGTTGAATCCCTCCTCATCTTTTTAATGTTTAAAGGGCATTTCAAATGTACCTTTTATGTTACTGGGCTTAAATGTTTAAAGGACACTTCAAATGTACCTTTAACATTATTGGGCTTTACTGGCCATACAAGCTTACTTTTAGAATTAGTTTTCCCGTCACTGACAATTTCACTTCTTACCCACAAAAGCTTTTCAGTTTTACAGCTCAATTAAAGCTGACATCTTATTTCTTCATGCAACCCCAGGTCCTCTTGGCCTAAATTTTTGCGCTGCCACAACCCTCTTTCCTATCTAGCCAGTGCCCCTAATAGACACAGAAGTGTTGCTATTTGCTTTAGGAAACTCTGTTTCAAATTCAATGTGAGATTTCAGATGAGGAGCAGCACTTTTTGATCCTTCAAGGTATACTTTAGGATGCCTGGAATTATGCCCGAAATGATGAGCAATGTTTTTTTGGGGGTGCCAGCCTCTAACCACCCTGGGAAACTTATTTATAGAGGATATATTAACCTTCTTCTTAACCCTTTGATTGCCAAATCCTTAGCCAGATTGCTAACTCCAAAGTCAGTTCTGAAAATTTGTGATCTACTGCATTCTGTAGACTTGACAGACTCTTGGATAGAGCTTAGAGACTGTAGCTTCTACACCCATAGTCACAGGCAATATACAGGAATTATATATTAAATTTGCAATATCCTAGCCACATCTTCTTCTAAGATACTGACAATTCCTTGGTCTGATCACTCCCCAGTAACTAAAGTAAACAAGCTTATTATTCCACCCCAGCAGTTTGCCTCGAAGCTCAGATAGCAAAATGTGTTTCAAACGCCAACAAACAGTTTAATTTCAATGACCCCTTGACTAAATCGCAAACAAACATTTTGGAGGCCCATAAAGCCATGATTCAAGGTCATATTAATCAACTAGCCTCCAACAGGAAAAAAAGGCTTTCCAGCATAAGGAAATTGGCATTTTAGTTTCCTTAGGGATACTGCATGGGCTGATCCCAAATTCTGTCTTACACAGTGGATTGATGGGTTTTTAAGGTTTGATTTGAAACAGAGTACTGGCTACTGGCTTTCAAAATTATCTAAGACAGGGATGTCCAAGTTCAGTCCTCAAGGGCCACCAACAGACCAGGATTTAAGGAATTCCTTGATTAAGCACAGGTGAGTTAATCAGTGGCTCATTCATTTTGACTTGACTCAACTGTGATTAATAAGGGAAATCCTTAAATCCTGGCCTGTTGGTGGCCCTTGGGGAATGAACTTGGACAGCACTGATCTAAGCATAGCCAACTTCAGCCAACACCAAAACTAGAACCAGAAAAGGCCACCTTGTGAGTTACTGGTTTCTCATGAAAGAAGCCGAGCACTCACTTGAAATAAGCTAAAACATGACTTTTATTAAAATGTCCAACTTTTCAGTTCTGTAGCGGACTTCCATCATGGACTACTACAGGACTGAAACGTTGGACGTTTTAATGTTTTAATAAAACCACGTTTTAGCTTATTTTAAGTGAGTGCTCGGCTTCTTTCATGAGAAACCAGTGTACACAACATTGAGCCTCGAGCACCCAATTAATCCAGGCGTGTGCAACAGTTCGCTTGATTTGTTTCCACCTTGTGAGTTATCCAACCAACGATTTCTAACTTTTCCACAAATCATTTTGCTCATATTTTGGTGCTCTCTTCTAACAGAGTTTCAGACTTGTAAACCTGCCTGACCTATCAGATTCCAATCTGGACTTCCTGCATCAACCAACACAGCAATTAAATCTCTGAAAAACCATAAGACTCCTGGTCCAGAAGGCTGGCTCTGCATGTAATAAGGAATCTTATTATTAGACTAATTTTAGACAGAATTACTGTTCTATATTTATTTTAAATATAGATTTTAAGATCCTAGCTAAAATTTTTAGCTGGATACTTGAATTAATTATTTTCCAAACTAATATATTCGAATCATGTGGGTTTTGTGCAAACCAAGAAGGCTTCAGATAGTTGTCAAAGAGCAATCAATCTACTATAGATTGCAAAATTTAGAAGACAGTCACCTATACTTCTTTTAAGTCCCTCTACTCCCTATCCTGGCATTTTATATTCTATAGTCTTCACGAATAGTGTTTTAAAGGGAAAGTAATACTTTAATTGTACTAATCCCCATCTTGTAGAACTTAAAAAAAGATTTTTAATGCCCATAATCACATCTCTCAAAACTTTATGGTTTGAGAGAAAGTCAATTTCAAAGTCTCCCCCTCCCTTCATTTTCTCTGAGATCAGTGTTCTAGCTAAATCCAAGAGTATTCTGTCGTACGACCATCCAAGGCTCTGCAGCAGAGCTGAGATCGTGCTAATGAAGAAACAATCCGTCACTGAAACAGTCTTCTATGTGTGCTTGGTTTCCAAGCACATGTAGAACACCATTTCAGCAAGCACATGTAGAAGACCATTTCAGTGAAGGATTTTTTTTTCATTAACGTGATCTCTGCTCTGCTGCAGAGCCGCCGGATGGCCCCAGGATCAGATTCCCCTGCATACAGCTAGACACGGATGTCGGGAAAAGGGAAGGAAGGGGGTGGGCTTTGAAATCGATTTTCTCTCATACCATAAAGGTTTGAGAGATGTGATTGGGGGCAGTAAAAAAAGGGAAAAAAAGGAAAAAAAAATGTAAGTTCTACAAGACGGGCATTAGTAAAATTAAAGTATTACTATCCCTTTAAGACCAGGGGTCATCCCTTTAAACCCATCCTCAGGCCAGACTCAGACACTCAGGCATTTTCCAATTAGTTCCCTATAGAAAAAAGTACCGGACAGGGGTGTCCCTTATCCCCATTTGTATATGTATTAGCCATTGAACCATCAGCTGCATTGATTCTTCATAGCCCTAATATGTATTGCCTCAAAACCCTGAACTCCCATCACAAAAAGTTAAATGGTAAACAACTGTAGAAATTTCCTTGGTAACATATTAACCAGTGATTATATATTAAGTCTACTTTTATTATAAAACACATACATGCTTCAGTAAATTTTAAAAAATCTTTATTCTGACATTCAAATATATAAATTATAAATGAATTCATATGTTCCCCAAATATTTCGCTTGTTTGCTCAATAATACAGGTCTATTCCCCTTTTTTTTTTTTTCACCCCTTGGAAACCCCATCCTAGACATGTTGCTAAAAAGTAGTGAAGCATAACGAAAAATAATACCTGATATAAGATAAATTAATGATTGCCTGTACTAATATTGCTTTTTACCAAGTACTGTCCCACTAGTCGTTTTACCATCTCAGTTGATTTCTTTTCAAACTTAAATCCTGACAACCCTGTATTCTTTTTTCTTTTTATAAGCCATAAACATGAAATAGCTTTATTACAGTACATATTCTCAGTTTCAGAAAGCTACTGTATATACATTTATACTAATGAACATAACACTGGATCTATCTGCTGGTTGTCTCCATAGCTTCAAAGCATCCCTTTCAACCAGTATAGCTCTCTTCCAATAAAACAGCTTTGTATTTGTCTACTTAAAGATCCCTGCTGTTCTTCACTAGACATTACTATAGAACAAAGGTCTATACTTATATCCCAGAACTAGCAAACCAGCTTCATCAATAGGAATCCTCGTACCCCTGTATAAACTCTCTGACCTCAGACTACAATTCAAATACTCCAGCAGCTTGGCAAAGTTTCACAAAAGCTGCACCTGCTGTGGACAATTTTTTCAAAATGGAAGCTCTAATAACACCTTTTAGATGTGTTTTTGTGGTATATAAAAGCAAAAACAAGTTGGAAGGTAAAAGAGAGGGGGAAAGGCTCAACAACAATGCTCCAAATAGAAGCCAGCTTGAAGTATTTTGCTAAAATCAATGGCAAAATGCTCAGTGTAATCCACATCAAAAGCAAATATCCTGCCAGTGAATTATGAAGCAAAATGGACATCAAACAAATTTCAGTCTAAACTGCTCTAGGAATTGTGGAGGCACTAATGGATTTGTAATAACAAATAGCATTGAATTTAATGGAAAAAAGCTGTATATTTTAGTTAAAATGTTTCCTATCAGTGATTTATCTATAAAAGACATGCCCAACACCAAAATATATACATGTATAAAAATGAATAACTCCTTAAAACAAGGTCTTACTATTTTCTTTGTCCTTAACTTGTGTAAAGTATGAAACCGTTTGGACTGAAGGTAGGCAAACAATGCAGTAAGACCGTTATTGGGCTGAATAGGAAAAAATACTAGCAGCAGGAAGAAACAGGCCAATGGTAAGATGTCACCTGGAGTACTATGTACAGTTCTAAAGACCATATGTCCAGAAGAAAACTAATACATTGGAGTCTGATCAAAGAAGAACAGCTAAAATGATGTAAGGGGTTCTATGGCAAACCTATCAGGATAGACTCTAATATCTTAATATGTATATAGCTTGGAACTAAGGAGGGAAGGGGGAATATGAAAAACCTTTAATTATATTAAAGGATTTAATACAATTGAATATGGAAGCAGTTTTAAGACAAAGAGGAATACTAAAACAAGAGGCATGATCTACAGTTAGAGGATGGAATCCTTTGAAGCCAAGTACATAACTGCTACTTTACAGAAAGGGAGACAGATTCATGGAACAGCCTCCCAGAGGAAGTAGTAGGTTCTAACACATGAAAATAATTCAAAAGTGTCTGTGAGAGACCTAAATCTATTCTGAGAACTATATAAAACATTTTATATAGAAAATAAACCAGGCAGAGCAAATGGGCCGACTGGGTACCTGTTGTCAAAACCTACATTTCCATTAAGACATGCAGGAAAAAAGGATAGCATTGCACTGATCAGAAAGGCAAAACATGGAATACATTTTGAAATGAAGGGCAGTCATCACTCAGGATAAAGGAGGCCAACGTCCTAAGATGAACTGGAAGAATTATGAGGCAAACCAATTAAAATGGGGACAAAAAATTGCCAATAATTTAATTGAGGGTGTTTAATCCTTTGAATGCCAGAGGGCTTTGCAATGCATTGGGCACCCCTCTGGCACTCAAAGGATTAATCTCTTCATTGTTAAATTGGGAAACCTCTCTAGTCCTCTGGGGGTTAAAACTCCTATGAAAAATCAACTGGAATCTCTGTAATTCTTATTTATTTTCTATGGTACAGTTGCTCTGCTCTAGAAAATCCTTATTTCTTCTTAGTACATCAAACTCAGTGACACATATTTACTCAGAAAAGCAGTGCACACCAACTGTACCACAGGGAACAATTACACCAACTATAACATCACAGAGAGACATTATGTAGAGAACGTCTGGTAAAGTGAAGTGATGTCATCCAGCCAATGTCTCAAAATGGATTCAAATGAGAATCTGAATAGGGTTCTATAAGATGTTAACATTTTGAGTGAATGAGGGGTACCATTAGCGAGGAGTCCAACACATTGCTTTGCAATGCACCGAATACCTCTCGGACACTCTAAGGCTTAGCAAAAGTTAACCCCTTGGCACGTGAACGTTTTCAACACATTCTCAATATATTGACTTAATTTCACTGCAGAATCCTGCACAAGGCCTTTGTACAAGGCACAATCAATGCAAGCCAGTGGTAAGTAATTGAACAGCATTGCTTATTGTGAAGTCTGTTTGAAAGGGCTGTTGACATTTCACTGCAATTCTCTCTCCTCCTGCTATAAAACTCAAGGTTGCACATTGTTCACAAGCACTAACTGCATGTACAAATAATGCTATTTGCCTTGAATTAGTTCTTCCTATTTTAATGTTTGATATGATCTTGAAAAAGGGTTAGAACCTGCCTGCTCTGAACACTGATGGATACATAGAAGGCACTGTTACATTGAAAAGGTACTTTATTATTATAAAAGTCATATATTATTTCGAACAACATAGCTAATGGACATTGATTATATTGTACAGATAATTTGTAAAAGATAATAAAAACAGTGAAAAAGACCATTTTACTGTGACCTTTTAAATAAACTATATCCAAGAAATAACTTGTTGACTAATTAACTTAAAGGGATAGTAATACTTAATTATTACTAATCCCTATATTGAAGTCATATTAAAAAGAAATGTATTGCCCCCAGTGTCATCTCTCAAGCCTTTATGGTTTGAGAGGTAATCGCGCCTAAAGTTCTCCCCTCCCTCCTCCTTCCCCAAAATCAGCTTTCTAGCTTCCCTGCAGTCAGCTAGAACGCTGATTTTGGGGAAGGGGGAGGGAAGGAAGAATTTTAGGAGCGATTACCTCTCAAACCATAAAGGTTTGAGAGATGACACTGGGGCAATACATTTCTTTTTAATATGACTGCAATATAGGGATTAGTAATTACTAAGTATTACTATCCCTTTAATATTATGAATAGTCACTCTCTATTTTTTATAGACTGCCATGAGCTAACTGTATTGATGAAAAAAGGGAGCAAACACATAGAAATGTTGGCACTGTATGTCAATTCCATGCACAGAATGCTAATTAGTTTGTTCCAGGCCAAACATATCACTATCTGTGCTATTAGAAATAACCCCAGTGTGTGGGCCCTACACAGAGTACTTCATGGCACAGTGTGTGGTAATGTTGTCCCGCCACAGAAACAAATTAGCATAAAGTGTCACGTTGTGCCGCCACAAATAAAGGTTAATTTCTCAAAAACTATATTCTGAACAAAATGGTTAGCACAACATCCAGTTAGCATAATTTCTATTTAGAAATTAACTAAACCCTTCTTGGAATGACAGATCAACTTTAACACCACAGCAACGTTTGACGTGCCAGGACCATCACGCCGGTCCAGATGTTAAGGACCGGTGACAGTACTGGCACATCATGGCATGCTGGGATGGTAGAGTGGCTCCATGATGCTCTGCCATCCCAGAATTCATCACAAAAATAAAAAAGCAAACAGAAACACCCACACCGTGGTCCTTAACGACTCTGCTCCCTGCAAATTCGGGCGGCCATTAAGAATTTAAACATCTTTCCATTTTAACTTTTGTCAATAAAACAAAGATTAAATATTTTGTAAAAATGAAAACTTTCAAGCATATTTTTTTCATTCTGTTTCTCTGATAAATTAATGCTTTTATTTATTAATAGGGTTACCACCTTTTCTTCAAAAAAATACCGGCCAAGGCATTCCCTCCATAGACTTAACATTGGAAAGAAGCCAATTTTTTACCGGCCTGCCGGTAAAATACCGGCTGGGTGGCAACCCTATTTATTAACGATGTAAGGCAAAGCTTTTCACTATACGTTCTAAGAATGTTGAATTCTATGACCCTCCAGAGCAGGAGGCTGCTTTAGAAGTACATGGGACAGATTAATGTGATGAAGTGGTAGGTCCACTACAAGTTGTGGTATTTGTGGAGGAAAGGGGGTGGTGGAATCTTGTTAATTTTACACTAATTATTATAAATATTTATATTTAGCTCATTTTAATATATCCATATTATTAACAAGGCTAACAGGTTCAAAAGGTTGTATATAAGGGTGAAGAATGGGTAGACTGAGATCAACCAGTAAGCGGTACTGGTAGACTCATGCGGAGTAGTGTTTGCTAAGTCATTCCGACAGTGGCCGAGTTAACATGGTCACAATCTATAACCATATTAATCCTTGCAGCGCTGGCTGAAGTCTGTCGCCTACTTGAAGCTGTAACCAAATAAACTCCTGCAGTGCTGAAAAAACATTTCCTATCTCATGGGGCCTCCATTGCAATATATCTGTCATTCTAGTTTTGTGGGGGTTAATATTGTCACAGTCTGAATTCATATTAACTCCTCCAATGCTAGAGGGACTGAGACCTGCTACTTACTGGCCATTGTAAAAACATTTACCCAAACAGTATCAGATACATAAGGCTTCACAGGACCTAATCATTCTAAAGTCAGTCCCTTGTACGATTTTATATATATATATATATATATATATATATATATATATATATATATATAGTCATTTAAAAGCTGCACCATAAGGAACCACTAAAAATGTCCCATTCATTTAAATGGGTCTTTTATCCTCTTGAATACTAGAAAAGTGTCCAACATATTGCTTCTCAAGGCGTTATTATAGTACTCTAGGATTCAATTAGTTAAACATCACATTTAGATCAATGGGAAATTATTTGTTCTGTATGGTACAGTTGGCTTTCCCCAGAATGACTTGTTTTCACAGATTATTAGTTTTGCAATACAGTGTATGCTGTTTTGGTTCCATTTTATTCTTTCTAGACAAGCAACATAAGGTTACACATGCTGTGCAACATGTTTGAATGTGATGGTGAGGTACAGTTGACACGTTCTGGTAAGTAGATATTGTTAGGGTAACAATGGAATAGTATTCTTCATGGAAGTAAAGCCTGGGCAGCCCTCCTGTATGTCATTTAGTGAAAACATTACTTTTGTTGCCGTGTAAAAAAGTAGGAAATGCTGTACTTAAACTAACAGAATATCAATAAACTGACATGTATAATCGGGAATTTTTGGAGCAAATAATAATTTACATTTATTCAAATGGGTCTTAAACCCTTTAATTGCCAGAGGGGTACGGAACTCTTTGCTTTGCAATGCTCGTTCCGTACCCCTCTGGCACTGAAAGGGTTAAAACACTTCAATGTTAGAGAGGTCTCTAACACATTGCAAAGCAATGCATTGGTGACCTCTCTAGCATTCAAGAGGTTAAAATCTCAATTTCAATAAATGGGGATTTGGGGAACTTTTATCTGCTCTGTGTGGTGCGTTTGGTTTGCTTTGGAAACTGATTCTCTTTTATCTTAACCCTTTGAATACCTGATGAATATACAACACATTGCAAATACATGACTTTTTTTTATTAAACCCAACTGTAGATGTTTAGATTTTATAAATAATTGATCACATTTATGTAAATACACATCTTATACAACATATAAATATGTGTCTGAAGTGGATAGAACAGAAACAAATTATGTTTTTTTCCCTAATTAGTGAGTCTGGAATCCAGGAATGAGGATTATGGGAGTAGACTATAGATTGCTGCAAAAAGACTATTAATGGGTGTCTGATCTATCAGAAAGTCAGTCATTCAGCTGTTAAATAATTTACCTTTCTACTAAGTATTCACAGTAAAACCCAGAATCCCTGTAAACACAAGACTGGCAGTTGCCTCAGGCGGAAATTTTTACTGATGCTATGAGATAAAAGTAATTAAGAAACATGTAGACTGATGGGTAATTAAATTCACGTGAATCATTTTGTCGCTAATTACTGTGTTCTAATCACAGAATGTTTTCTATTTGTCAAGGTAAGTGTGTGTAATTACAGGACTCCTATTTTCTTTTCTCTGAAGTCTCGACCCATTTGGGCTTGATGGGGGTCTACAATATCATGCTCATATCTTGTTTCTACTGAAATGCAATTTCTTAAACTCGTAATATTCCCTGCATAACTGATGACAGTGAACAAGTTAGCAGAGTTATGAGGGTAGATGGAAATTGCTGCAGCGTTGTACAGCCTTTTTTTACATATGGAATGACAGGAGTGTTTTTTTTTTTGTTTTGTTGTCTAGTGATTAATGCATGGATTAGAAACAAATTATCAACACCACAAATAAAAAAGTACAAAAGTAGCACATGCGTAAATGAAAGTTTGCCGTTTTCATGCTCCGTTCACCCCCCACCACCTCATGATGTACCATATCAAAAAAGAAGAAAAGCAATTCTCGAGCAAACCAGATGCAAACATTTCCCATGAATTCCCCTTGATTTAAATGGGTATTTCAACCCTTTGCAATGCATTGAAGACTTCTTTAGTATTCAAGAGGTTAAAGCACTTTAAATAAGCAACAATCCTGATAGATGGCAAACTGCACGATTTGCTTCCTTTTTGCACCAGTAAAACTCCAATACTAGTATCACTTTGCCCAAAGAGGTCATCTGAGCTGATAGAAGAGCCAGAGGTCAAACATACAGGAAAATGGCTGAGGTATACAATGATGCAGGTTATAATATAATGATATGTTCTGCTGTTACTAATGCAATCTTAGTTTGGATGTTATGATGGATTTTTGTCATTCATAAGGTATATGTATTTTTCCATTGTTTCATTTTATAACCATGTAATTTTCTCAGCTGGCAGACATATACCAGTCAAGTTATTTCCTCCATACAAGTATGTACCCTTCCCCAATTCAGTTTATTGCATAATCCAGCAAGGCTAAATCCTTCAAATTCTATCAGAGCACAAATGTGCCCAAATCTTATTTCTGTCACAAAGACAAGAAGGTGTTGTTCTGTTCAGTCCAATAGCTTTTACTGCTTCTTGGAAAATACCTTCACAGCTAAAATGAGCATAAGGCACCTTAACAGATCCAATTAACCCCTTGGGTACCAGGCACAAACACACTGTTTCACAATACACTGGTGATGTCTCTGACATGTAAGGTTACATTTGACAATTTAAAGAAAATGTCACAGTGCTTGTACCAATATTAATGCACTGATTATAAGTAATAAACTAAAAGATATTCAGACATATGCTGTAAAACAGTCCTTTCCAGGAAGGATGAACAGTGTAAAGTATGCAAGTTTAGACTACAATATCCAAGTGGAAATAACCCTTTGAGTGCTAGAAGGCTATACAAAGCATTGCTCTCTAGCAAGCAAACTAACATTTGCAGGTCAGATTCTCTTGCCCGCTGTTAGGAATATCATTGCAGGCCCATTAAACATATGAGCTAGGGCATCACGAGCCAATAACAGTACATTTTCAGGATTTCCATGCTTGATTCGAGGTGAATTTCTTAAAATTACTGGACCACCTGTTCTCAATCAGAGATATGCTGAAAATAGGCATGGTTAGTGAAATCTGAACACTGGGGTGGGCTGTAACAGAATCTGAGATTGCAACAATTGTCCAACAAATGAAATAAATTACATTAGCCCCTTAAGGACCGGCCACACATGCACATGGCCGTCACTTAAGGACCACGGACCCCTTTTTTTTTTTTTTTTTTTTTTTGCTGAATCTGGTTCCGGACTCACCGAACGGCGTGCAGCCTTAAGGGGTTAAAAAGGTCCACAATAACAATAGGGAATATACAGTTCCCCAGCCCCACTGGAAGACAGGTCTTCATTGAAAACAGGTGCAACTGTCTCACAACACAGTATGGATCCCTCTGGATTAATTTCACCCAGATTATCTGGGCACACAATACAATATACCAAATATGAGAAGGCATGCATTTAAACTCAGAATTGCGTGTAGATGGGTATGAAATCTTGGCACTGTGTGAAGATGATGCAGAAGCAGTATGACCTACTTCACAAAAAGGGTGATGGACTCATGGAACAGCCTTTCAGCAGAGGTGATAGGGACAAATATTCTAAGGGAGCTCAAAATAGGTGAGAATCAATGCATGGAGACTTCACTAACAGTCAAAGGAACAAAGAGTTAATATTGTATGCAGTCCTTACTTAAAGGGATAGTAATACTTAAAAATTACTAATCTCAATATTGTAGGCATGTTAAAAAGAAATTAATTGTCCCCAGTGTCATCTCTCAAATCTTTATGGTTTGAGAGATAACCTCCCGCAAAGTTCCCCCCTCCCTCCCTTTTCCCTGAAGTCAGCGTTGTACTGACTGCAGGGATAGTCAGCCTTACGTGCATCAGGCGGCTCTGCAGCAGAGCAGAGAACACGTTAGTAAAAATATATTATTTCACCGAAAAGGTCTTCTACGTGTGCCTGCAAACCAAGCACATATAGAAGACCGTTTCAGTGAAATAATTGTTTTTTACTAACACGATCTTGGCTCTGCTTTAGGGCCACCTGACTGTCGTACGACAGGCTTCCCTGCAGTCGGCTACAACGCTGACTTCAGGGAAGGGGGAGGGAACTTTGCGGGCCATAAAGGTTTCAGAGAACACTGGGGACAATTAAATTCTTTTTACCATGCCTACAATATGGGGATGAGTAATATTTAAAGGGGAACTACCACCCCGCAATAACTTTACCTTAAATCAGTCTTCATCTGGTGACTAGCTGCTTAGTAGCGCTAGTCGCCAGAAATATTACCCGGTTCAAAAGATTTTTGCATTTTTCTGACGGTCACAGGAGCAGGAAGCACGGACATCTCATCACAGTGACGTCCGTGCGCCTGCGCTGTCAGTCCCTTTTGAGCCGGCCGGACTGAGACTGCCACCAGAAGGAAAGCCACCTTACATGTTAACTTATGCATAGGGATGGTAGCAAGGGACTCAAAGGATGGCCTCTGCAGAAGACTCAAAACCAATTAAGGTCCCACGGAGGAGTGGGAGCCTTGAAGGCAGGGAAAGCATGAACGACCCTCTGAAGGAATACCTTGACATCTGGAATAGTGGCAGTAAGTCTCTGAAGAAATACAGAAAGACGAAAGATGTGGGTTTCAACACCCATGGCGTCAAAGCCAGATTTTCCACATTCTATTTCCAAAGATAACCCTGGAGAAGAAGATCTGGCCTGGAAGGAAGCAGAAGAGGATTCTGAATGGAAAGATTCACCAGGTCCGCAAACCACACCCTCCTGGTTCATTAAGGAGGGACTAGAATCACAGTTGTGCCATCCATCCTGATCTTCCTGAGCACCCTAGGAATGAGAGGAACTGGACGAAGGTGGAAGTTTCATGAAATTAGCATTGTGTCCATGGCAAAAGCCAAAGGGACCCCCTTATGGGAGCAGACAACCGGAATCTTTGTGTTTTCCCTTGTGGCCATTAGTTCTATCGTTGGCAACCTACATTGTTGCACAATCAAGTAGAACTCTTCCAGGTTTAGTTCTCACTCTCTAGGATCCATGTCTTGGTGACTTAGAAAGTCCACCAGCACGTTTTCTAACCCTGGAATGCGAACGGTTTAGATGACTGGAACTTGGGCTTCTGCCCAACCTAGAATGTACCATGTGGCGGCACTTAGAGTGCTCCCCTGATGGTTGATGGAAGCCACGGGCATGGCATTGTCTGACTGGACTCACACTGGATGTCCTTTCAATTGAGCTGTCCAGTACACAAGGGCGAGATGGATCGCTCCAAGTTCAAGAACATTGATGGACTGAAGAGACTCCTCCGCAGTCCACCTGCCCAGGACCCCCACATGACTCAGAACTGCATCCCAGCCACTCAAGCTTGCCTCCATCATGACCAGAGTCCATATCAGACTCCCAAAGGATTTCCCCTGTTCCGCTTTGCTCCAGTGCAACCAGCACAGCAGGTCCCTTCTGGCCTCTGTTGAGAGGAAGATCTGCAGATCCAGAATAGCCAAATTCTGGATGACACATCTCTGGAGATCCCTGATGTCCACCTGAGAGTAAGGCACCGTCTCTAGTGTCAACACTAGTTTGCCCAGAATGATCCTGAATACTCTCTAGGGAGTGTTTGGTCTAGCCCCCTGTCCCTTAGAAACCGACAACCTTACAGAAGAAGTGTCTGAAATTAGTATAAATCACTAGAAACAGTTTCCCTGACTAATAATTCACCCTAGAAAGCCCAAAAAGGTACTTATCTGGCAGGTGAAGGGTTGATATGGAGAGTAATGAGAGTCTGCCTCTGCGTAGGATAAGCAAGAGAAAAGTAAAATGGAGACTACAAAACTGGCTGCCAATAGTGAGAAAGCATTCTGGGATACGTAGTCTTCACTGTTGCCTAGCAACGCCTACAACTCCGTCCATGAAATTGTCACGGACCTCTAAGACACTCAGGAAGTGAACCGGATTAAAGGTAATTAAGAAACAAGAAGAAAGAGCCTATTCTGACTTCTGTATGTCAAACAGTTGCAATGAAATTCGCACTTAGAAGTCAATGGAGCAAAGATGGCATCATTGAGGGAACCCGTTCTTAAAGATATTGTGCACCCGAAAACGGACAATTACCTATGGAACTCTAAAAATACATATGACCCCAGGGAACATGTGGGGGCACCCAACAGAACACTAAAGGGAAAAGAAAAGGAAAGCCCCCATCCCACTTAGAACGGTATGGAAGGATTAACTATCCCAAATGCAGCCATCCTTGCTACAAAACTCAGGGAAAGAACAGATAAATAAAAGAGATACCCAACATGAGTTGGGGCTCAGAGAAAACTACTGTATGGAGAGGTACAAGGCAGGGACAATGTAGACCAAAGGCACCCAAATGGTTACTGACCAATCTTATTTCTTCAGGTTACCATTGTGAAGAAAGCAAGGCCACAAGGAACTCTAATGGGAGGGAATACTTGTGCTGCAAAATTCTCTCCACAGGGCTGAAAGGGTCCGCACCTCTACACTGGTCAGTCCACTAAAGGGGAAACCCAGTAATGGTAAACTGCCTAATGGGGGGGGGGGGATTTTGACAACCCCATAGCTACAGAGAATACTAAATCAAAAAAAAAAAAAAAAATAGAGAAGGGGTTGCTGGCCATGTTTTCACCTCAGAGGACACATCATAACTGGAGATGCAGTGGAGGAAGGGTTGAGCTGGGGGTCTCCACCCACAAGACTGTCTTTTTGAGATGTATCCTGCCTCAACCCAATGGTATTTGTGTTCCATATTGGATGTAAGAGAATAAAGTTCTATAGGTAAATACATTACTTGTTGAGCTTTATTGCCACTACATAAATTGGCAGCAAATACAATCATAATCTAAATGTTAAAACAATTAAACAAGGAATATCTTCAGTCGCTGAATATTAATACTGTCAGTAAAGGGTATTTTGTATTATTTTATGCCTCCCTCACCTCAGTGAATACAGTCTCACTGAAACATCAGTGTTCTAATAAACTTCAGAGAAAGTAATTAAAAAGTAGGTTGGCTTAATTAGCTAGTAAAAATGGGTAATCTCTCCTGTGACTAATCAGTTCTGTTCATTCAAAATATACTTTTCTTGGGAAATAAAGAGGATATATACTTTATGAAAGTCTGCCCAGACTTTGTAACATGCAAACTACTATTTTCTTAGACATCCTAACATGATCAACTGGCTTACCAGCACACATTAACAGTGCTTCACCATCACATTCAAACATGCTGCATGATATATATGCTTGTACAGAATGTAAGTGGACCAAAACAACATGCACCATATAGTAAAAAAATCTTTCAAAAACCAAGTCATTTTGGAACAAAGCAACAGAACCATAGAGAACAAAAACAATCTTTGCAAATGTGTCTTTAAACCCTTGAATGCTATAGAGGTGTTCAGTACATTATGAAGAAATACGGCAGAGACTTCTTTAGCATTCAGGAGGGTAAAGGCTCTACTCAAGTAAATGGGAATGTTAGATGTTCCCTACAGTGCGACATTTAAATAACAAGACCGTGACCATACTAAATCCTTTATAAATGACTAGCAATATTGGCACTGTGTTGCCAGTGCAGTTAATAAGACAATGACTGGCTTGTTGAATTTTCAGAGCTTAGCCCTTTCAGGTCCAAAATGGTTTGCAATGCATTGCAACACACTGTGCACCTGTGTGTGTTTGCGCAAGTGAATATGTAAGCAGTGTGTGTGTGTGTGTGTGTGTGTGTGTGTGTGTATCTATATATTGAATATAGCTTATTGCCTAATAGCAGAGCGCACATAGTGTTTTCAATATTGCATATTTCCTACTGAGTTTAGAATTTTTCTTATTACATATAGCGTTTGACGTATAGTCTTTTGTGTACTGTGTATAGCATTTTGAGTATTATATATAGAGTTTGGCGTATTACCTATTGTCTTTTGTCATATAGGGTCTTGCTTATAACGTTTTGAGTATAGCATTTGGCATACTTTGTAGAGCTTTTGGTGTATTGATGGCTTGGTGTATTGCATTTGGCGTATAATGTTCGGTATATTGGGTTTGGCATATAGCATTTGGCATATTGAGTATTGCGTTTGGCATACTGTGTCTGGTGTACAGTGTATTGCATATGGTGTACAGTGCATTGCGTCTGGCGTACAGCATTTGACAAATAGCTTTTGGCATATTCATTATAGCACTTGGAGTACACTGTATAGTGTTTGGTGTACAGCGCTTTGCGTATATTGTATTGCATATAGCATTTGACTGTTTCGTACACCATATGGCCTTTGGCAAATGACGTTTGGTATATGGTGTATAGCATTTGGTGTATAGCATATAGAGTTTATTGTATTTCGTATGGCATATAATGTATAGCATTTCTCGTATGGCTTTTGGCATATAATGTTTGGCTTATTGGGAGTTGCGTTTGCCGTATGGAGTACAGTGTTTGCCCTGTAGCATACAGCTTTTGGCATATGGTGTTCAGTATATTGCAGTTGGAGTACTGCATAGAGCATCTGGCATGCAGCATTTGGTGTGCAAAGTTGAGAGTATGGAGAGTAGCATTTTATGTATAGCGTTGCGTGTATAGAGCTGTGTGCAAAGCGTGCATGTTGCGTTTACGGAGTAGCATTTTGCATATAGCTGTGTGTGTACTGTTTAGAAAGTGGCATTTTACATATAGCTCAGTGTATGTAGTGTTAGGAGTATTGTATTGTGCATAAAGAATTGTGTGTATTATGTGTGTATATATTGTGTGTGTATATGTGGTGCGTGTATGTGCGTTTTATATATTATATATATATACACACATACACACACACACACACACAGTGTGTTCATTGGATCATTAGGACAGGCAGTACAGAGGAGATTTGTATAACTCCTCCTTATTAACACCCCTGGGTGTGTTTGCCAGGCACACAGAAGTCTTATTATATATATATATATATATATATATATATATATATATATATATATATATATATTTAGTGTAAAAAAATCTACTCACAGTCTACCAGTACCAGATTGATTTACAGATTGACTCAGTATACTCATTGGGACCCCCTGGGATACAATAATTCCTCATTGGAAGGATGGGTTTTATTTCAATGTGTTAAAAATAAGAAGATTTAAGAACGGTGTTAACGGACAATTAATAGCAAACTCACACATATATTCACAGTAAAGCGTGGCTGTCACTGTTTTACATTGTTCCTATGGAAGCAGACTTAGGAAAAAGGCTCAGGCATGCCCTGTGCTGAGCAAATAACAGCCAATATCAGCATTTTAGAGAGTGAGAGAACAGGCCCCCAGTTGCAGGAAGGGGGATGGGCTTTGCAAGCAAAGTCAGTGGCTTAAGCAACAGTTTTCACTTGCTACACTGCTGTTTCCATAAACAGCAAGTATTTGGGTTTGTGAAGCAGACACCCACTGCATACATCTGAGTTTTTTGGGTTCAGTCAAAGAGGAACACAGAAGAGCTTCCTGACCCTCCTAGCTGATCAACATGTTTGCACAAGGCAGGGATAATAATACTTAAAATGTAAAAAAAAAAAAAAAAAATATGTTGTAGGGTTTATCCCCCTGAGTAAAACAAGGGAACTCTCACTGCTGAAAGGTGTTTTTATTCAAAAGTTATTACAGCTCAAAGGTGAAAGCCTGAAATTGTACAGTGGCGCTGCTGCTACACCATCCTATGGACAGTTCTTATCCCAGGCCACTATGATATTGCACCTAAAAAACTCAACATTGAGCTGTAATAAGTTTTGAATAAAACACCTTTCAGCAGTGGGAGTACCCTTGTTTTACTCAGGGTGATAAACCCTACAACATTTTTTTACATTTTAAGTATTACTATCCCTTTAACAGGAAGTCTGTGTCTTGAGCCACTGGCTTCAATTATTGCACTTAGCCTGCATAGACTGCCATTTGTCAAGTAGGAAAACCCATCAACCGCAGTCTAGGGGAGCTGCTTGTATAGTTCCATGTGACTGAACTGTGACACTTTAAAGCGGAACTACCACCGCTAAAAAACTGTTCAGTAGTGCTAGTTGCCAGAATTATTACCGCATTAAAGGGATAGTAATACTTCGTTTTATCTTTATTTTATTTTGTAGGCATTAAAAAAACATGAAGAACGATATAAGTCTTATCTTTCAAACTTTTATGGTTTGAGAGATATTCACAAGAAAAGTTTCCCCTCCCACCCCTTTTACCTAGTGTAAGCCATCTCTTCTCAGATGTGGAATCCAGTCCATAGACCAGACAGATAATAGCACGGGACAATCTTCTTCCTATGAGAACAATGAAAACCTTGCCCCCCTTGACAAGTTTTTCAGGTTTTTCCCTTATATTAATTGAAGATTGCCCCTCTCTGCAATCTACCTGGGTATCTCCCTTCTGATCTGGCTGAACAGTGTTACATCAGTAAAAGGGGCGGGAGGGAGATACTTTGTCACTGAATTACTCTTGAACTACAACTCTGAGAGAATTGAAATGACACTCTCCAAAGTCCAAATACTATGATGATTAATTAGAGCTGCTTTTATTATGAAACATTACTATCCCTTTACGGAGAGTTATCCATTGTTCCTGGGCTGACAGGCAGGATGGATCACAGACATCTTTCCATAGTGACGTCTGCGCGCCTGCACTGTCAGTCCCTTACGGAGCCGAAACGGCTCCTAGAAAAGCCTCCTAGAGCAGGCGGGCAGACGTCACTATGGAAAGATGCCTGCTCTCCGTCCTGCCTGTCAGCCCGAGAATAATGGATAATTCTCCTTAACGTGCTAATAATTCTGGCGACTAGCTCTACTGAGCAGATAGTCGCCAGATGGGGAGTTATTGGAGCATAAGTTTTTTAGCGGTGGTAGTTCCGCTTTAAAACTTCACATTTTAGTTTCTCTTGCAAAACCAGCCAAAGCACCAGAAGTTGTGTTTTATAATCTGCAAATTTACCGGGTAACACAAAGAACAGAACTGATGAGGAGGCAACTATCATGACTGTTGCCTTTTAAAAGTGCCAACCTGCCGCCTGCAACTTCCTTTACATAATTATTGCTTTGTTAATCACAAAACTCTAAAATACCTTATATGGAGTTTATTAATAAGAACACTGTTGACTGATACAGATAATACCTGGGATATTAATGTTTTACTGGTCTGCAGGGTTCAATAGTTTATACCTTTGACTCCCAGAAGGGGTGCTCAGAGTATTAGTAAGCAATAAGATGGATACTCCCACTGGCACTCAAGTGCACAGATGTCTGAATGAAGCACAATAAACCATATAGCTTGGAGCAAGACGAGAATTAGCAGCATGAATATCCTGATCTGTCTTATTCCATGGCTGGCATAAGTCCTCTCTGCTCTATACACACAAACACACAGGCAGACTTGTGAGGTCACAGGTAATCACACAACTAACACACACACAAGTTACCTTCTCTAGGTACATTTTTTTACATGTATACATTTTCATACAGACTTATTAAGGGGGGGGGGGGAATCAATGAAAGTAATGGAAACTTAATGTGAAAAAGATGTCTACCTTCTGAATTATTAACCAGCAATACAGCTACTAAAGTATTTTTGTTCCTCCTTCTCTGTGCACTTGCAAACAATTTTCTTATGGGAGGTGCTGAAGCATGAACGTCTGGGAATTGATGGAATCCCCCAATTTACTGGTTTATTGTCAGGAAGGCTGACATGCGGAGGAAATTTGAGCACGAAATTCACCAGAGTCCCTCTGCTTGGATAGAAAGCAAGCCTGACACACAAGACTCATCTGCCATTATATGAAGTGCTTACCAAAGACTTGCTTAAATAATTAATGGAGTACAGGTCCCTCTTAAATACAATGAATAGCTCATAAAACAGAGCTTGAATCATGCGATAAAACCTACTGCAATAATGGGCTAAATAAAAATAATTTGTAACCCCAGTTTTTGTTTTTTTACCAAAAGGATTAGGTGTCCATTTAGGTCTGACATATTTCAAACTGGAAAATCTGTTAAAAGAATGTTATATTTTCCTTGATTTTACTTTACTATTTCTATTGGGAAAAAAAAAAAACAGAAAAAAAAATATGGACATATAATAGTACCCAACAATTGTAATTCTGCTTGTATGCAAAGTCAACAAATATATGTAAAATGTCAGCATTCTAGTTCTCATGTGATCAGAAGTGGGGAAATGCAGGTTATAGTTCGAGAACTAATGCCATGACACCCCTGTGCTTTAGTTAAATATGTAGTAAACTAGTTGAAGAGCCCTTGTACACGGGCCACAGTACCACACAGCAACGGGTGCGGTGCTGTCATGCACAGTAAAGACTGCCCACGCAGCGGCTGATACGGAGCAGGGAGCTCCAAATGCAGACCGTAGTTGAGGACTACGGTCTGAATTCGGAGCCCCGCTCCCTTGTCAGCCGCGGCGCGGGCAGTCTGTAGTGTGCATGACTGCAGAGCATGCAGCCATCTCTACTGCACATGACTGTTTCTGACAAACAATTTAGCGTATTATTATATAGTATGAGAGCAAATCCCAAGAGGGTCATGGAGTTAAAGTTCTGATTTCCAAACTCCAGTACAACATTTCCTGTGTTTTTTACCACATAGGAGTCATTACAGTGGAAACTTGCATTTTTGTGAGTTTGAGAAGACCATTTTTGTGGCCTTTCCATTCTATGGTGTTGTTTCTGTAGCAGTCTATGCAGTGTACTGGTTACTAACTTACAAAAATATATACTGTTAATATTAAGTTTTACTATCCATTCCTCAAAATATGTAAAAGCAAATACAGTATTCTAATGTGTTCTGCTAAAACTACTTGCTTTAAATCGTATCAAACATAACAGCAAAGATGGAGAAAAAGGGAAAATTAAATCTGAAATAGTAGACAATAGAAAAGGAATGAGTCTGTGACAGGATATAAAGGAACTTTTATATTAAAAGTATAAGGGGAAAGTACAGCTAGAAGCAGACAACATGAGAGACAGACTTTGGGCCAGAAAAACCCTCATAGTATTGACTATACGGAAAGGGGAAGACAAACATTTTCATATAAATACTTGCCTGAAGTTGATGACAGTTTATCAATAGATGTGGGGAGAAATGTAAACTAACTGAAGGGAAATCATTAGATTATATTTTGATGGAAATTATAATGTAGGCAGACACTTCTTTGCGCTTGAATGAGTAGTCCACTCCCAGGTGAATTATGCTCCTCCCAGGTACCCAGTGAAGAACATACAATATTCCCATAACAGTTTAGGAATTTAAGAGACAATGATGTAGCATATTTAAAGTATGAGTCAATAGAAAATAACATTTTTGGAGACAGAAAAGAGTGTTTAGGAGCCAACTAAAGAGTTTTATGAAAGGGTGTATATATAGACATGTATACAATCTATACCCAAAAAATGGAGGAGCCAAAAGTGAAACCTTAGAAACCTTGGTTCCAAGGTGACTAGGATTCCTACACCCCTGATCTCAGGGGCATTCATGCAAATGTTTTAGGGTGCAGACCCTTAAACATAATATTTCAGGGAGAGGGGAGGATGGTTTAACCCCCCCCCCCCCCCCTTCATCAGCTGTATCATAACTGGTTATTCTATATTTATACTTTTTGAAAGGTCCTACTGGGGACCAAAAATCGTAAAGGCAAAAAGATTGGCACTGTACCACAGAATACTTAAAAGCAACAGTGACTGGTGATATACAGAAATAAATACAGACATAAGGGTGCATCATACTCCAGGGTCTTCATTATTGAAGACAAGTGTAAAATTTAATTTTCTGTCCATCTTTTGTAGGAGAGAGGACCGTAGATGCGCACCTTTTTATTTTGCTGAACATGAGATATGGACTTAAAGTGCTTTTATTGCTCTCAGTCTAAAGCAATGCAGTTCACTGAAGTAGTAAGATAAGATTATAGGCCCTGCACTTCACACACAACTGTCACTTAAAGCCTAACCCTAGGATGGCTTTAATAATGTACTGTTCTACTCTAATATAGTGCAAACAGTGCTAGTTGATTACATTATTAGCTACCTGGTAACATATGCTTGTGCAAGAGACCCACAAAGAGGAGCAAAACATTATATAATGTAGAGACTACCAGTCTTAAACATAATGAAAAAGATGAGAAATTCTGGAGCATACTATCGTACAGGACATATAATATTTCCATAGAAACATATAACTTGACTGCAGATAACCATTCAGCCCATTCAGCATGTCCAATTTTCGTACCGTAAAAATGTAACTTGGTCCTTGGTCTTGTCTTTTATGATTTAAATTGGGCTTTTAACTCTTTCAATACTACACATGTCCAACACACTATCAGAATGCACTGATGACCTCTAGTATTCATGGGGTTAAGTGTCCCATTTTGCTCCATGGGAATGATGGGAATTTTAATTTTCCCTTACTCTGCTGTTGGGTTGCTTCAAAATTATATCATAATTCATCAAGCTTATTCACCAAGCTAAAGTGGTGCATTTCTAGAATGGGCAAATGAAAATTCCTACTATGTAACCCCTTTGAAGGTCACGAGATACACAACGCATTGCAAAGCAATACATTGCACCCTCTGCTACTCAAAGGGTTAAACAGGGCTTATAAACCACAAATTGCTAAAGAGGCCCCAAAGCATTGCAAAGCAATCAAAGGGTTAAAAGCTCACTTCAAATAAATGACAACTTGTTAAATTTTCATTTTGTGACTTTTCATCCCAGTTAGTGCTATAATATTGCATTACATACAGTAAGACATCAGGCTTTCATCTAACTGAAGGAGCAAAAACACATGACAGACAAGAGGTGGAGGATATTTGGAATAAGCAGAATCACTATCAGTGAAAATGCCAACACATTTCCACTGGACACAGAAGTCACAGTTATCCATAGTATATGGTGAATGTGGACACAGGGAGAAGGAGGGAAAGTTATGTTACAGGACACAGAGAAGAGTATAACTGGAAATAAATCATTAATGCCCTTTCCTTGTTACCGAATTTAAAAAGATAGTTTTTTTATATATAACTCACACACTCAGTCCCAAACACTCACACTCTCTCACTCACTCACATGCAATCAGTCAATCACTCGCACGCACTCACTCACACTCCGGGAGCCAGCACGATCCACCTTCCACCATAGTCTCACTCACACTCACTCACACCCCGGAAGCCAGCACGATCCACCTTCTACCATAGTATGTGCAACTACCACATGAATTTCAACTACATGAACGAATGCCACTTACTCACACACACTCACTCACACCCTGGGAGCCAGCACGATCCACCTTCCACCATAGTATGTGCAATTACCACATGAATTTCAACTATATGAATGAATGTCACAGTGGAGGCATAAGTACAAACACAAACTGATTACAATGACACATAAGTCACCCCCTTATGACTCACTTCTGTGTGTGTGTGTGTCTTTGTGTGTGTCTGTGTGCTCCTCACTGTGTATGTTACACTTCTGTATCACACTCTATGTGTCTGCATGTTGTGCATGGCATGTATGTGTGTATGACTGTGTCGCTCTTTATGCGTCTCAGTGCATGCATGTGCATTTGTGTGTGTGTGTGTGTGTGTCTCTGTGTGTGTTTGTCTTGAATCCATGTGTGTGCATTAGTTCCCTATATATCCTGATGGGCAGCGCCGTCCCACATTGCTAGTGTATATATATATATATATATATATATAAAAGAAGACTTCTGTGTGCCTGGCAAACTCACCCAGGGGTGGCTGTAAGGAGGAGTTAATTCTCCCATTGGGTTATTCAATGGGGGCGTGATTTTGGCCTGCCCCCCACTAGCAAGCCACCCACCACTATACAACTCAGAAAAAAACAAAATGGCTGCCACTCGCTCTGACACCACAGACAGGCACACATACACAAAAGCAAGCCATACACACAGACCTTGTGTTTGATAAGTTTGCAGCTAAACTGCCCTGCCTGCCTGCCTTCGTCCTGCTGCCCCAGCTTCACCTGCCTGCTGCTATGTGCTATGGCTGGCACTCGCTCCTACACGTGGCACAGAAGGTACAAATTAAATGCCTACCCTAATATACACATGCCACCCCCCCCACACACACACATTTAGCCAGGTTACATCTGCTTCTGCTGCAGCTCCTCCAAACTCCCACACATCACTATGGAAGAAGCTGAGGGCCTGAGGCAATGGAGGCCAATTCAACCACATCTCCTCAGGGACGCACAGAGCCCTATCTGAATACACATTTATTGCGGGGATGTGAAATACGATGCCCTGTTGTCCCACATCCACTTCATAACCAGCCCTGGAACGCTGACGAGTCGTGGTTTGTTTGAAACTATCAACTGCACTTTTTATTACACTCCATATGACGACAATGAGCCGGAAGATTTAGGCTGCACACCAGATACAGACATGTAGCTGTGCAGTTGCTTCTTTACTACAACTCCCCTGATAGTTGCTGGCCGTTACTTAACCCTTTAAGTGTGAGAGGGGTATGCAACGCATTACAAATTAACGCGATGCGCACTCCTCTGACACTCAAATGGCTGATAATTTAAAGAACAGAGCATATCCTGCCAAATACTGAACTCCGGTAATTCTAACAGGGATCCTGATGATGGTGCTACACAGCGCAGAGCAACCTTTCACTGGTGTTTGCACTGCGCTGCTTAGTACGATCAGGATCCCTCTTACAATTACCGGAGTTCAGTATTTGGCACCTACACAATGCATTGCTAAATAATGCTTTCCTGAGCCTCTAACACTGAAAAGGTTATTGGCGTCCACATCAGCTGAGCATTATGGGAATTGTAGTGTAGTTTCTCAACGCAGAACACATCACTCCATGAACCCCAACTTTGCCTGGCAACTAGGCTTCAAATTCATGCTCATACTATTGACAAGCACGGACAACCCAATTATTACAACACACAAATAATAATGTCTCTGTTTAAATCCATTCAGCATTGTGATGTCCACATTTTTATCAACAACATCTACCTGCAAAGAGCAGCAAATGTTTAAAACAGCGACATGATGTCGCCATTATCATTCTCACACGCACACATTTATATATTCTCCTTTTTAGCATACACACTTAGCTGGCAAGATGACGATACGAAGATATACAAAAATAATAGCACCCACAGGTATGTCTGTCTCGTTTCAGACATCATCTTCAGCCTCTGTATTTTGCCTTTACTGCAGTTTTATATTTTGTCAAGTTTATGCGTGCATGTATTGCTTCAATTTGTGGAGAAACACTTGTCCCAACTGTACCACCGCACAGGGATAAGAGATACAGTGCAGGGTCTGTACAATCCAGCCACAACAACAAAACCCCAGAGCCCCTGCACTACACAGTAAGAGGGACACAGTTTGGAAGGCAGTGTGTGTGTGTGTGTGTGTGGACTGGGAGTGAATTATTGCTAGCAATGGGGGGATGCTGTCAGCATTCAGGACACACTACGTGCAGAAGGGAGACACATCAGACCCGAGTATACTCCGCCTTTTGCTATCCCTTACAGGATCTCTGGGGACAGAGGTCGAATCTCCAGATGTGGGGAATTTGTATCATCCTATTCCTGTCACTTTTTGAGGTCCGCTAAGCCCCCCCCTCACGATTAAGCTCCTCCCCTTTTGGGTCAGAATTGCATTACTTCTCTCACCTCGGCAAGACTACAGGAGTCACCTCCAGGGACTACAGAACACAAAGTTCCAAGGTATGGAGACACTGGATGTATACAAAGAAGTTGTGTGGTGACCTGGGAGCACAGAAAACTTGGGTAGGGGGTTCACAGAAGCTGAGGGACACAGGAGGGAGGGAGAACTGTATGATTACATTTGGAGGAGACCCTCTGGATGGGGCACACAAAAGTTGTTTAAGGGGTGGGGGAATTATTTTATTATTTATACAGACCCATACTTCAATTTAAGTCACACTGAACAAACCTACATCACACCAACTTACCATCATCCCACCCATCCAACAGTCACAGTGAAAATCACATCAATTATGCTTTCCTCCTACATCCTTCTAACAAATACCCTGAAAGGCTCATTTAACACTGCAAGTCGTCTGATCAAAAATACTACCAGCCAGACACAGCCTATAAGACAGCTGCTTAACCCTTTGACTGCCGGAGGGGTACACAACACAGTGCTATCCAGTGCTTTGCCTACCCCTCTGCCACTCAAAAGGATTCACACCTTTATGCTTCACTTTGTCTCCTCCCACCTTTCCCCTGCATACCTGGGAAATTTTTATTGTTGTCTCCCCAGAGTGGAGTCCTCTGCTGCCATAGGTGGTGTGTAGATTGACTCATATCATGTCAAAATGGGCGGGGCTTAATATGAGTGCCGGGGGGAGGGCTTAAAAGAAGGCAGGGGGAAGGAGGAACACCAGGGGAAAGAATGGAAGTGGGTACAGTTTCAATAGAAACTCCCCACATCCGGAAGACTCAGCCTCTGCCCCGGAGACCTGGTAAAGCAGTGCCAAAACCGGAGTCTCCGGTGCAAATCAGGAGAGTTCCCAGGTATGTGTGTGTCTGTGGGTGTGTTTATGTGTGTCTCTGTATGTATATGTATAACATACACTTCTTATAAAACATTATACTTAACATAAGTTAATACAACTATGAACCAAAAATCAACAGACGGGCAACGCCGTCCCACACTGCTAGTATATTATACACACATACATGCACACTCCCACACACAGTCATATATTTTCTTATTTAGAGCATATCTTCATTGTAGGGTTCCATTTTTATAACAGTGACTATTCAGTTTGTATATCTGGTGTTACTGATACCATTTAGGGTCAGGACATACATTAATACACTGACCTTTAGGTTTCAGGATATCCTACAGATTGCAAGTTGTAATGAACAGGGCCCTCTTATCCTTCTATTTCCATTGCCTTTGAATTCTGACTGCAAATTTCATATATAAATGGCCTCCATTGCACATTGTCTTAACTATTATACTGCACTGAGGAATCTGTTGGTGTTTTATAAATAAACAAAAAAAAAAATAAATGTAATGCACTAGCGGCTGTGGGAGTTTTAGAGTTACACCATACTCCCTGTGTCTGTACTGAAGACTATATTTAGACCAATCAAAGGAGCCAAAGCAAAGTCACAACCTGAGCAAAGCAGTTTAAGCCCTTGGAAAACAAACATCATTAGAATTTGATGGGATTACAAGCCTATGTCTAGTTTCATAGGAGAAATGTTTTTTTTTTTGTTTTTTGGTTTTTTTTTGTTTTTTTTACAGTTTGATGTGATGGTGTCACATGAAAACATGGATGTAATTTTACTGTGTGTTATGTAATTGTGTAACAAGGATTTTTCTCTCCCAGCAGCAACATTGCGTCTTATATATGAAGGGAAAATCGAACAGTTCTAGGTTAAACCAACTGTACTACAGGGGAGAGTCCCCACTGATATACCCAGTTGGGTTCGCAAGAGGTATCTGATACATTGGATACTGCTATGGCACTCAGTGGGGTTAAATGACACAAACTCTCAAATGCAAGAGCGGTCTCAAATGCAAATCCCCTTTAAATAAGAGAGTTTGGAATTGTGTGTTCCTTTAGTACAGTTTGTTTGCCCCAGAACGGCTTTATTTTGCCTTCTTCCATAAGGTCCGATTGTATGGAAAATGCAGCTACCTACGGTCTTGGTGTTCTTCCACTGACACTCATACCACAAATCCGTATTTACAGACACACTGATGGAAGAAAGTAGGTCATGCTCTATTTTAGGTGCAACAAACACCCACATATTACAGGGTCACATTAACCCCCTTACAGATAAGTAAAGTGTATAAAATATTGTGAAACAATCCATTGCAGTTTGTAAAAGAAGTATCTAATGTGCATCTGTGTTTGCCAATATTCAACATTACACCATGTTTGAAATGAAGATCAAATAGACAAAGCGTTACTTGTTTAGGTTTTAAGTCCAAAATCTACTGTTTTACCTCCATTTATATGACTATATAAAAGCAAACAGACTTTACACTTGGTCTTCAAAAAGGTGCAAAAGTTTTTTTTGTTTTTTTTTACATGAGTAATTTGTGTTTTAATTAGATCCCAATAACAGGCCAGGAACGGAGGATAAGTGAGATACCAGAGACTCTGATCAATACACCTGTGTTCTAGAATGGAAATTCTCAAGTCCTAGCCTGTTGTTAAGCCCTGAGTACACGGGATGAGTACCATTGCTATAAAATATTTAGAAAATATTAGAATTTATAACTATAGGTATTAAATCATCTCCAAAGCTACTCTTTTCTACTCTTTGTTTCTTCCCACACTTTCCAATAACAAAATGCAACACAGCTTAAGGTAATATTCTGTTACACACACACAAAAAAAAAAAAAAAAGGATTTTAGTCTTACCTGTTAAATCCTTTTCTCTTAGTCCATACAGGTTACTGGTAACTTTGGGTAGGCGATCCACCCCTTTAAGTAGACAGGAACAATTCTAGAATTGATTGCAGGGGGTGGAGCCTACCTTCCCTCCTTGGCTGCAGCTATCTAACCAGCTCCAGAAAGATTTGAGGCACTAACTATTGACTAGCTAGTGAAGGGAAAGAAGACTCCTGTGAGCATGACCCCGAAGGACCCCCACAGTCTGCCACAGGAGAGCCAAGCATGGTCCCTTGACAGGCTGGGAGACCAGTAACCTGTATGGACTAAGAGAAAAGGATTTAAACATGCAAGAGTAAAATTCTCTTTTCTCTGTCATCCAATACAGGTTACTGGTAACTCTGTGATGTCCAACCATTGAATTTCCCAGAGGCGGGAAGTAAGGCAAGGACTAGGAGCAAGGCCCCCCAAAGTCGCCAGTGCAGATATGAACCATCAGATCAGAGATAGCCCAACAAAACAACTGAAGTGTCAATGGACACTGAACAAGGGTAGCACCACCCAGTAACTGTTACACAGCACACTGAACTAGAGCTAACAGGGCTCAAAAGTGAAGGAAGCACCAAGAACCGAAGGAAATCCTAGACAGGAAAGACTGCCTCCAGGATTTTCCTCCCAAAGCTGGCGTCAGCTAATGCCAGCACATCAACACTGTAGTGCTTCAAAAAGGTGTGCACAGATGACCAAGTGGCCACCTTGCACAACTGATCAGCAGAGGCCTGATTCTTGTAAGCTCAAGAGGCCCCAATAGATCTTGTAGAATGAGCCATGATCCTGAAAGGGACAGGCTTCTTCCTTAGCTCATAAGCCTTACAAATAGTGGACTTCATCCAAGAAGCAATAGTCACCTTGGATGCAGGTCTTCCTGTCCTAGGACCCTCAGGAAAGACGAACAGTGCGTCTGACTGCCTGATTCAGTGCGATGTACATAAAACTTGAGACAACGCACCATGTCTAACAAGTGGAGATCCCTCTCCTTGTCAGAGGTGGGGTTCGGGCAGAAAGAGAGCACCACAATCTCCTGATTGATGTGGAACTCAGAAACCACCTTCGGAAGAAACTCCTGAAAAGTGCGAAGCAACGCCATGTCTTTGTGAAACACCAAATAGGGTGGATTACAGGACAGAGCATGTAAATCCGCGACACTGCGGACAGACACAATCGCCAGAAGAAAGGCCATTTTCCATGTCAAGAGACATAGAGGAATAGTAGCCAAAGACTCAAATGGGGGGGCACTGAAGAACACCCAAAACCAAGTTAAGATCCCACTGAGGAGCAGGAATCTTAAAGGCAGGACGAGCATGAGTAACGCCCTGGAAGAAAAGCTTGACACCAGGAAGGATGGCAATGCGCCTCTGAAAGAAAACAGAAATCGCAGAAGTCTGAACCTTAAGGGAACTCAAACTGAGACCCTTATCCACATAGTCCTGCAAGAATGCCAAGACCATAGGCGGATCAAAATCCTGAGACAGGTCCTTGTCAGCACACCAAGACAGACAGGTCGACCAGACACTATGGTAGATCTTGGAAGAAACAGGTTTGCGGGCACTGAGCATAGTAGCCACCACAGCAGAAGAAAACCCTTTCTTCTTCAATATTGAGGATTCAATTTCCAAGCCGTCAATGCTAGCAGATGAACATCCTCTTTCCACAGGTAGCCCCATAGAAGAAGATCCGGACGGCAAGGGAGCCAAAATGGATCCACCACAGACAGATCAAGAAGCTCCAGAAACCAAGACTGACGAGGCCAGTACGGAGCAATCAGAATAACTGGACAACGCTCCAGTCGTAATTTCCTTAACACCCTGTGCAACACTGGGAGAGGAGGGAAGATGTAGGCCAGAGGGAATAACCAAGGAATGGACATCATATCTACCATCAGAGCCAGAGGGTCTCTCCACTGATAGCAGAACCTCGGTACCTTCCTGTTGTGTCCTGTCACCATCAGGTCAATGTAAGGACAATCCAATTTCTGAACAATGAGGTTGAACACCTTTGGGTGCAGCTCCCACTCTCCGCTGTCCACTGTTTGTCGACTGAGGAAGACCGCCATGACGTTGTCTATGCCAGGAATGTGCACTGTGGAAATGGCAGGAACATGTTCTTCTGCCCAGTACAAAATAGCCTTGACCTCTAACCAAGTGGCGAGACTTATTGTTTCGCCCTGCTTGTTGATGTAAGCCACAGCTGTGGGGTTGTCGGACTCTACTCGGACTGGACAGTCTTCCAACTGAGATGTTCAATGACGAAGGGCATGAAATATCGCCGGAGACCACCGACCCTGAGCGCTCAGGCGACCCAGGCCCGCTTCCCAGCCAGAGAAGCTGACGTCCGTCGTCACCGTGGTCCAGAAGGATATCAGGAAGGACTTGCCTTTCA
Organism: Rhinophrynus dorsalis; assembly: GCA_037306005.1. Classification (NCBI taxonomy): domain Eukaryota; kingdom Metazoa; phylum Chordata; class Amphibia; order Anura; family Rhinophrynidae; genus Rhinophrynus; species Rhinophrynus dorsalis. Next base: position 190,909,276 of record CM074723.1, read on the forward strand.
GCAGGTTGGAGAGGTCGAGCCACCATGACAAACTCAGTTCCACGTGAAGAAAGAGAGACACTGATGTCTTCAGAAGGTCCGGTTGACACTTGCACACCTAGATCACGAACCTCTGGAGCTCCCTGGTGTGTGTGCCATGGCAAACGGGACTGCTTTGATGGTGGAGATGAATTTTTCCACTAGAGAGGACAGCTTCATGGCTAGAACTGGATCTTGATCCAGAACCGCAGAAACCCTGTGGGCAATCTGGTGAGCCACCTTGTCTGTGAGGAACACCCTGCTCTTCTGAGTGTCGAAGAGACGGCTCAGGAAGACCAGACGGTGGGATGGGACAAGATCTGATGATCCACCCGTGATGGGTGAGAGCATGAATACATTGCTGAACCTGCTGATGAAGAAGTTCCGCAGAAGGGGCTTTCAGAAGGAGGTCGTCCATGTATGGAGTAACTCTGATGCCATTCCAGTGGAGGACGGACACTAAAGCTCCCAGGACACGGTTGAAGAATTGAGGAGCAGTAGTCAGACCAGCTGGAAGAGCTGAAAACTGAAAATGTCCCGTCGCAGGCAAATTGAAGGTACTGCCGGCCCTCTGGATGAATGGCAATGTGTAAGTATGCGTCCTGAAGATCCAGAGATGCAAGGAATTCCCCTGGGGACATGGCAGCAATCACCATGCGTAGAGACTTCTGGTGATAATGAGTCCCGATCACAAAGGAACTGAGATCCTTTAAATCCCACAAGGGACGACAGCCGCCGTCCTTCTTGGAGACCACAAAGAGGTTTGAGTAAAACTCCATACCTCTGTCCTGAACTGGAACCAGCTCTAGAGCGTCCTTGGCCAGAACAGCCTGAACAGTGCCATTGAACAGATGGCGTTTCTCTGCTCCCTGAGGCGTGTGAGAAGGAAGAAAGTGAAAGGGAGGAAGAGAAACGAAAGGGGTCTTGTACCCTTCCATCACCACCTATAAAACCCATGGGTCCGTCACTGAATCTTCCCAAATGCTGTGATAGTGTAGCAGACGACCACCCACAGCAGAGTTATTGCCACATCATGTCTGTAGTTCCCCGATGAACACAGTCCTAGCCCATGGTCCTTTATTGGCAGAAGCATATAAAATGAGAAGATTATTTTACTTAAGCCATACAAATTTTCATACCTCTGAGCAAATATGTCAACTATAAGACATTAATATTGTCCTCAAATAATCAAATTCCACACAAATCAGGTTTCTACTTCCATTATAACACCTTGGACCCTACAGATGTTTCCAACACATTGTGTTGGACATAACTCTAACATCCAAGGGGTTAAAAAAAATAACATTTGGATAAAATTAAAGTCTTGCCAAGTGACAAACAGATCGTAAATATAAAAAGGATTTATTTTTCAGTTCAGTTTAAGCAAGATAAAAATAAATGGCTTTTATGTTAATAATTTTCCTAAGAACAAAGATATAGGCTAGATTAACTGGGCATTTCTAATGTGAACCCCTTCTAATGTCAACCTGCTGGCACCTTTTCAGAACAAGTTCTTAATTGCAGCTGCAGGCTCTTTCTTCCCTTTTCGAGGTGCAGATGAAGCACCAGCTTTTGTGCCTGGTCTTTTCAGAGATGAATAGGCCTCCGATTGTTAAACTAAGGCAGCTTGCAACATTTCATACGAAATGAAAGGGGGGGGGGAGCAGAACATAATATAAAGAGGGCTAGAGAAAGCACAAAAAAGCTTAGATTTCCTAAAGGCACGCTGCTGTCTTTATGCTTGACGTTTCTTTAGATCCTTGTCGCGCTATCCCAACTGATCCTCACTGACCCTTGCATTTGCCACCTTTTGCTGCGCTGTCATGGTAACTCTCATTTGAGAGGTATTCAAAAGACTGGAGTTAGCCTGGCTTGGATTTGGACGTCCCTAATTCTACTCGGGGTCAACAATATCAGCTGAGCAATAGAACAAGCTGAGCAGATGGCAAGGCTTTGGCTCTGTGTTCACAAGTAGACAATTTAATCCTTTCAGCACCCGAGGGGCCTGCAGCACATTGCAGAGCAATATAAAGACGTGTGCAGTGAAAAGGAATTGAAAATGCTGATCTGTGTCTGTAAGCACAAATTAATGTTTTCTGACATACAATTAAAATGCAAAGCACTATTATAGAAAGTGTGTGTAATTTAAAGGGGACCTGCAAGTTCAGCCAGTTCTCCTTCTATACAGCTACCATGTGTAGCATTGTGTATTTCCTCTATGTAGCATGAGAACAAATTTGAGGGTCAATATACGGACCTCCTCAGAGGTCTCGGCAGTCACTACTGAGACACTGAACTCTGAGACATGTAAGTTCACATTTAGAGATGAATAATGTTTACTGCAAGTCAAGTCAGTGTTTTTGCAGCACACACTATCAGTTCTCAAGTTCAGGTTTCTATCCTCAAAAGAGGATGGAAATCATTTTGACACTGCATAGCATTGCATAGGAGCGATAAATTACTGTATCTGCTCCCATACTTGGTAAAATGGAAAGTTTCACTTTAACCCACTAAGGACCAGAAGATGTGCAAGCACTGAGCGGCCCCTCTGGTTCAAAAAGGGTTAATGGTATAACAATATCTTTCATATCACAGTTATTTGGCATTTGTGTTCATTAAACCTTTGGTTTGGGTGCCAGAGGAGTGATCAGAGCCTTACTTTGCAATGCGTTGCACATCACTCTGGCACTCAAAGGGTTATGTGACAACAGTTTATTTCTTAAACCATTAAGCGTTTGATGATAGAAGGAAACAAGAGAGAACACAAACTACAGACGGCGAATAAATATGCAACATTAATAGAAATGTAGATAAACACTTCAACTCTTTCTCAGATGACCTTGTGTGTTTCGTTAAAAAAATATGTAGACAACAGAAAACAAAGGATCCAGCACTGCCATAAAGTATCACCTCCAGGCAGCTGTTCCAATTGGTCGTCTAACCAGAACTGAGGCGGCAGGCTGACAGAACAAATACACTGTTAGCGTAGGGTGGAAGAAACAGAGGGGAAATGTACTTCTCCCAGATCAACACCAAACAGGATGGAGCAACATAACAGCACTAAAGGGGCAAATCAAAATTCCTAAATGGGCTTTTAACACCCTGAATGCTGGAGAGGTCTCTTTGCAGTGTGCTACGGACCTCTAATATGCAAGTGGTTAAAAGTCTCATTTAACCCTTTGTGTGCCAGAGGGGTATCAACTGCATGGAAAAGCATTGTGTTGAATACCCCTCTAGCACTGAAAGGGTTACAGTCAAAGGGAATTTTGATTTTCCCCCTGAGGGGCAGTTGAGTTGCTCCAGAATTACTCCACTTTGCCCTTGAATACAGGGCACCAAAACTATTTTGCTAGAAAGTTTTGGGACATTATAACAATACTGGGACAAACCACGTCATAACAAATAAATAATATTTCCTTTTTAGTTCCTTGAATGCTTCGCAATGCATTGGCAAGCTCTCTAGAATCCAGTAAAAGTTCCATTTTAATACAGTGGGAAGTTTTTATTTGTACCCGATAGTGCAGTTGGTGTGCTCTAAAATTGCTCTATATTACCTTTATATATAATACCCTAAGGGAAGGGGATCAGACATACACATTTTATGGGTACAGTCCCTGGATTGAGGTCTGTATCCCAGGAAATGTCACTAAACGCCTTAAGTCCATTTCTTTTATCAATTATTATTATTATTAAATGTTTTAACCCTTTGAGTGGCAGAGAGGTATCTAATGCATTACACTTAAAGGGTTAATTAAATGCAATAGTCTTGTCAAACTGCACTTCCTCTAACTTGTGACCCCTTCCTCCCTGCCAAACCGATATTGCACGCATTGTCCTCCAGTCACTGTCATTATGTGGTCATGTGACCATAGTGAAAACCATCACAGAGCTGTAAATTTACGAACCCTTTCAGTGCCAGAGCGGTATGCAACACATTGCAAAGCAATGTGTTGTGTACCCCACTGGCAATCAAAGGGTTAATGACCGCACAGATCAGACATTTGAGTATTTGTCAGTATAAGATACAATAAATATGTTTTTAATTTTGTGAATGTGAGAAATAACGAATATAATATACTCCAAAATCTGTATAAAATATGCTTATAACATCTATCAGTTAAAAATAAATAGATAAAATGTCCCCATATTTAATTAAAAAAAAAAAAAAAAAAAATCGGGTACAGTGCTATGAGGAATAAATAAATTGCATAAATGCTCAATGAATAAAATTGGTCCTTTAACACTTATTGTAAGAGATCTCCAATGCAATGTTTTAGGAGACCTCTCTAAGATTCAAGGCATTAAAAACACCATTTTAATCCAGAGGAATTTAGGGAGATTTTCCTTGTTCGTAATGGCACAGTTGGGTTGCTTACAAATTGCTCCTCTTCCGTCTCTACAGATTTGGATTTTCAGCAGTGTTTTTTTAAGCTGATATAATTTGAGATAACATTTGATTATAAGTATGTATTCTTCCATATTGTCAGTTTTACAATAGTTATTGATGTTGGTGAACAAAGGCTCAAACTGCAAGCTGACAAGCTCTCTCCTTTCTTTACTGTCAATGCATATAAAATACATTATTTAATATCAATATCTGACCTACTGAATGCCAGAGGTGTATGCAGTGCATTGCCTCTGGTACTCATAAGGTTAAGATTGCTTCTGTCAACTCATACAAGCTACACAGTCCAACACAAGTGCACCTTGCAGTTTATTTCTGCTCTCTGTTACTAATGAATGTGGGCCTGGCTTCTGAGCAGAACACCCCTATTGTGCCATGGGACAGAAACACATCCTTAGCAAGAAAGACTTAAAAGATCTGCAACATTCTATCAAGGAAAAACATATATTGTAGCAAATACACACACACGCACACGCGCACGCGCACACGCGCACACGCACGCGCACACACACACACACACATTATATATATATGTATATATACATACACCGGTAAGTAAAACAAGGATTTTTATACTTCTAGGAGACAATTCATCCAAAAGTTATTATAGTCAAAACTGTTATGAAATGGTAAAGCTGTTATGACCGCATCCTTTACAGAACTGTAGCCTGAGACTCACCTCTCCATATAACTCAATACAAAACCTTTCTAGGAACTGGTCAGAATTTTTGCTAAAAGTTTAACATAAAAAAGTTTGAGGTGTATTAACTTTAGAAGCTATCTGTGATGTGGGTGCATCCTTACTTTACTTAGAGTGAGTACAAAAAAAATGACTAGTGCTCCTTTAAAGGGATAGTAATACTTCGTTTTAACTTTATTTTATTTTGTAGGCATTAAAAAAACATGAAGAACGATATAAGTCTTATCTCTCAAACCTTTATGGTTTGACAGATATTCACAAGTAAAGTTTCCCCTCCCCGCCCTTTTTACCTAGTGTAAGCCATCTCTTCTCAGATGTGAATCTGGTTGTAAGACCAGACAGATAACAGCAGGGGACAATCTTCTTTCTATGAAAACAATGAAAGCCCTGCCCCCCTTGACAAGCTTTTCAGGTTTTTCCCTTATCTTAATTGAAGATTGTCCCTCTGTACAGTCTAGCTGGGCACCACCCTTCTGCTTTGGCTGAGCAGCGTTACATCAGTAAAAGGGGCGGGAGGGGGATACTTTGTCATTGAATTACTCTTGAACTACAACTCTGACAGAACTGAAATAACACTCTCCAAAGTCCAAATACTATGACGATTAATTAGAGCTGCTTTTATTATGAAACATTACTATCCCTTTAAAGACAAAGGGCTCTAAGTTCAAAAGAAATGTGAGAGGAATGCACTAATGGGTGACAAAAAGGACAGGACTTCTCTAGGGTGATACACTCCATTTACTATGTTGTTCTATGGAGTTTCTGTACTAACCTCTCTAGCATTCAAAAAATTAAAAACTCCATTTAAATGAAAAGGAATATTTTATTCACCCCTTTCTTGTACAGTTTTTCTCAGACTTATTCCACATTTTATTTTTGTGTAGGAACCACATATTTAAAAGTAAAACATATACTAAAGAACGTGTGTGTGTTTCCTTCCTGCAGTTTTATCCCTCAGTGAGCTGAAGGAAGCATGCTCAGACTTGACTCCTTTCAGTCGCCTCTCTCTAAACTCTAGCTTTCCTTTGACAGAACAGGGAAAGTCAGCCTGCCATGTCACTGAGAGGCATAGTTAAACAATACACAAATGCACAGACTTTTTGCACGTTAACAATAGGGGTAGACAACTGAGACCAGGTGTTATTTTCAGACCTCACCCTACAATACTGTGTCACAGTGTCCACTGCTTGGAATTATTTTACTAGTTTCAAGCCAATTTGACATGGCATGGTTATATATTCACACAACAGACCTCTAATTAATACAGAGGAAAAAAATGCCAAATTATTTTTAAGTCTGCATGCCAATGTCTCAGTAGCACTGTCACCAATAAACACCTCCGCACCCACAACCAACAGCAAATGTTTTCTCTCATAGGTCCCAACAAATGTATTGCATGGAGCAAGCCTCATTTCTGTGTTTTCCCACACAATAATGGATTCTACTGTACTTACCAACATCTAGCAGAAAAGAAAAAAGTAACTAGATTCTAGTGGGCTATAGGACCTTTGCTGACATCAAGGGTAGATTCTATGCCCAAGAACGACAATGGGTGGAATGCAAGAAATGTGTGCAATCACTATTTACAGTGTACTTTTGATTGCAAAATAATTAGCACCAAAACGTTACTGAATTGCACATGATTTTTCTCAATTTTCACACTCAATTACCAAGCGTTTTTCAAAAACGTGGACGTGGCTAAAATGTCATCCGTTTTGTAAGAAGATTAGCAATTGCACCTACTTCAGCAAAGCAATTAGCACACATTCTCATACTTCTGGCTAACATTGCCATTAATTTAGGAGTATTTTCTCATTTTGCTGTTCATTTAGGAGCATGTGCTATTCAGTATGATGGCTTTAATGGGTTTCTTGCATCAAAGAGTGAGCAATCACAAATAGCACATACATGTATGACTTTTACAAAATAGTGAATGGTCCACTTTCTTGCATTCCCCTTCCCCACTAGAATCTAGACCAGTGTTTCTTAAGGTTTGTCCTCAGGGCATACCAGCAGTACAAGTTTTCGAGATTTCCATGCTAAATGACAGGTGGATAATAAGTGCCTCAGTCAGTATGATTGATAATCACATGTTTAATCATGGATAGTCTTAAATCCTAACCTGTTGGTGTGCCCCAAGGACCACAGATGAGAATCACGGATCTAGACACAGTGTAGTGTCTAGATTCTATTGAGCTAAGGGATCTAGATAGTCCTTTTTGGGCATAGAATATAGCAGTGATGTCAGCAAAGGTCCTTCAGCTCAGAAAATCAATCAACTACTGGAAAAACTTTCTACTGTCAGATACTTCTTGCAGGCACAGCTCAGCAAAGAAGAGGATTTCTCTCTCACTCCCCTAGCCAGTCAACAGCAGAGAGAGGGTACACTGACTGGCTGGAATCACTAAGTCAGTGTGCTGGAGCTACTGGGGAAGGGAGCTTGACCACAGGCAAAGATCAATGACTTTACAGAGCTGTTGTAAGTCTGCAGCTTCCATCTATTCCAGCAAACTATATCCTGTGCAAGGATCGTGAGAGTTCTTGTCTAATGACTGATAGAGAGCCACTGATTGTCTTATTCTGATTTATGGGGTGAGTGCTCACAATCTTCAGCTCTAATATTTTCTAGCTTCTTGTGTTTCTACTGCTGTAATAAATTATTTAACTATAAATGACAGGTCTAGATATGTAAGTGCTATTCTTGCATAACACTGATTATTGTCTCCCTCCCAGCACCTCGTGAACACCACACACACAGTCAATACCTGGAGTATGGTTACTATCACACCAATATAATGTTATCATTGGCAGTAAACATACTATAAATAGATAATAATGAGCCCCATATATCCCTTTTTGCACTATATAAGATATGCCGCACCTGTAAATGAGTGTGTGTGTGTGTGTGTGTGTGTGTGTGTGGGAACCTCTGACAATATGTATAATGCCAGGAATCCAGTTATAGCAGTGTGTCTGTGACCAATTACACTCTTTTTTCATTACATGGAAGGGGGCCTTCCTGCAGGACCTTCCATGGACGTCCACTCTTCATGTAAATCAAAAAGTTTCACACACACCACTCAGCACAATTCCAACTCTAACTGATAAGTGTGCATTGCGTCACAAAATGTATCAGTTTCCCCTTAAGCACTGAAGGAGTTAAAGGAAGGAAGAAGGCAAGTCACAGATGACTTGGTACACAAAGGGTAACTATCCCTTGGATAGTACCATATCAGTAGATTTGCTTCTATCCACTGTGAGCTCAGTGGATTAATGGGGAGCAGAAGAGAGGTCTTAAATGACTCCTAGTTGGTCCTGCAAGAAAAGACTCAATGGACTGCAAAACTCAAGTCTCACAGTTCAGTCTCTTGTCTTGTACGATGGAGTTCTGCTTCAGATATGTGAGCCAGAAGGGGATCTATGGAGGCTTTACACACAACCTGCCAAGTTTGTGGCTTGACAGATGAGTGACCCACCCGAGCCCTGAATGGCATATAGGAGCTGCACAGCACAGACCTGGGATTTCTACCAAATCTACAACATGATAAAAAGTCCACTGATTTTGTTTTATCCCTTAAAGACTATTTATTCACTTGTAGGTTTTAAAATGTGAAGTTTCCCCTCTTTCCATTGTTTGACATCATAGTTTCCTTTTGGCAGGTGTTTAGATTGCTGTTGATACTCCTCGCAGATGTCAAAACTTGTTTAACATTTAAGCGGAGTGTGTATGGGCTGGGCAACACCACCTGCTGTGCCCTGATATTGCTCAAGATGGCTGAGCCATCACTACAGGGTGAAAAGTTTATGTCTTTTCTCCTCTCATATTTTATTTTTTTGTTTTAAAAAAAGGTTTATTGAATCAAAGTCAAAATACAAAATCAGTAAAGACACATTACATCCAACAACAAGACATATCGAAGGTTAACATATACACAAATAGCACTGTGTAGGTAGAAATAACATGTAACAATCTTATGAGTAGTGATCCACGCAATGCAATCAAGGAACACAGGAAACAAAGGGCAACATCCCCTGAGATGTGTTTGTTGTATAAATGAGTGAAAGGGGGGGAGTATGATGTACTTAAAGTGGAACACCGCTAACAAACCTTGTCTTTAATAATTCCCTATCTGGCTTAGTAGCGCTAGTCGCCAGAATTATTACCTCTTCATGAAGAAATCTGAAGTGATCCTCGGCTGACAGGCAGGACGGAGCGCAGACGTCACTAGGCAAGATGTCCGCACTCCGTCCTGCCTGTCAGCCGAGGATCACTTCAGATTTCTTCATGAAGAGGTAATAATTCTGGCGACTAGCGCTACTAAGCAGCTAGTCGCCAGATAGGGAATTATTAAAGACAAGGTTTGTTAGCGGTGTTAGTTCCGCTTTAAGTGAATGTGGAGTTGATTGTCATGTGTTTCCAGGGTTGGTCTAAAGTAAAATTGGAATACTCCTCTCATTTAATCCCTTAGATGCTAGTGAAATCCCCAGGAGGCATCGTTTAGTATCCATTGTTAATTGTTTGAGTTCCAGAGTGGTGTTCAATGCATTGCAAAGCACAAGCGCCCTGGCAGTCAAAGGGCTAAAAGCAAGGCTAACTTTGTGCAGTGCTATCAGGATGCTGATGAACTGTATAATATATGATAAATAGCATAAGCTGTAATAAAGTGGGAACTAAGCATTTTGGTGCAGTGCAAGAATCCTGGGTTTTACTTACTAGGAAATTAACTGCAATATATGATGTTTATTGCTCCTTTACAGATTTAAAATATACATATGTACACGATATACTAGCACAGAAAAAAAAAAAAAAAAAAAACACTTTAAGATGCTGCCTCTGACCAAATGCCCACTTGTCACATGACCCTCCTCCTTCCACTGCTTCTCAGAACAGAAAAGTTACCCTATAACAGAAAAACACATAAAAAGCTTTTAACCCAAAGGATGTTAGATAGGTCTCCAAAGCACTGTGAAGCAATGCATAGATAACTCTCTAGTCTCTAGCACCCAAGGGGTTAAATAAGTCAGCAAAACATATATAAACAAGCAACCATAAACCAGGAATTAGTAAATCTGGTACAGGGATACAGCAATTGCTCTGACCACACCCATAGAATGTGGGTGTGGTTAGGAAACCTGAAGTTCCCTTAAAAATAAGGCACTCTAGGCAGTTGCCTGCTATTTTTAAAGGGAAATATTTCCTTGCCAATACAACTAGAATAGAGTGATCTACAGTACTGTACTGATGGTGCGCCTATTAAATGGGGAAGCACCAGTCATACTCCACTCATCAGCAATTATGGAACCTAATAACCCTGTGTTCTGGAATAGGCTTGCACTTAATCTAAAAGTAATGTCACACACACATTCATCAATTCAACTCAAAGCTTCTACGTGAATCTTCTGCCTTAACTAAATGAAAACATACATTAATAATCCTTCTTAACATTGACTTTACATTTGGATTATTTCCATCTTCTTTTATATGAAAGCCAAGTCTAACCTTCTGAGCTATATTTAAATGTATTAAGCTGTTCTGGAAAGAAACGAAAGCTTTATATAAGACCCTGTGGCAATTTAGTGTATGTATTTTGTTTACACTATGATGATCAGAGAATCCTATTATCCGAGCAGCTGGATGAGTAAAATAAGGGAGCAAACCTGTTTGCACAACACAGAGGTTTAACTGGCTAAATCATGCCTTTCCTACTGCAACCTGCCTGAGCAAATATACAGAAAACAGTGTCTATCATATGTCAACACTTAGGATGTACAATGGTAATATTATATTAGATTATATATATATATATATATATATATATATATATATATAAACACAACAACAAACCAGGTCTCGTCTATGTACAGAATATGTGCCCTGTGTTTAGCATATATAATAATATTTCTAAATAAATAAAATAAGTGAGTTATTAGTTTTCACAAATTGGCCAAGTTGTGGGTAAGTTTGCCACCTCGCCAAGCTGACCGATTCTAATTTGCATAGTACAGATATAGAAGAATGTCTAACTTCACAGAGCCAGGCTGCTGGAATAGGTATTACTGCACTTAACTACTGAAAACCCAAGTGTGACCAGATGGAATAATTTAGAACTATAACATTTGAAATATTGATCATTGTTTTGTACATTGTGTGACATTTGGTAAATCTGGGGAATCAGATTGCAGAGTGGGCTGTTAAGACCAGCACTCTGGCTTGTTTAAAGAATACTCTATGTGCTAAGGAATGTGAATTGACTCCTGCTGTGCTTCACTGACCAGTCAGGGGAGGTTATTATGGACCAGTTAAAATGTCCCTTTTTCAAGCACTAATTTGTATTCTAATCTTGATAAGTGTGTCTGGAAGTGTATATAAGCCGTGTGTTTTATCAATAAAGGTTGTTCTGTTCTACCCTCCTTAATACAAGTCTTGGCTGTATTTCTGGAGGGGGTTGGGCTGGGGATTCTCACCTTAGCCACTGCAGGAGCAAATGCACTTGCCTCGCCGGTCTACTGGCGTAGGGCCTCTGGAAACCCCACCTAGGATCCTGCAGCTAAATTCACAAGCTCTGCCAGTCTGCCTGGAAGCAGCATCCAGTTGTTCCTGCCTGAGTATCCAGGACCTCCAGGAAGCAGCAGGGCTCCAGCCAGCCGGGGAAGAGGGGCAGCAGCGGTGGTTCAGGAACCGATGACCCCAAAAGGGTCCGGTAAATCCTGGTACCGTCACACCAAGTCTTTGCTGGCAGCCTTGGGACTGTTAGTCCCCTACACTGACTACTTACCATTAGGCACTTTACTGATTTGGAGGTCTGAACTGTTATGCAGGGGGAACTAGGGATTAGTTCTTGTGAACTGTATACAGGTTATCTCTATAATTCTAGGGGTTACAATTATCATTTAAATTAAAGGGAATTTGGAGAATTTTTTTCTATGGTTCACATGGTTTTCACTTGACCATTATATATAAGGCACATATAGGCCAATAAGATGAACAATTGCAGAGCAAACCAGCTTCTAGGGGTGGGGTGGGGATGGATAAAAATTCCCACTGACTAACAGAACTTTTAATTCTTTGAGTACTAGAGTGATTTTCAAAGCAATGCTTCATGAATTGGAGACATCATTATCATTCAAGGGGTTAACAGAAATTTACGTGAACAGACATTTTGCCAGTGTTTTAATCTATCTCCTATGGTGCAGTTGGTATGTTCTAGATCTTCTCATCCAATTATGTTTGAATAAGGCACCTACTTTTTGATTTGAAGCTCAGTGCAATTACAGATGGTCATTCAATTTAAAGAGCAAAACGACAGTTTTCAGAATACAGAAGTATCTTTATACATAGCTCATAGCTTTGCATTAACTTCTCCAGTTGGTAGGAGGCTGTTATTCACACATTTGTAGCCCTGCGGGTTCTCATCTATTCATTCATATAGATGGAAATTGAAAACTGGCCTCCTACTTGGTCAGAATGGAAAGGAGGGTATAACAGCTGTCCATATGTTTTCCTTAACCTTTCAAGGAAAAAAAGAGGTGTGCAACACACTGCTTCTCAATGTACTGCAGACCCCTCTAGTTCTTAAAAGGTTAAATCATTCATTTGGCCATCTACAGAAAAAAGAACGGAGTTGTGACATGGACAAGGCACAATGTTGCATTTATGCCCTTTAGCAAAAAAACACTTATCAACACCAACAGGAAGACACAGAGGCTGTTGGGCTAAGGACAAGTGCAATTCTATACCAAACCAACTGTGCCATAATAAGTTTTTATCCCCTTAAAGGCTAGAGAGGCCTCCATAGCACTGTTTTGCAATGAGCTGGTGAGACCTCTCTACAATTCAAGGAGTTAAATGCCAGTTATATCAATGGGAATTTGTCTTTGTCTGGATAGGTATGTACCAGAATTGCACATGTTCTTCTTAGCATATCAGCCTCACAGTCATTAAGGCCAGTATAAAAACCTGGGGAATGAGAGAGGACTCATCATATTAAAATACATGGATTATAGAAGAGACAGGAGACCAGCCAATGACAAACTAAAATTACAGATTTAGCTAATTAGCCCAAGTATATATAGTAATATTCTCATTTAAAGAGCAGTTACCTAACAATCAAAAGGGAAGGTTGCCCTTACTAGAACCAGATTTCTAAAGTCACAAAATGTCACTAGTTACAGAGTCTCTCAGAAGATCCCAAGCTGATAACTGTAGAGTTGGGTGAAGGCTTCATCAGCCACAGATAATACTGGGCCTGAGCAGGAACAAATGTCTTCCATGCTCAAATTCAATATTACAGCTGCTCATGGGCAAAGCACGCATATCTCCCTTGCAAATAAGCAAAGATAATACAGGTTTTGAGTAGTAAGGGTGTTCTTTTTTTCATGAGTCAAAAAAAGACGTGTTCAAGTTCAGACTTTGACAAATCACTCTTGTTGATCCAGGGGAAGGCAAAGAAAAAAAAACTACTGAAGCAATTTCCAATTAAGCTACAATTGTATAATTGGGTAAAAAAACCATATATTAAAAGGAAGACAGATATTGCCTTATATAAACATCTGCATTAAAAACAACTATAACTCTCAACACTTTTCTTAGCTAGAAAGGTACCCTATATGTTTTTCAAAGCAACTACAGTATCTGTAAAAGCCGATTCCTGAGACAAAGAATTCCACAACCTTACCTCCCATACTGTAATCATATCACCCTTTAGGCATATCTCCTCTAATGTAAACAATCCAGCCTGACGCGTCTCTCTCTATAACTAAAAATCCTCCAGTCCCCTTCAGTTTTGTTGCATGTTTCTGCACTTTTTCGGTCCAAAAATTGGCACCAAAACTGTACTCCATACTGTAGATGAGCCCTAACCAAGGATTCATTTTCTCTATTAACTTACTGATAGTCTGTGCAAAATGGCATTTTCATTAAGCTTGTTTGTTATTGTTTGCTGCTCTTTTAACTATATTCTTGCTTTCTCAGCTCAAAAGGCTTAATGAGGTGATGTTGGTACTTCCGTAGCATATCAATTACATATTTCTCATGCCATACAATATTTACAGGCAATATACAATATCAGACTAAATCCTCTTTGTGTAAAGCTATATGCAGACCTGTTATCAGACACTGTAGAAACTACAAATCACGGCTTCTCAAAGGAGCAGTGATTCTTCTGCGTTTGATCATCATGACTGGGAGAGGAAGACGGGGGTAGTTATTGGAATACATTTCTGCAAAATTTATTGGCTGCTGGGTTGAGCAGTTATATACGATTGGTCTTTACAAGCAAAACTGTAACAAGAAAAGTCTTATCCAGAAAGCAAAATGATTTGAAGAACTCTCTAGCATTCAAGGGCATGAAAGCCCCATTTACAATCAACAGACATTTTGAGAAACTGTGTTTGTCCCCTATGGTATAGCTGGCTAACCCCAGAATTGCCCCCAGCTATTCTTACCATATCAGCACTTTCATTTACTGCACAAATTTACAAATCAGCCACTGTAGCTTATTTTCTGCTTTTATACTCTAGATTAAATATTATGTGACTGCACCAATGGGCATATACAAATGTTTTAGTGCATATCCTCACATATATTCCTCTGTAGTTCAGAGGAATATATGTGCATGAGCCTATGTAACCCGTAATCGCTGTGCTCCTACATGGTCCTTAACCCTTTTAATGCCAAGGGGTATGCAACACATTGCATCCCTCTGGCCATCAAAGGTTTAAAGAATTAAGACTGCCATGAGCAGTGCGGAGAGTTTGAGATCCCATATTCCTGACAGCAGCTTACAAATCTACCTCCATGGATATAACATCCAGGACTGATTATTATTTCTTATTAGTAACAGGATATGTTCATTTTCTTTTAAGATTTTAGTGCGAGGAGGCCCAAAAGCCTGTTCTATAGTAATCACAGGATAAAGTAAATACTTCACGGCAATATGCTCTGCTCCTTCTCAATATATACTAAGAAACAAGACACTAGCCTAGGAGGAGAATCCTAGTAAATGGTGTTAGGCAGGTGCATCAGAAAAGATTGTTTCCAGCACCTATTTTAGCGTGGAATCACATTAGGACATTACCCCGCTGTGTTCTAGAAAAGCCTAAACATGTCAGATTCATTGTTAAAAGTGGCAGGCTGCAGCTGGATGCTCAATAGTTATACAAACGTTGGAGACAAAGTAAATGGATTGTATTTGTAATACAGGAAGATTGTTTACACTACGAAGCATGGTAGTGATGTTTGACATATATGACTGGGGTCTAGCACAGCAACATTTTGCAGGCGCCTCTGCCCTATTTCTGTCTCAACCTGTACAGTGGGAAACAAACAAAAAGCTTAGAGGGACATTTGACATAATAAATGAAGGTCATTTTTTTTTACATAAGTCTAAAATGGTGGTTTAATCCCCCCTTTTTTGTAGCTAATGTCTAAAGAATTATCATCATGTGTAAAAGCTAAATTAAATCTTTTTCCATGTCATTTATGCTGCACTGGCAATTCCACCCTTGCATATGAGGACGCATATATAACCCGACTGAGCCACAAAGTGAATATTCAGTAAAGCTCAGGAGAACACAACATATGCCAAAGAGAAGGCGAGAGTATTCTCTATTACCATGCGTCCATATTGTGACCTTAATTAGATTTTCGTTTACATTGTTTACGTATGAACATTTATAAGCATCAGCTAACAGCTCAGGGGGTATGACAGACAGAAAGACAGACAGATAGATAGGCCCTGAAATCTCCTTTTGTTGCAAGCAAATACTGTTTGGGGGCCAGTCTCCATTCTGCTACCAACAAAACTTTACATGCATGTAAGAGAAGACTGTCAGTTCTGCAAACCAACTGCACCACAGGGGAGAAACAAAACCTCGCAAAACTCCCATTCATTTAAATAAAGCTTTTGAATAATATAGAGGTCTCAAATGCATTACAAAGCAATACACTGGAGTCTACCCTAGCATTCAAGGGGTTTCAAACCATATTTCAATTAATGGCCATTTTTTTGTTTGTTCCCTATAGTGTAGTTGGTTTATTCCAGAATTGCTTCTCTTTTCTTTTGTGCAGAAGGTCTAAAGAGTGTTGAGATTTGACCCTCGCTGTGCTTGGTGTTAAGATGCACTCTTGTGCAGCCCCCTGACAGAAAGCGTATAGTCTTACTGCTTCCACTCACAAGTCTAAGCAGCCATTTAATATCAGCCTTCCAACAGCAATCAATGTGGGTTTTCATTTGTCAGCCCATCATCACAATCAGCTATTGCACAAAAGGCTGCATACTTGGGACAGATCCAGACCCAAAGACAGGTTAAGGTAACGCTATTCTCTTACCAACAGCTGTTTATACTTACCTGATGTGCGACAGGTGTCTGACAAAAGACTGAAATGGCCCTGCACCTGCTGCCTGTAAACCCTACACAGGTACTCTAACAGAAATGACCTTTGTTTTCCTGTCACCAGAGCAGATGTTCAGTGGAGAGCTTTTGCACAGGCACACCCACTCCTGTGGCTTGCCGTTTGTGCCTTGTTTAGTTGACATGATTAGATAGCAAACTGATCTGGGTGAGCTGAGCAGACCACATAAAGCTCTGCACACCCCTGCTTTAATGCTTAAGTTGCCTTGTCAGCTGGGCACTGCTGGCAAGGCTGTAGTGCTGTAAAAGATACCTATGAAAGCAAAGTGCCTTCCACCACTCAGTAACTGGAACATACAGAATGTTTTAAAGAATGACATATGGCACTATAATAATTTTATACTGGGCCTCATGTACAAAGAAAGGATCAATGCTGGGGCAAATTAACTACACCACAGAGGAGAAATATCTCCACAGATTTAACCCTTTGAAAGACAGAGTGGTATCTAGCACATTGCCTGTAGCACTCACTAGAGCACACACACTCTCTCTCTCTCTCTCTCTCTGTGCCTCACTAGAACACTCTCTCTCTAGCTTGTTATATCTCTACTCTGCCTATGGCCCAGACTAGCATGTGCGCGCACACACACACTCTCTCTCTCTCTCTCTGTAGCCATCACTAGCGAGCACACACACTCTCTGTGGCTACCACTAGCAAGCACACACACACTGTGGTCATCACTAGCTAGGGTTGCAACCCAGCCGGTATTTTACAGGCAGGCCGGTAAAAAATTGGCTTCTGTCCAATGTTAAGTCTATGGAGAGAATGCCATGGCCGGTATTTTTTTAAAAAAAGGTGGCAACCCTATCACTAGCAAGCACACACACACACTCTGTGGCTATCACTAGCGAGCACACAGACACTCTCTCTGTGGCCATCACTAGCGAGCACACAAACACACTCTCTGTGGCAATCATTAACGAGCACACACACACACTCACTCTCTGTGGTCATCACTAGCAAGCACACACACACACACTCTCTGTGGCCATCACTAGCAAGCACACACACACACACACACTCTCTGTGGCCATCACTAGCAAGCACACACATTCTCTGTGGTCATCGTTAGCAAGCACACACACTCTCTGTGGCCATCGTTAGCAAGCACACACACTCTCTGTGGCCATCACTAGCAAACACACACACTCTGTGGCCATCACTAGCAAGCACACACACTCTCTGTGGCCATCACTAGCAAGCATACACACACACACACACACACACACACACACACACACACACACACACACTCTCTGTGGCCATCACTAGCAAGTACATACACACTCTCTGTGGCCATCACTGGCAACACACACACACACACACACACACACACACACACACACACACACACACACACACACACACACACACACACACACACACACACACTCTCTGTAGCCATCACTAGCAAGCAGACACGCACTCTCTGTGGCCATCACTAGCAAGCATACACACACACTCTCTGTGGCCATCACTAGCGAGCACACACACACACTCTCTCTATGGCCATCACTAGCAAGCACACACATGCGCACACACACACACACTCTCTCTCTCTGGTCACCACTAGCCCCCACTAGTACTGTCCCAATCTATTTCTCAATGACATATTTACCAGGCTTTTTACTGCACATAGGGTTGTGTACGCAAAGAGACTGAATGAACAAACCAACTACACAAACGCTTGCCATTAGTGTAATTCTGCCTTTAACCTCTTGCATGCTAAAGAGGTTTCCAACAAATAATGGCCTGTAGAGGCTAAAATTAAATTAAAAGGAAATTAAAATTAAAACTAAAAGTGGAACAATTTTGAAGCAGATCAACCAAAGGGTATATAAAAAAAGTCCCAAAGTTCGTATCAATTTAAATGTGGCTTTTAACACCTTACATGTAAGAGGTCTCCAATGTACTTAAAAACCCATTTTAAACCCATGGAAATCACCCCCCCCCCCCCCATAGTGCTGTTGCTTTGCTCCAGAAATGTTCCTCTTCAGCTTTCTGAATAGCGCCCTAAATACATTATACAGATGCCCAGTTGTAGAAAATACCAAATGCTCTACAGGGGACAAATAAAAATCCCCATTTGTGCTTTTTAACCCCTTCACAATTTTCTGGAGACCTCTCTAAAAGCCTCATTTAAATCAATATGCATGTACATTTGCTCTTTTTAGGGCAGTTCGTATGCTCCAGAATTACTACTCTCTAACTTCTGGCACAAGGACGTAAGTGGGAAAAATAATTGAATTTAAAATCACAAGAGACTGTTTCCCCTACAGTAAATCAGGGCTGGATTTCCCAATAGGCAGACTAGGCACCTGCCTAAAGCTCCAAATTTTTAAAGGCGCCTCAGACGTGCTGGCCACACCCACATACTGAACTGTGGGTGGGGCCAGAGCAATCTCTGTATCCATGCAGTAGCTTATACACCCCTTTACATGCTATTATTTAACCCCCTGGATGCTAGCGAGATCTCCAACGCATTGTGGAGCAATGTGTTGGAGATCTCTATAGCAACCAAGTGGTTAAAGCTTTTATGTCCTTGCTTGTTGCAGGCCAAAGGTATATTCTATGCCAGGATGAGACTGGTGGCGTGGTCATGTGAGGAGTGGGGTGTGACCATGGGCGGAGCTAAGGGTGCCCAGAGTGCCTTGCCTAGGGGAGCCTCAAATGTAAATCCAGCCCCGATAGTAATGAATCCACAGATAACAATACATATTGTTCTGCACTTTTATACACTACCGTTCACAACAGTTTGGGGTCACTTAGAAACGTCCTTAAACAAAAGCAAATCTTGTCCATTAACCCCTTAACGACCACTGACGTGCCAGGACCATCATGGAGTTCAGGGCTTCCGGAAGCCCTGAACCGGAAGTGAAAAAAAAAGCCCCGTGGGCGTCAAGTGCCGACCACTTGTGCACATGCGGGTCCTTAAGGGGATAAAATAACATCAAATGGATCAGAAATACAGTGTAGACATTGTTAATGTTGTAAATGTCTACTGCAGCTGGAAATGGACGATTTTTTTATGTAATATATTTGCTGCAAATGGAGGATTCTTTGATAAAAGGAAAGTTTGAAGGACACAATTATTGTTTAAATTAAAAATCATTATTTCTAACCTTGTCAACATTGAGTATTTCCTTTTAATTTTGCAACTTATTTGATGTATGTTTTCATAGAAAACAAGGACATTTCTGGAGTGTCCCCACACTATGAACTAATAAAGGTATGGGCAACATGGGGCTATGCAAGTGCTCCCCACTACAGGTGCTATCATTCCTCATCAGGCCCAGCCGGCAGGGAATGATGGGAGATATAGAATACCTCCCAAGTGCCCCTCTTTAGGAGGGATAGTCCCTCTGTCCCGCTTTCTCACCCTGATGTCCCTCTTTTTAGGAGATCAGATTGTGTGGTGTGTATATAAGTGTATCACATTGCTCCACAGCAATAACACTCACATTAATGTTTGTTTAAATGTCAGTATATGTGTTTATAAATGAGTCTGTGTAAATAAAATACTTTGGTCTTGTTATAAGTCAATTATTAGGTTACACAAGGAGGTCTCAATAGGTCATGAAATAGACTAAAAATTCTTGGTAATGACCCGCCCACCAACCACACCGCCAGCAATACCCCATAAAACACAAGTGTCCCTCTTTGGCAATTTGAAATGACGGGAGGTATGTTTTAGTCTGGCAATAGCTTGAGGTCCTCACATTGCTATCCACTGAGCTACCACAATAATGAATTTGGAAATGGTGACCTGTGTGAGTATATAACTTTTAAAGATTTCTAAAGCATCTCCAAACTGAATACAATATAAAAATTCAAAAGACAGTTATAATAATGTTTCCTTCATCATTTAACTTGGATGCCAAGTTTTAAATCCTTAACCCTTTGAGTGCCAGAGGGGTACATACACTGTTATAGCAACAGCACCACCATAACATTTTAGGCCATGGAAGTTACTCCATTTAAAAATAAAAATTGCTAATTTTAACTGCAATAACTTTTGAATAAAACATCTCTCAGAAGTGGGAGTATCTTTGTTTTACTCAGCGTGGTAAAGTCTGCTAATTATTATAATGTATCCCCCCTTTTCAGTAATAAAGCAATAATATCCCTTTAATGTTCATTAACGCTTGAATATAGATCTTGTTGTTAAGCCAGGTGATGCTATAGAATAGACAACAATGAGGAGACATGGGTGGCAGACAGGGAGATATCTGTCAGTGTAAGATTCCACAGGTTTTGCACTTCCAATTCAAAAATAAACTTTATAAGCTCTTCTGGTCTTCAGGAGTCCCTATGGAAGGATTTTGTACTCTAGTGTAGTGCAGCCAATTCACCAGTTTTCTACAGGTTTTCTGCAAGAATCCTTAGTACCTCTGTGGTTACAAAACACAATTCACCAAGCTAATGCATAAGAGACTACAGCTACAGGAACAAAATTCACCAACCTGATGCATACGATATTATAAATACAGGATCAAGAGATGGACAGACTTTGCCAGCTGAATTTTGGGCCATATTGTAGAAACTAGAGAGTTCCAATGTTAGGGTAAACCAACTGTATCATGGAGGACAAATACAATTTTTCAAACTCTGGATTTAATTATAGCTTATTTGATACCTTCAATTATATAGACTTCTTCCAGTGACCTCTCTAGCAATGAATGGCTTAACCCTTTGAGTGCCAGAGGGGTACGCAACACATTGCTGTGCAATGCGTTGCTTATCCCTCTGGCATTCAAAGCATTAAAAGCCCTATTTAAATCAATGGGAGGTTTCATTTGTCCAAAAGGGTAAAGCTGGATTGCTCCTGAATGTCTCCTCTTTACCTTTCTGCATTCGATCCTTCATTCTTTTCAGATCATTATTTAAAATCTAAAAATATTTAACCTCTAGATGTTAGCAAAGTCTCTAGCAAATTGCTTTGCAATGACATGCCTCCTGACACTTGGCCAAAGAGGGGCACAATTGTTTTAGGTGGTGTTGCTGGAGGCGTGGCTAGTGGGCAGGGCTTTACAATACTTTTTAGGTTATTTCATGACCTATTAACACCTGAATAAATGATTTAGAGCAAGACCAAAGTATTTTATTTGCACAGACTAATTTATAAACACATATATTGACGTTTATACAAACATTAATGTGAGTTTTATTGCTGTGAAGCGATTTGATACACTTATTTACACACCACACAGTCTAATCTCTTAAAAAGAGGAACACTAGGGTGTGAAAGAGGGACAGAGGGATTTGGGTCTCAGAGGGACACTTGGGAGGTACACAATGAGCTGAAGACTTCTCAAGGGGTTAAGAAAAGCTAATGAAGTTATACAGCACCTCCTAAATCTACAAAACATAAAGGGAAGGAAGTGGTGGTGTTTTCACTTTGCTGTCTTTATAGGGGATTTTCTTATCCAAATTCTATATGACGCTTAATCACAATTTGCATTAAGTTAAGAATGTTGAAGGGCATTTATTGTCAGTGTTCTCTTAAGTACATTTCAATGAATGTGTTGTTTTACTTAGCCGTGTTGGCAAACACAAATATATGTATGGGCTGCTAAAAGTGAGCAATATCCTTTTAAAGGGAAACTTTCCCTTTAGGAGTAAGTGGAATTACAAAATTGGAAATGGTTAACTTGTAAAGTACATTGGGTGGGTATTTTCCTTCACACTGGTAAGTTAACGCCTGTTGCCAGTTGTGAAGAAGTATGCACTAAAAAACTAAACAGAGTGGAGTATATGCAGGCAACTGCACAAAGCAGATATTGAAAATAGCTATAAAGTACTGTTGTATTTAAGACTTGTTCTTAGTTAAGTGCTTCTGTTAACCCTTACTTTGATTACCAGGCAGGTAGCAGACACAATGCACTATCTCTGTCACTCAAGGGGTTAAGGAGCAGAAGAGACATTAGCACAGTGATGGTGTTTGCACAGTGTTGCTCATGCCAAACAGAACATAATGTGTGACTGGGCAGTAGGGTTGCCACCTTTTCTTCAAAAAAATACCGGCCATGGTATTCCCTCCATAGACTTAACATTGGACAGCAGCCAATTTTTTACCGGCCTGCCGGTAAAATACCGGCTGGGTGGCAACTCTACTGGGCAGCCATTACCCATGTATAAAGCAGCTCAATGCCGATTGATGCAACTTACCTGCATTTAAAAATAAATACATTAGTTTTGTTGGTGAAATGCTCAGCATAACATCCAATGAATAGAAGGCTCAAATAGGTGTTAAATAAAGTATGGCCAAGGGCTTAACTACATAGGGTTGCCACCTTTTCTACAAAAAAATACCGGCCATGGCATTCCCTCCATAGACTTAACATTGGACAGAAGCCAATTTTTTACCGGCCTGCCGGTAAAATACCGGCTGGGTGGCAACCCTATAACTACAGGAAGTGTAGAGGGTGCAGTTGTGACAGGGCTCAGCACCCAAGGGGTCCAAAATGCTCTACCCTGGGAGGATATTTTTATCTTAGGTGACCCAAAGAGTTTGCTTCATAACCCTCCACTACTGTGTATGGCAGCCATCAGTCATATCCACTCTGCAGAAGTATAGTCCGGGAAAGACTGACAAAGCAGTTACGTACAATGTTCCTAATAAATGGATGGAAATTGGTATGTGTGTGTGTCCTGCCCCCACCCACAACTAGTGTAGCCCCCATTGTGAATATACTATATATATATGTCTGCTACATGTGTATTACATGATAACATATGAGGACAATATCTGTACATCATTACATGTTATAAGAAAACCAAAGTACTATTATATTAAAGAGAGGTGTATTGCCCTGCAGGACTCGTGGAATACTGCATTGCATTTCTTGTTTCAGGTCTCCCTAGAAAAACAAATAAGGATTGCTTATACACTGAATGCTTGTTACTCATCAAGATTCAGTTCTTCATTAAAGGAACACCAACACCTTCTAATAACAACAACAACCCACCATGTACATTAGAAAAGGCAGAAAATTCTAATGGTGGCTAACATTTATTCCCTTGAACCTTGGTTCAGAGATACTATCTTTACTACTTGTTCTATATCTATGGAGGTGGACCTGACTGTTGAT
This sequence comes from Rhinophrynus dorsalis, assembly GCA_037306005.1. Classification (NCBI taxonomy): domain Eukaryota; kingdom Metazoa; phylum Chordata; class Amphibia; order Anura; family Rhinophrynidae; genus Rhinophrynus; species Rhinophrynus dorsalis. Next base: position 190,932,903 of record CM074723.1, read on the forward strand.
AGCATAAATCCAACCTGTACGTGATCATCTTTCGTGGGCTCCTACAATCTGTCTACTTCAGTATGAAGGGAAAAAATATGGAATTTCTGTGGGAGTAGTAGTCCTGCCAGTAAGTCATGTCTGCCACCGTGGATGTGACATCCAAAACTTATTGAATATATCATCTCTTCAATCAAGGAGCAAGGGTACAATTCAGAGTGGTCACTGGGATTTTCATAGCACGGATGGGAGTGTTATTATTTGGTGATTTAAGAGTTCCTTTAACCCCTTAAAGGGGAACTTTCACCCCTTAATAACTAAATCTCCCTTTACTGCTGACCTGGCGACTAGCTGCTTAGTAGCGCTAGTCGCCAGAAAACTTACCCCGTTCTCAAGATTTCGCCGTTTGAAAGGATCAGGAAGCACGGACGTCTCTTCACAGTGACGTCCGTGCGCCTGCGCTGTCAGTCCCTTGTCAGTCCCTTGTGCACCGTATGCACCGTACAATCCCGCAGTGTCTTGTCCTTTAAGGACCAGATAGACTAGTTCGACGTGCCGTCCCACGTGACTGATCACGTGGGACGGCACGTCGAAAGGAGGACTGAGAGAGACCGCTCCGGTCTTGGAGCGATCAACTTCAGTCCACTTCCTGCAGGAGCGCGGTGAGTAAAAGTACGTGACGTACCAGGACCGTCATTGGTCCTTAAGTGCCGGACCAGCGTGATGGTCCGGGTACGTCACAGGACGTGAAGGGGTTAATTATACATTCTCTTTTTTTTTTTTTTTTTTTTATATAAATTCTCCTGGCACCCATTTCAGCTGTGGAAAAGACTAAGTACATATACTAACATGGTTACATCAACAGGTCACCACACACAACTACCAAATAGTGGGTTATCAGCATACCTGGGAACTTCTTATTGTTGTCTCCCCGGAGGGGCATCCTCTGCTGCCATGGGTGGTGTGAAGAATGACACATATTGCGTCAAAAAGGGGCGGGTCTTAACGCGAGTGCCGGGGGAGGGCTTAAAAGAAGGCTGGGGGGAAGGAGCTACACCGGGGGAAAAAGTGGAAGTGGGTAGAGTTTCAACAGAAACTCCCCACATCCGGAGGACTCAGCCTCTGCCCTGGAGACCCAGTAAAGCAGTGCCAAAACCGGAGTCTCCGGGGCAAATCCGGAGGTTCCCAAGTATGGCTATCAGATGAAGAACTGGCAATGTTAGGTTTCCTTTGGGCCATGAACCTGCATCATGCTATAGCAGTGCAGTATGGGTATTGGAATCATGGAAGGAGAGGCCAGTGGCAATGTGGAATAAGAGTATCCTTGTTTTTCTCAGCTGAAAAATCACCTTTTTTCATAATGAAACTTTACTGCTCATTTAAGTTAATTAAGTCCAAATTATTTGGCTATGCTTTCTACTCAGTACCACTGAGAGTACTGTACAGATGCATCATTAAATTATAAATGTAAAAAAATGCTTATGGATTAATAAAGAGCGAACAAGAAATTAAAAAGAAAGTCGTTACTCTAAGTAAAATCACATGCAAACCTGTATTCACTGGGGAAATATGCAGATTTTGCACATTAAATATCTTGCAATTTAAAACCTACACTGTTTTCCCCTGCTTTTTTGTTCTAAGCAGCTACCTTCCCTTGTGCCCCAAGTGCCAAAGATATACTGGCAATTACTGTCATGTTAATCACAAACCGGTCCTGCATGTTTCTCAAATAAAGCCAAGCAAGTCCTAAAGAAAGAAGGAAAAAACTTAAGCTGAAGCAGCTGTCGTAACTCGAGGACTGTTCATTACTGGCTGATAGAGAAGTCATTATCATATTAACCCTTGTACCAGTGGAGAAAACAACAGCTGGAAACCACAAGCAAAAAATAAAAATAAATAAATAAAAATTGATTTAAATTAAAAAAAACAAACAAACAAAAAAGAATAATTAAGTATTTAAATTCTGTTCTTATTAATGTCTAGTAGATGTAGAACTGGATTACCATAACAATTCTACAGTGAATTCTGGTGCATAAGATGGATACTGCAGAGATCTTGTTCAGCATTTTCATTCAAAGATACCGCAAGGATTTTCAGGAAAAAAAGGTGACTTTAGAGCATCATTATTAATTCTCAATTAAACACACCCATGTAAAACAAACTGCTACATATGGTGCGGCACACAGCCAATTTTTCCCCTCACATAATCTACTATAACGCAGTATGCTAAAATGTAGATGAGTTGGGCAAACCCACACACAAACCTTAATTTTCAACCACTTGGTGCAAATGGTAAAAAGCAGGTATAAGAAGCACAAAGTGTTTTTGTACAGAGTCATAAACCTGACTGGCACACGGATACTGTCCTTTGGGCCTGAAAATCCTGCATCAGAACATCTGTACCCCAGCGTTTTGGCTTCAGAATTATTTCACTTTGACCTTGGTTCATACACACAGACACACGCACACATGCTTTGACTATATATCACGTCAAATAAAGTAGAAAATGCAGCAACCAATTTTAATCCAGCAAATGTTATCTTTTCAGGTTTCTATGAACTCTGCAATGTTTTTACCCAATGGTGAAAGAATCTGACCATTTAACTGTGAAGCAGTCCTGGAGATATTGACTGCTTGCTTTGCAATTCTTTAGGGACATCATTTCCAGAGAGATTTTAAGTCACACGACAGACAAAGTCTAGACACAGGGAAGATTTCCGATCAATACTGTTTACAAGTCAGATGTATCAAATCGTATGAAGGAGAGAGAGAAAAAGAAATGAGGAAAATGTAGACTACTGGATTTAACCCCTTTGGATGTTAGAGAGGGATGTAGCACACTGCATCACAATGTTTTGCGATCTCTGTAGTATCCATGGGGTAGAGAATTATGCAGAAAGCAAGAGTTAGTTATCCTGAGACATACCAACTGCACCATTGGGACAAATAAGTATTCCCAAATTCCCATCTATTTAAATGGTTCCTTTAACCCTTTGAGTGCCAGAGGGGTACACAGCGCATTGCAGAGCAATGCGTTGCATATCCCTCTGGCACTCAAAGGTTTAACCCCTGAATGGTAGTAGTCACCAAAGCACTGTGAATACATGTGCTGGTTAAAAGTAACATTTGAATCAACAGGATGTTTCTTTTTATAAGTACACACACACACTGCAGTTGGCATGCCTCAGAATTGCTCATCTACACCAGATCACATTAAACCAGTCAGCTTGAATATAAAATCAAGACAAAATGCACTCACTATATTCCAAAATGATTTTGCTCATCTCATATATTAAATGTCATTTTAAAATGAAGCATTTGTAACGTAATCCAAATGCTGTCCCTGCCGACAAATAAGTGTTGTATTGTGCACTTGACTTGTCACACACTGATTTCCTCACTCCAGCCATATTATGTACAATGCATCATCTAACAATGCACTTGCCCAGAAAAACAGAGGTGATTTTTTTTTTTTTTTTTTGCGATTGCATCGTCAATCATTGTGACAGAGCAATATGTCCCAAGCTTGAAAGAGTTAAATGCATACTGCCTTATAGAAGGGAAAAGGCGGCAAGTTTAGTGACCCTTCTTTACTTCTGGACATGCTGTCAGATGACCATGATGGATTTACTTCTTTAAAGATGTGACACAAAGTACAATTAAAGGGGCACCTTTGACTTTGGATGATGTTAGAGGAATAGAAAAGTATATAAAACAACACAACGTGCTCTTGGACTGGTTGACACACAAGGAAACCTTTATAAAATTCCTGACTCATTTCAAAACTGCAGTGTTTGAGTTCTTAACCCTTTGAGTGCCAAAGAGGTACACAACACATTGCAGAGCAATGCGTTGCGTACCCCTCTAGAACTCAAAGGTTTAACCCCTCGGATGCAAGAGATGTCTCCAATGTAACATGAAGACCATCCCTGTTATAAAAATCTCAATCATACAAGAATACCACCATAATAGTGGATTGATCAAGGCAATATGCATTAAGAATTTCATGCAATTGGTTTAATGTACAGTCCTGTTACAACCTTGGCTGATTAAAGCAATTGCAGTATAAGGATATTCTGCTTCCAATACCAGGATAACTTATGAAGCATACAGCTGCAAATGACTCAGTGATTTACATCACTATATACTTTATTGTACCTTACAAAACTCCAAATTGGAGCATTGGTGGGGTGGAGAAACACCACCACTCCAAAGTCACCCATTTCCTGGAGGATGGTCTCATGTTCAACCTCACTACATGCAGTCTTGGGCATTAATGGAATGATGGCAGCAAAGGATGAAAAGGTTTTCACTAAACAGAGCCATTCCTTGTATGGAGGCACAAGATACACCATTTCTCTACAGAGCTGCTGTAAGTTATAAAAAGGAAACAATGTGTAGCATTAAATTGTGCAAATATCAAACCAGAAGGAGGTATTTGTGTCAATATAACTATTAACAGATTGTGGCCTCTGAATGGTTGGAAAGCTCAAGTCAGAGCACAGACTGTGGCTCCAAACCAATAAGAAGCTGTAACAGTGGGCAATTATATCACATAGCAGGACATCCAGAACATACTACTGGACATCAATTATTCTTTTACCCCCTGCATTCTAGAGGCCTCCAACAAATAAAAGTGGTTGAAAAAACACTAAACGTACGTTTTTCATTTTTCCCAAGGACAATTTTTCCATATACCAATACATTTTAATGATGCAAACTAAGCATTTTATATATATATATATATATATATATATATATATATATATATATATATATATATATATATACACACGCACACACACACATATACATATACACACACACACACACATTCCTTCCTCCCACCACCTACTCTATCGTTTCTCCCCTTTGCTCATCTACTTCATTAATATTTCCATTTTCCCTCAAATTCCAACCTTCGTAGTTCCTGCTTGGCATGTTGGTACTAATTTAATTTAATAAAAGGACAAATATAGCTAAATATATCAAACTATTGTCTTAAAATGGCTGACAAATATAGAGAATATGAAAGATTTTTCAAATCCCCCCCATATTGTTATAAGTTCCACTATAATTTTCAAAGTAGGTATCCAGAATAAATCTGAGGCAAACCCATAAAAAACAAACAAATTCCAAAACTGCACATTGGTTCAGTAGGATCTTTAAAGCCTCTGATAGAGAAGTCTCCATCTTATTGCATCTAAATGCTTTGGAGACCTTTCTAGAATTCAAGGTGTTAACCCTTTGCATGCCAAAGAGTTATGCAACAATACCTCTCTGGCACTCAAAGAATTAAAAGCCTCATTTAAATCCATGGGAGTTTGGGCATTTTTTATTTATTGCCCCCATTTTATTTCCTTTGGACATCTAGCATTCAAAGGGTTAAAATACCCATTTAAAATCAATGGGAATTTAGATTTTCCCATAGGTGCATTTGGTTTACCCACAATTACACCAGTTTTCTTTAGAAAATAAGGCCTTTAACTCTAAGGAAGAGATGAGTGAGAAATGCGTTGGTTCTCAAGGCACAGTACACCCCTGTTGTCCTTAAAGGGCTGAATACCATGGGGCATGGTATTCCACAAACAAATTACAAATTAACTGTGATGTTAGATAACTAAAGTGACATAAATGAAAAATTAGTGACCTCCCAGAAAATGTAATACTGATCCTTAGAGATGCATGAATTAGACTACTGCCAGCACTATTGGTACCAAAAATGATAGTCTTATTTACTGAATAGAGACTTTGTGACTTGATTTGTATTAACATGTCTTTATAAGAACGATAGATGTGGACATCTCACAGTCACTATAAAATAACTATTCCAATACTTTGTAAACTTTTAGTGACATGTTGAGGCGTATGCCTCTATATGCTTGTGTTACCCCATAATAACTGGAATCTTAGAAAACAGCCAGACCACAAGAAAATATGTCTTCCTCTATAGTCAGTTATTCTTTTTTGGTCACTTTCAATGCTAACATGATTATTGATATGATAGCCTCCAAAGCTGTTCTAGACAAATAGCATGTAGATTCAAAACAACAGTATGATTGATGGAAAGTAACTGAACAACGCTGTTTAGTCAAAATGAGCAATTGATGTGTGTGTATGAATTCATACAAATTGTCATTCTAGCAGATGCTGCTCATGGCTTCATGACAATGATGACTGACGTGTCGCTGTACTTGCTGCTGATTACCAAGTCAAGATCTAGTGTAATCCAGGCTCCTCACTTGGGACATGATAAAGGGTACAATGGTGTTATTACAGACCAGGATTCTCACTTAAGTCCATCAGTAATTAGAAAGTGTGTGGTTAGATTGCAGCCCTCCAGATGTCTTTGGACTACAACTTCCATGCTGGCTAGAAGAGGATGATGGGAATTATACTACAACAGCAGCTAGAAGACTGGAGGCTGTGCCTGTATCTTCAATTGAATAGTTTCCACTAAGTAATAATAATAATAGTAATAATAAGGAAAACAAATGTAAATATAATTTGAGAGGAAGAAAGGGAGGGAAGAGGAGATCCTCAGGGACAAACCAAATGCGTCATGGGGAAGAAAAAAATCCCATAAATCCCCATTAATTTTTATGGGTATTTAACCGCCTCAATGGTTTGGAGACCTCTCTAGAACTTATCATGTTAAAAACCCTCATTTTATCAATGGGAATTTTTACATCTCCCCAACACTGTATTTGTTTAGCCCCATAATTCCTCCACTTTTCTTCTGCACATGAGGCCCAATAGGGTGGGGAGGAAGGTATAAAACTGGCATAATAACGAAAGCCTGTAAAATTGTCACAGATATAAGGACGTGTGTGAATGTCTAGAACATTTTCACTAAGTACAAACTCCAATTAGTTGACTTTTTTTAAAAGTAGAGTAGAAAAGGTCATGGTCCAAGCAGTAACTGTGTCCCAACGTATACAAAAACATAAAAAAAGGCCATTTTAGTGTGTAAATCTTAGTGGCAGGTATAACTTGTTCTTAATGAAAGAATATAGTAATAGTGTATAAGCAAAAAAAAAAAAAAAAAATCTAATGAGAATATTTTGTCAGATAGACTCATATTTATATACTTCAATTTAAGGATTTAGAATTATGACCTGTAATTTGAAACTTTAGATATAATTCTTAAAGTGGAACTACCACCCCTTTTAAACTTTGCCCATATAATTCCCCATCAGGTGACTAGCTGCTCAGTAGTGCTAGTCGCCAGAATTATTACCACGTTACTGAGAATTCTATACTGCTCTCGGACTGACAGCCAGCAACCGGCGCAGACATCTTTCCATAGTGACATCTGCACTCCTGCGAAGTCAGTCCCAGTCTGCTCTAAGAAGCGTTGCTAGGTGCCGTTCTGTACCAAAAGGGACTGACAGCGCAGGAGCACAGACGTCACACTATAGAAAGATGTCAGCGCTGCTTCCTAGTTGTCGGGTCTGGGAGCAGTATAGAATTCTCTCTCTCTATATAATATATATATGTATCTCATCACCAATAGGTTCAAGAGATTACTTGAAATATATTCAACAGAAAGCAGGTAAAGTTCCATTCATGTAACAGACAGTTTACTGTACAGCACAGGATCATTAGCAATGGCTTTTATGAAAAAAAAATAGTCTCTAGCACTCAGTGGGTTAAAAAATCCCATCTGAACTGCTGCTTGTATATATCTTCCTTATGGTGCAGTTGGTTGCTCTGAATCCCAGGTATCCTCGGTGTGGATGGGCTAGCTTACCATATTGTGTGCAAATTATGTAAAATAAAATCCCAATTTCTGTCTACATTATATGCTGGATAGCCACATACTGAGATTAAATTAAAATGCAGACTTGAATGCTCATATAAATTACCAGAAATCCTATTTTACAAGAAGCAGTATAAATATTATTGTTGTTTTATTTCCTCTCTAGAGAAAAAAATCTTTCATGTTTGAAAAATGTGTCAATACATGAAGTAAATGTATACAGTATATACTAGTTATAGGTTATATGGGATGTGGATAAATCAGATGATCCACCCTAAAATAGGCAAGCTCTGAAACTGAATTTTAAGCAAGGTGACATCATACTGAACGAGATGGGATTGGGCACAGAACGCAGGAGAAAGCAGCCTATGAGAGTCACATTAGTCTTAACCCGTCAAGTACTGGGAATTAAGTTTCCTAGACAAAACACTGCCACGCACAACTATACTACACTGTGCTTGGCTATATTAACAGTAGAAAGACAGAAAAGATAGAGTATTAAAATGCAGTTTTCATTTTTTTTCCTGCAGCATACAGAATGAACAGCCTGCAATCGCTAAGAGGTTTAAACATCATATTTCCAAAGTCTATCCAGGAAAGACTGCAAAGCTATCTCACATGACTTATTGGCAAACGGTGTAAACAGAAAGAAAAACAATTTGTATAGCTCTACTGCCCTCTAGAGGCCGAAACAATTTCCCCTCCCCCCACTCACTCATAGATAAGTCTGACCGACCTTTCAAACTTCTTTTAACCCTTTGAATATCAAAGCAGTGAGAAACGCATTGCTTAGCAATGCGTTTCCCACAACCCCTCTGGCAAACAAAGAGTTAACCCATTCAGTGGCAGGTGTGAGTACACTAGTGTGAACCCCTCCATAGCAATGAATGGGACAAATATATCATTGCTGTTAAGAAGAGTGTGCTCTGTTCACAACGTGGGTTTGCATTTCAGTTTACACTGGCAGGCAGCGAATCACAGTTTGAGTAGAGTTAACCATTTGAGTGATACAGGTGTACACAATGCATTGCATACCCCTCTGGCAATCAAGGGGTTAAAGGGCAGTGCTGGTCACAACATTCAGACTGATTCAACCATGTGCTGAGCTGTACCCCCACTCTGGTGTTTTAGGGGTTAATAAGGAGAAGACATTCTGGAGCAAACCAGCTGCATCATAGGGGACACTCAAGAAAATCCCAAAATTCTCACTTAAATGGTGTTTTAACCCACTGAATGCTAGAAAGGTATCCAGTGTACTGCCTAGTGAAACACTGGAGAACTTCCTAGCATTCAGTTATTTAACTCTTTGAATTAGCCTCATTAAATGTACTGGTATTAGTCCCATTTAGTGCAGTTAGGTAGTCTCTTAAAAGCTACAATGAATTATTTTATCTAATATGGTGAGATGTTTAGATCCACTCTGGATTTCCCAGATAACTTGTATATGATCGTTGTTTACAATGTATCCAAAAGCAGGAAATAATGTTGACACTAATGACCGAGAAGTGCTGCCCACTTTGCTGTCCGAAAGATCTGTTACCTATTAAATCAAAATGGATTGCAGTTCCACATGGCAGCATAAAGGTTAGAGGTGAAGACCTCATGTTTACAAACAGGGAACCCAACTCCCATTTACATTAGCAGCTCATTGTGTGCAGCCCTTTAATGTGCTCGCTGGCAGTATATACTATAGCTAGCTAGCCTAGAGCCACAAACAACAGTAATTACATGCACATTATCTTTTTTTGCCTGATTCACCTTTGTAGAAATGCAGTGGTGGGACTAGAAAACAGAGGCCTGGGGGAAAGCATCATTTCTGGCACCCAATTCACTGGAATTAAGTGCAAAATGCCTCAAAATAATTATATTTTCAGCATTCAAAGGGCCCCTCGAGGTATTATATAAATCACACCTGCTGCACCAGTAATAAGCAACCTGATTTCATTCAAGTGCAGCATGTAAGGCCCTCAAGTCCTCATTGGATAAGTGATTTCCAAATTAAGGAGCAGTACCATATTTTTCACATTTCTATCATACCTGGGAACACTCGAGGTTTGACCCAAATCTTAGGGACCCACATTCCTTGGGGTGACAAAGGTCTTATCCTGTAAACCAGCTCTTCTCTCAAGAGTATCTATATCCTTCTGGAGATGGGGTCTCCAGTACTGTATACAATACTCTAAGTGAGGTCTAACTAGAGATCTGTAGAGTGGCATGACCACTTCCCTTTTTCTGCCCCTAGCTATACAAACCAGCACCCTGCTTGCATTCCCCCCAAATCCCTTTCCTCTGCTGTCTCTGACAGAACAGTACCCTTAAAACTATATCCTGCCTTTGTACTTTTACATCCAAGTGCATTATTTTACATCCACTGACTGATCCTCCAGCCTGGTTCAACTGTACATTGCTAGGCACAAATATGCACATTCATATAAATCTAGCTATACATACATACATACATACATACATACATAAACACACACACACACACATTTATATATATATGTGTGTGTCTGTGTGTTTTTAGAAGAGTCTTATGATGAACAGATTCCTTTAAATATATTACTGAATAAAAATGCAAAGAAATTAGCTAAATGTATTTCAAACTATGGAGGGGGCATAAAGGCTTGGTAAAAAACAAAAGGAGGGACGTTGTGTGAAACAGTTTGGGAAGTACTACCCAGGCCACTAGAGAGGTGTATAGCAGCTTCCAAAGCAACGCAGTGAACAGCTCTCAAGGGGTGGAACAGTATAAGAAAGTATGTCCAGAACCAAAGGAAATAATTTATAGGGCCTTATGTATATGTAATTATAGGGTCCATGTATGTGTATGTCACCTTAAGCATAAAAAGATAGATCAATTCTTGGGCAAACCATGCAAACAAACAAAAAAATAAAATTCCCCAAACTTCTATTGATATAATGGGCCTCTTGAATTCTAGAGAGGGCTTGCTTCACAATTCATGGTGACCTCGCTAGCATTCAATGGGTTAAAAGCCCCATTTGAATGAATACAAATGTTTATTTCTCCCTTGTGGTGCAGCTGGTTTGCACCAGGTTGACTTTATACATAAGGCCCATGGGTTTGTGTGATGAGGTGGAGGAAAATTAGCTACTATTCAGCTTCTGCAGAGAACAGATTGTCAGACTCAAACACTGCCTTTTGCTCACCGAAGAGATTTACCCCACAGCAGGGTTTGAGGCCTGTAGCAAAGTGATTACGTGCCTTGACCTGAGGAAAATGGAATAAGATCTTTAAAAAGATGCTTATTATGTCTCCACTGGACCAGCCCAAAATCAAGGATGGGCAACATGGCCCTTCATCTTGTTGAGTACTACAATTTCCATCATCCCCAGCCTGTCAGTGGCTGGCTGGGGATGATGTGAGTTGTAGTCTTCAAGAGCTGTAAAGCTATAGGTTGCCCTCCCTGGGCCAGCACAACATGAACATGTTCTCATATTCTCCCTATCAGATGGCAGGGTCAGGCACCTTGAAATCCAAGGGATATTGAAAAGGTTACCCACTTGAGTACAGGTGGGGTATGCAATGCATTGCTTAGCGTTGTATTGCTCACTCTCTTTCTCTGGTCCTCAAGCTGTTAAAGGAGCAGTAAACCTTTTTTTAGGATACATATACAATTGTTGCAATTCTTTTCATACTGAGTGAAACAAGGGTACTTGTACTACTGGGATATTTTCATTAAAAGGTTAATACACCAGCATGGTCAGCAGATGGTGCTGTTCCTGTCCCTTACTATGACAAGGTATAGTCACTGACTCCAGGGGGGTTATGCATCAAGACCAACATGACCAATATGAGTGTAAAGCGCTGCGTAATCTGTGTGCGCTATATAAAAAAATAATAAAATAAAAAAATAAAAAGATGTGATCAAGTAGCAACGTCCCGTGCTATTTTATGGAGCTTATGCACTAAGATATCTAACGTTGAAGAAATTTTAGTGGTTTCACAGAATAATAGAAAATGGAGAGTTCTTCACAATGGAGAATGTGGGGAGGAATAGCTTTATTGTACTCAGCAGGAAAAGCACTAACATTTTTGTTGGGAAAACATTTAGTGCTCCCTTAAAGGGACAGTAATGTCCCATAAAAATTATTCTTGCTTTGTAGACGTTTAAAAAATAAATTTGACACCAATCCTATCTCTCAAACAACTATGGTTTGAGAGATATTAGCCGCTAAAGTTCCCTCTCTCCTGCTGTCAGCTGTAAAAAGAATTACTTCATGGGAACAGTCTACAGAGTTTGCTTGCAAACCAGGCACACTCTTTGTAGACCTTCCAACTAAGTAATTCTTTATAATAACGCGATTTTGGCTCTGAGGCAGAGCCACAGGCTGGTCCCCGGACTGGGATCTCCTGCTGTCAATCTAGACACTGACGTCAGGAGGAGGAGATGGAGGGGGGAACTTTAGAAGCGAATATGTCTCAAACCATAAAGGTTTGAGAGATAGGATTGGTGCCAAATAATTTATTTTGTAAATGTCTACAAAACAACCATATTTTTTAAGGGAAATTAGTGTCCATTTAACTATCTCCAGTAAGTACAATCATCGTCTAACAATGTGCCAATACTATTAAGGCACTGTCAAACATAGTTTGCCTGGAATGTTACAAAAAAAAAAAAAAAAAAAAAAAAAAAAAAAAAAAAAAAACGGCCAAGAACACTCACACCAAGCACTGAGAAGATCATTCTGTGATACATGTACAGTCATGACTCAGCCAACACAGTCCTTACCTGCATGAACACCAGCAATCTCTCACACAGCTGGGTCACTGGTCTCAATGTGACTACACTGCTCCATTCCACCGAATAACTTTTGAATGAAAAATATTCAAGCAGCGAGAGTACCCTCGTTTTACTCAGCATAAAAAGAATTGTAATACATATTGTTTTAATAAAAAACATGTGTACTTAACCTGTACTTCATGTTACAGCCACAAAAAAAAAATCTATGTTTTCTGAGGCCAAAAATCTAATCTTACATATTCTCTGTGGGAGCAGACATTCCTGCCTTTTCCATAGTTCCCATTGATTGCCCAGAATTATCTATGAATGAACAGAAATACAACAACAGCTATTTTGAACATAAGAGCAGTGGGCACTGAACAGATTCACTAATGGCCTTTAATTCTCATCTCTTAACCCTCTGAGTGCCAGAGGGATATGCAATGCATTGCATACCCCTCTGCCAGTCAAGTGGTTAATACAAACAGATCAACCTATATTAAATAAATGCTCCCTGAACAGGGCAATTTGCATGTGTTTAAGTTTAGGATTCTATGATAAGCATGGAACATGAATAATTCATTTTTAAATATGCTAGCTTTAAGTACATGCTATTTAAAGTTATACCAACCTATTCTGTGTTGATTTCTTTAATGCCCCCCCCAAAAGAGAATAAAAAAGGGTAGATATATTAACCCTTTAAGGACCAGATGGGTGAGATTGCTTTTGCGATGCGTTGCACACCCCTCTGTTAATTAAAAGGTTGAAGATTACTGGCCACAATAAGTGTTTGGAGATCACCAATTGAGTAACTCTGAACTGAGCCTTCTCTGACCACTGCCATATGACCCAGAAGACATACATCTAGAGCAGCTGTCAAGGCAGGAAACAGATTGTGGTGATTGCACAATAAATAATAAAATAACATGCACACGCTCAAAGATGGACCAATCTGTTTGTCTAGCAATTGTCCAAATGAGTTAATCATCCAATGGTTTCTGCATCTTTCCTGAATTCTCTTCAGTCAATGAACTTTCTATGTGAATGTCCTAAATATGACCAAGTTGTCTGATATTATTATTCTTTATTTATATAGCGCCAACTAATTCCGCAGTGCTATACAAAAACCTATATGTCTGAAGCATTTAGTTTAACTCTCGACTCACAGAGTCTGATGTACTAAAAAGAACGGGGGGAGATTCACTAAGTGGTAATAAAGTGGAGGTGACTCCTCCAGGTTATCACTTCTCCAGTTCCTATTTATTCTATAGATCTTATGCACTAAGATGTCCAAAACCGAAGAAACCTTAGTACATAGCCTCCACAGAATAACACTGGAATTGGAGAAGTGATAAACTGGAAGTCATCTCCGCTTTATCACCTCTATCACAGCTTAGTGAATCTCCCCCCTGGAGTTATTCTGGGACAAACCAGCTACACCAATAGGGGAGAAATAATAATTTACATTGAATTAAAAATGCCCTTAAACAGTTTGAGAGCAGCATTGTATACCTCTCAGCCACTCAAAGGGGTAGTCTGTTTATTGTAAAAGTGGTGTCTAATGTAGTATTGCTAGCATCCAAGAGGTTCAAACCCATATTCAAATCAATCAGTGTTTGGGGACTTTGTATTTGCTCCCTGTGTCACACTTGGTTTACTCTAGAATGACTGCAGCTCTTCTTAGTTCAGGCTCCTCTTCTGTGTCCATCACATGGTGACTGAAGAGGAACTTCAGCGTGTGATTAACCCCTGAAGGACCCATGATGTGCTAGGACCGTCATGGGAAAACTCCCCTAAATGACCCATGATGGGCCTGGCACTTCATAGATTTAAGACCTCTCCACTCCGTTCTGGGAGCCCTGAATCAGATCAGAGTTTAAAATAATGCTCCGTGGTCCCTAAAAGGGAACAATCGCCCCTATATAACTTTGGCTAAAAAGTACCTTTATATAGGGACTAAGTGGCGTACTAGTGTTACCCTTTAAAGCTGATCCTGTGCCTTCCTTCCGTGCAGACTGTGGGTACAGCTCTACACTGCAGCCTGTCACTATTCCTGTGCTCCCCTCCCATGTAGCGTCTGGATCCAGCCTCTCTTGTAAGCTGGAGTGCTCTCTGGCCAATGAAATATAAAGGTACTTTTTAGCCAAAGTTGTATAGGGTTGATAGTTCCCCTTTAAGTGCCGGCCATTCTTAAGGGGTCAAGATGTGATACTGTGCAGATGACTTCTCCAGTGTTGTAGACTGTCTAATTCCTATGTTATTCTATCATGTTGGAGATATCTTATTGCATTGGCTCCATAGAATACCATAGGAACTGGAGAGTGCATCGCAGTGGAGAAGTCACCGCCACTTTATCACCTCTTAATCATACCTTAGCCCATGCCCCTACTGGATTCTGGGGCAAACCAACTGCACCATAAACCACTAATAAACATTTCCACTGATTTAAAAGAGCAGTAACACATTTCTAGAAAAACAAATGGCCGTATGTTCAAAAGAAAAGTGGAGGGGTTCTGGGGCAAACCATGTGAACTATAGGGGATAACTAATAACACACACACAAAAAAAAAATGGGGATTTTAACCCCTTGAATGCTAGAGAGGGTTTTAGTCATCCCATATAGTGCAAATGGTTTGCCCCAGAAGTCCTCTAATTATCTTTTGAACATCTGGCCCAAAGTGTTATGGGTGATTTCCTCTTGAATAAAACCAGGATGTTTACTCCCATTGCTGATTAGTTCTACACTGGAACACTAGTACAGCTCAAACTGGTGTCCAAAAGACAATTTGGTTTTATAAATCAACTAGTATGAAAGCCCGTATACACGGGCTAAAGTGCACCCAGCGGTCCCGGCTGCTGCCCCGGAGCTGGGAGCAGAGACAGGAGGTGAGCCATCCAGAGCTCCCTGCTCCGGATCAGCGCGTTTCGGTGAATCTCTACTGCGCATGACTGAAGCAGTCATGCCCAGTAGAGACTCACCAAACACGCTGATCCGGAGCGGGGGGCTCTGGATGGCTCACCGCAAAGCTCCCTGTGTGCGAAACCACACAAGCGCAGTAGAGACTGCTGGAACAGCCGTCTCTACTGCACGTGTTATTTCACACAGAGAGAGCTTCACAGGCTAGTGTTTTATATTATTTAGATTTATGGGAGAATTAAACATCTCCCTAATTAACCCTCTGAGTGCAGGAGAAGTATCCAAGGCATTGCAAGTTTTTACACTGGATGAAGATACGTCAAACACAGAGTTTGTTTACAAGAGGTATTTCCCTTAACCCTCTGAGTGCCAGAGAGGTACGCAATCCTTCCGTACCCCTCTGGCACTCAAAGGATTAATCAGGCTGAAAATGTAGCAGTCATTAGACCAGTGGTTCTCAATCTTATTTTGTTTGGGACAGTCCTAACACACAATCTAGAACGTTCGGGACACAGCTAACAAATGTAATGTACTTTATCAAGGGCATAAGAATGCTACAATACATAAATATACAGTTATTATTAGGTCTTATAATGTTAATAACAAAACTAAACATATTGTGCAAAACAATTTCTATAAATCTTTATTTAAAAGTCCATTTTTGTTAGTCTTCATATAAACATGGGACACCCTAAGCTGATTATCGTGGTGCACCAACGTGCCACGGCACCCTGGTTGAGAATCACTGCATTAGACAAAACAATATCAAAGACAACATTATCTAAACCGATTACACCAACAGCTGTACAACTAGAGGGATGTGATATTTTATCACTTGACTTAACATTAGTATAATCATCTCATAACTCCCTTGACCAAATGGATAGTGACCAGCCTTTATGGAGTGGGGCTATCACAACGAAGACTGCTGCAATTCTGCAGAACTTCCAAAAAAGTAAATGGAGCAAAAAAACTAGTTTAAATCTTTAAGGACCAGAAAAATGTGCTAAGCAGCGTGTTGCACGCCCCTCTGGTTGTTAAAGGGTTAGGTTATTAACCTTTTGAGTGCCAGCGCTGCACACCCCTCGGGCAAAGGGTTAAAGTAAAGCCTGGTTTTGTTTATACTTTCTTTGTGTGGATTAAGATATATATTTGCAGAAAAGAGAAGTGTAAATGTGTGTAAGGGGAAGAACAGATAGCTACAAGTGGAGAAAGGAAATGTGTGCATAGATAAGCTAATGAGATCTAATCCTGGGGCAAACCAACTGCCCTATAGGGGAGAAATAGAAGCCCCAATTTATTTAAATGGGGCTTTAAACTCTCTGAATACACATTAAGTATCCAATCAATTAAGACTTCACTTTCATTCAAAGGGTTAAAATTTAGTTCATTTGGTTTACCCCATAACCAGAGAACTGTGCAACAAGTTTCTATCTTGCTACAGCTGGACTAAATTCCCATTATTATCAGCAGTAATGTAAAAGACAGCTGGGGTCCTGGGGATTATGGTAGGTGTAGTTTTACAGAAACCAGAGATGCACAGATTGCCTTCCCCCAGGGGATGGTCTAATATATGAATATAACTGACTGTTTAGATATGTTAGCAACTAGTAGGATAAGCCAGTGGTTTTTCAACCTGTGTTCTCTGGGACCACCAACAGGCCAGGTCCTGGGGACTTCCTTGCTTGAGCTCAGGTAAGCTGAACAGAGCCTCAGTCATTCAGATTCACTCACCTGTGATCAAGCTGGGATATTCTCAAGTCCACTCCTGTTATCTAATACTGGCTGACAGAAAGTAGCAGTTGGGATGGAGAAGTGTGAAATGTTAACATCTGCTGGCACGCCTAACAGATTTGCATTGACAGACAAATAAAGCTAAAATCTCATAACATTGTTTCACAGAGAAAAACAAAAGATCCTACTACCTCTACAAGGTCTGCTGTTGGCACAAATATGTTACTTCAATCAATCTCTGAATAAATATCTGCTAAAACAACAAGTATACAATTTTTGACAATGTTCTGTAGTGTATTCCCCTTGGTTCCTTTCTGATTTCTAGTCTAAATTTGGGGCTGAGTTTTGGTTTTAGAACTGCTTTGAGTCTACAGACCTTGGTAACTTTTCCCAGTTCTCACTTGAAGTTGTCCAAAAGCAATTCTAGAGCGCTGCTCTACTTATTATAAGACAGAAACAATTCAGGGCTAACCAATTGCACCACAGGAGAAAAATAAAAATTCCTATTAATGTAGGTCTGTCATTTTGAACAACTAGGAAATTATGAAACAGCTTTCGAAATCAACTATATTTATGGTATTTTTTGTATTATTTAAAAGAGCAGTTTATAAGATATTTAGCTGTATGAATTTGTCAATTAGTGCAAGTTCTCAAAGCATACCTGGAGGACTCAATCCTTCAAAAAAAAGTACTTCATTACCAACTGTCACTTCCTACCAGGAAGTAGTAGCTCTGCTGCCCAATCTGACCACTAAATTAATCTAAATATCTCATACTAGTTGAACTGCCCGTGTACACGGCCCACAGTGCAAGGCAGCAACAACCACGGTGCTGTCATGCACCCTCGCCGTAGCTGATAATGGAGCAAGGCACTCCGAATTCAAACCATAGTCCTCTCTGTGCATCAAAGGTGCGCAGATAGGACTATGGTCTGAATTCGGAGCGCCCAGCTCCATTATCAGCCGCGGGGCAGCCAGTCTGTACTGCGCATGCTTGCAGCGCGCGCAGCCATCTGTACTGAGCATGACAGCTTCTGACAAACATACATTAGTGAATTATTATATAGGATGGGTATTTTCAAACACTGTTTTCAAAATCACCTATTTGTTACCAAGTGACAGTTGCACAGGAATAGAACATGAAATCCTAAAGAGGCACTGTTTCACATGTCAGCATTCAAGTGTGTGAAAAATCCCCATTTAACCATTGAGTGTCAGAGAGGAATCCAACGCATAATTTTCTGACATGGGTTAACCCTTTGAATGCTGGAGGGGTAGTACCCCTCTGGCACTTAAAAAGTTAAATCAATAGGCTATTTTTTGTTTGTCCTCTATAATATAGTGGGTTATCCAGTCATATTAACGCTGATGTACTAAGATGGCCTGGAGCAATTCAGGTGCAAACCAACTGCACCATAGAGGACAAATAAAAATACCCATTGATTTTACCCTCTCAATGCGTTGGATGCCTCTCTGGCACCGAAAGTGTCCCTTTGTAATTTTAACACTTTTAATGCTAGTGGTCTTTAAAGTACTGCTTTGCTATCCATTTAAGGGGTTAAAACATCCTATTTTAAATCAATAGAAATGTTAATTTGTCCACTATGGTGCAGTTGGTTTGCCCTAGAATTGCTCCTCACTGACTGTGCTTTGTCTTACAGTATACTTTATTATCACATTCTCCAATGGTCCTCCATTCTGCATTCCCACCAGACCTCTTTTTACAACCTCTGCACTTAATGTTTGTGCTGCCTACAGCAATATTTTTTACTGTTGTGACTGTGTAACTTGAAAAGCTTTCTCAGATGTGTCAGACAGATATTAGACAGTTCTGATTCAATTCCTGAGAGTTACAGTCTTCAGTGGGAGTGTGCACTGGTTATCAGAAGCTCAAACTGTCAATCAAAATGTCTACATCAGGTGTGACTCACTCACAGAAAGCGAGCAGCAGTGAGCTGTTGGTTCCTGTACACTATCTGACTCACTACAATAAAAGTACAATCCTGCTAAGCACAAACATCTAAGGTTAATAGCAATAAAGTAAGAACACATCCAAGGGGTATGCACTTGTTCTTTTTGCACTAGACTTTGAGGCATGTCTGTAAGTTTAGATTTGGAAACATTACTGCATGGCTCGCACAGGACTTTATGAAGTAAATAATATGTTTTTCCAGGAAATATTTTTTATTCATTTTATGAAGTCCTCTGAATGTCTTATCCTATCACTTTGTATATCATTTTACCATGAAGTTGAGCACCCAGGCAAATTTAAATTTTTAAGTGTAATTGATTGCACCCTGGATTAGACTACATATAAATGTATAAATTGAGGACAGATAACCATCTCAGCCCATTTAGCTTGCCCATTTGTCCTACTGTAAAGATCTCTTTGTTCCTTATCTTGCCTTATTGACTATCCCATGAATGCTTAAAGGGATAGTAATACTTCATTTTAACTTTATTTTATTTTGTAGGCATTAAAAAAACATGAAGAATGATATAAGTCTTATCTCTGAAACCTTTATGGTTTAAGAGATATTCACAAACAAAGTATCCCCCCCTGTTCAACCAGATAAGAAGGGATATGCCCAGGTAGACTGCAGAGAGGGACAATCTTCAATTAAGATAATGGAAAAAGCTGAAAAACTTTTCAAGGGGGGAAGGGCTTTCATTGTTTTCATACAAAGAAAATTGTCCCCTTCTGTTATCTGTACTGTCATACAACCAGACTCACATCTGAGAAGAGATGGCTTACACTAGGAAAAAGGGGCGGGGAGGGGAACTTTGCTTGTGAATATCTCATAAACCATAAAGGTTTGAGAGATAAGACTTATATCATTCTTCATGTTTTTTTAATGCCTACAAAATAAAATAAAGTTAAAACGAAGTGTTACTATCCCTTTAAATTCCCACAATGTATTAACCTCTACCGCTTCTTCTGATGAGCTAATCCACTTATCTACCACCCTCTCAGTGGAGCAAAACTTTCTTACATTACATCTAAACTTCTGCACCTCTAGTTTTAGACTATGACCTCTAGTCCTACCATTTTTACTCCTTTGAAACATGCTTCCCTCCTGTTCTATATTGAAACCCTTGAAGTATTTGAATGTTTCTATCATATAATGTCTAGTCTCTCCTCCAAGCTATACATGTCCACATCCTTTAGACTTTCCAGATAACTTTTATCCTGTAAGCCATTAACCATATTAGTAGCCCTTCTCTGAATCCTTAATGGTATACAATACTGTAGGCATTACCACCTCCCTCTTTCTGCTACTAAATCTCCCAGCAATATTGCATTACAGGCCTCATATATATCCCTTTGAGTGACAGATGTGTATCTGTTGCATTGAAACACAATGTGTTGGGTATATTTCTGACACTCAAAGAGTTAAAAAAAAAAAAAAAAAAAAAAAAGATATACATCTCTGGGATGATTTGCATTATAACCTAGAAAACTTAATTTTTTAGGCCAATGTTAAAGTTACCCATGTATTGGAAGAATGTGCCAGTGGCAGACTCATACATATTGGCTGTGGAGTTGTGTGATGTCACAGCAGTGACATGTAAGTGAACAAAAAATGTCATTAGCTGCTTCTCCCAGGACTGGGAAGGGCAAAATCAGTGGGGAAACTATACATTTATAATACTGCTGATCCCAGACAAGCAGTGACTAGTAGTCTCTGCTTTACTATATATATATATATATATATATATATATATATATATATATATATATATATATATATATATATATATATATATATATATATATTTTTTTTTTTTTTTTAACTTTAAATTCTAAACACATTTGCCTTAACTTCATGTATGTATAGAGGTCTTCAACACATAGCAAATGAATGCACTGGAGACACAACTGGAATCCATGGTGTTAAGAAAACATCCACTAATAAATGATTGCACTATAAAATTAAAAAATTTGATAGGTATATATATTTTGTAATATATATTTGGGATCCAAAAGAAGCTGCCATATGCCAATTGTGTTTCAAATTATAGTAAATCCAACATATCCAATTAAGGCTTAACCCTTGGTCAGTTGATATATGTTTAAACATTGCAATTAGCTTTTGGTAATATTGTGCGAACAGGTGTTAATTGCTGCACTGCAAAACTATAAAATGGGGCTTAAAGGGATAGTAATGTTTCACAACAGCAGCAGCTCCAACTTCAAATTAGCAAGACTGTCCGGATGGATCACAGAAAGGGACAATATTCAATTGGCATTTGGGAAAAACCTGTCAAAGGGGGAAGGGTTTTCCTTATGCTCACAGGAAGAAGATTGTCCCTTGCTTTGATTTGTCTGGTCAAGGGAACAGATTCCATATCTGAGGGGAGGTGGCTTACACTAAGTAAAAGGGGCGAGAGGGGGATATTTTATCATTCAATTACTCTTGAACTACAACTGACATTATTGAAATAACACTCTCTATGACTCAAATACTATGAAGATTAATTGGAACTGCTGTTTTTGTGAAACATTACTATCCCTTTATGTTCAAAAGACTAGGAGGATGAATTATAGCGTAAACCAATTACACCACATTACACAGACTTTAAACAGGGCTTTTAACCCCTTGAATGCTAGAGAGGTATCTGACACATCTCAAAGAAATGCATTGGTGACCACTCTAGTATTCAAGTAGTTAAAAAAACTATTTAAATCAATGGCATTTTCCAATAAGGTGCAGTTGGTTTGCCCCAGAATGTCTCTAGTTTTATTTTAAACGTAACCCCTTTCAATGCCAGAGTGGTATCCAATACATTCCTTCGCAATGCGTTGGATACCCCCTCTGGCACCCAAAAGGTTAATGAGCAGACAACCAGTGTTCTACAGTTTGAATGTGTTACTATCTCAGAGCTTCTATACGAGTGCCTAAGAAAAGCTACAAAAAAATCTGGTAGATTGAAATACACATGTAAAAAAAAACAAAAAAAAAAAATAAAAACAAATGAGGTGCAATGAAAACAATTGCTTCCGAGGACAGATGTTGACTTCTTGCATCTGTTCATCTGTTGATGGGTGCCAGTATAGCATGCGTGGGGTCTCGACCTCATCCTTCGCACCTTCATTTGTAGACTCACACATCAAACCACACATAATTGTTCTCCGGGATTAGCCAAACAAGAGTAGTGACACTAGAAAACAATGGAATGCTGCCCTGAGTACACAGCTCTGAGGCGCTTTCATAGGCTAGGCCAGAAATGATTTGATACAGTGCATTTGTTCTAAATAGAGCTGCCAGCTCCAGGTTTTACTCAATACAAACACGACGTGTTCCAACTTCCTACCTAAGACTTCATAAGCTGATGCCAAGTCTTGTGTGAAGAGGCTGAGACATTAACACTTTCCTTTGATCTTCCTATCATGGCACAGCGGGTGGTTAGAAAGCATCACGTGGGGTACGCCTGCACTGTATAGGTACTGAACGCATTAGAGGCACCCTCTTGCATTTCAAAGGACATACATGTAATCCCAAATCCATGACAGGGTTATCCATTATATTTAACTCTGTTGTTGTAAGTACTGAGACTGATGTACTAACAACTTGAGCAATTCTGGTTCACATCAAATGCACCATAGGGGACAAATACATTTTCCCCAAATTATCTTGAATAAAAATGGGATTTTTAAACTTATGACTACAAAAGGTATCCAGTGCAGGGGAGAATAAACAACATTTTTGTAATAAATGACAGGGATAACGAACTACAAGCATTCTCTGAACGTTTATACATGCAAACCTTTCAGAATGTCTGTTATAATGATAGGAAGACTAGTGGATTTGCTACAATAGTGGCACTGAAAAGCACAATGAGCACAATGCCAAGTCCTATAAAACTATAAGTGATATTCCTACAACAGATCAGGATGGAAATTTAAGTCATAACAAGATTAGTTCATAAGAGGGGAATTTGGAAGCATTATTAAGGGTTTCTATTCAGTTGATACAAGCATTAATAGGACAACATGTCTTTGCAACTAAAACCATACACTGGCAGGTCTGCTGAGCCACAGGCAGAATATCTCTCTCTTCCAGGTTCCAAATACACAACAGGGAAAGGTGCTGACTCTGCTGTGTGGCTGCCTATGATCTCATTCATCCTCAAAGATCACAGATTGGTGAGATGCAAAGGTGATAGATCTGTAAAGGCTCATTCCAAGAACAAATTGTCAGGCAGCAGGGGAGTAACCAGAACCTACATAGCCCTGGATCAAAATCGGAGTCTGGGGCCACTCTCCACATGGCTTGTGCTCAAAGGGTTAATTATGAAAAAGGGAAAGCGGCTCACTGATGCTTTTCTTATCTCACTATTTGGCAGAGGCCATCAGCCAAGATAGGAAACTTTTCGTAATGTCCAGAGATTGCAGGGTAGTTCAGAGCTGATGGACCCCTTTGGATGCCAGGCCCTGTCACAACTGCACCCTCTGCAGTTACTACCCTGTCAGTAAGACTGTGAATGGAGAAACAGAAAAGTATATATGTATACACACACATATTATATATATACACATATACACACATACACACACACACACACTGTCAAAACTCCAGGACAGAACACAGAAATTTCAGCTGTATGAAGTTGAATGAAGTTTATTGTAGCATGACCCACACAAGCAAAAGTCTGCGGTAAGCGTGGACCTTCATCAGGGATTGTTAGAGTAATCCTGCAACAAACTACATCAGACTTTGGCAGAGTAAAATTTATTATCACTTTATGGGATCTTGGTATTAAATGTGTATGCCTCAGTCATTTGTCTCTCTCTATTATATCTATCTATGTATATATATATATATATATATATATATATATACACACACATACATACATATACACTGAGACGGATGTACTAAGAAAGTAATGCAATCCTGGAGCAAACCATCACCACCAAAGGGAACAAAAACACATTCACAAAATCCCCATTAATGTAAGAATGTCTTTTAACCCCTTACGTAAAATGCACTGGATACCTCACTGTCCCCAAAGTGATACGAAAATGCTTTGGTCTGTAAGGGTGTTAGAAAAATGTCCATTGACTTCAAAGGTTGTTTTAACACCTTCATTGTGATGGAGCGTTCTCTAGCATTGAAGGGGTTAAAAGCCCCATTTACATCATTCAGAATTTGCGGAATTTCATTTGTCACCTATGGTACAGTTGGTTTGCCCCAGAATTGCTCCTCTTTACCTTCCTGAATGGGAATTACTGTACTGTGAATTAGTCTAGGCAAAGCCCACACACTGGGGGCATTTCTAATAGAACAGGGATCCGTATGTTTGGCCTCAGTACTCATTAAAGTGGATCTATCACCTCTTTACCAGTTTTGTTCAATTTGTAGAATAGTTAGCGAATAAATATAAAACTTAAAAAAAACCAAAAAAAAAAACAAACCCTTATATGCAAGAAAATTATATTTTAATGTATGCCCAGCAGCTTATTTCCCGCTAATCTGCTCTTGCTGCACAGCCTCTGTTCCAGTCACTTCCCCCAGCATCCTGCAATGACGGAGGCATTCTGTTTGTAAGCTGGAGCAATCTCATTGGCTAGATATTGATCTTTGCCAATGAGATCGCTCCAGCATACTAACTGAATGCCTCCGTCATCTGAGGATGCTGGGGAGAGTGACGGGAGCAGTGGCTGTGCAGCAAACTGTGGCAAGAGCAGTTTAGCCGGAAGTAAGCTGCTGGGCATATTTTAAAACGTAATTTTCTCGCAAATATATATTTTTTAAATAATAAAATTTTACATTTATTTGCTAACTATTCCACATATTGGTGATAGATCCACTTTAACATACTGCACAGGAAATCCCATAATGCCCCACAATGTGTCACCAAAACATCCAGGTTAATTAAAAAAAAAAAAGTCTAATAAGTCATACAGGCACATCTTAATTTTAACTGAAAGGGTTAAACCTCTTGAATGGTAGCGAGGTCAGCAATGCATTTAGAAGCAATCCATTGCATACCCCACTGGTGCCTCAAGGGTTAAAAGTTCATTTGAATTAACATTAATGTTTACTTATAACCTATGGTACAGTTGGTTTACTCCAGAATAACTCCAGCCTTTCTTATAACGGGTCATTCTTATGAATTGAGCAATCTGAGGGCCTTTTTTTAAAATCTGTCCTGTTCCTTTTTTGCGCTACTTACTCCTATAACATTTTCCTAACAAAATAACTTTGATAATAAATTTAAACAAAGTGGTTTTGGCAGGGTACCTGGTTTATAACATAATAAAGGTATTTTTTTTTGCTCTATTTGATTTGTCAGCGTGCAGATTGTTCTTTTCTATTTATAGGAAATTGGCTTGTTTTTGTGGACAGATTTCAGTGCTAACAACTATCATAATGTTTCTTAATAGGAAATTATCTGCAACATATAATCTTTATTTTAATATAAATGTTGTCCCCTAGCCCATGTGTTTCCTTTACAAACTATGCTCATTTCTGAAATTACACATCTATTCTAAGTACAACTAATTACGACATAAATGAGCAGTCTAAGAGTCTAGCAGCTTGCTTAGCAGAAGAAACCATTCCAGCGTCACAAGACAATAACTTAAAATACCCATGAAGTGAGAAGACGTTACAGTGAAATGGCTGCCTCTGAGTAGGTTTTCTGTTAACTTGCTTATACTTTAACCCCTTAATGACCCTTGACGGTCATAGTACATCATGGGTCGATCTGAGTTAACGACCCATGATGTACTATGATCGTCATGGAATTCCAGGCTTCCCCTGCGGTTGCACACTGTTCGGGGAGTCCGGAACTGGAAATTATAAAAACGCTCCGTGGTCCTTAAGTGACCGCGACGGCGGTCGTTAAGGGGTTAAGAACAGTGTTAAGGAAAAGGTCAATATCCTATATGTTTTCATAAGGTGCACTGCTCCTTTAAGCAGTGCCTGTGTGATTATATATGAATGTTTTTGCTCCATAGGTTCCAAGATAGTTAATATTCAGAGTGTAATCACATCTCAACCCATTTAGATATGTGGTAACATTCAACTAATTAAGTACTCTCTCTTCTGGTTTCTGTTTTAATCAAATTAAACATAATATACATTGTGTACTCTTTATATAAAGGTAATGCTTGAATAGTGCTTAGAGCATTATAAATGACAGACGTGTTCTGCCATGTCATGTTGTTTTTAGACAATTTCTGCTTAATACACAAAAACATGAAAATTCTGAAGAGAAGACCTTCATCTGTTTTTTGAGATAAGAAGCCTACATGAGAAGACCACTGATTGGACAATACACCAGGGTGGACCACCTTTAAAACAGCATAAAAAAAGGACTTTTTGGGGGGTATGAGGAGGGCCCCTACAGAATTTCTTGTAAGTGCTATGACATTTACTTGCATGTAATCCTGTATTACTGTTATTATTAATGCTATTATTTTTGTTGCTTTTGAATAATAACAGTTTTAAATTTGGAACAGCTGTCTCATGTTATCTTTATTTATGCATTTACAACAGTTAAATACGGTGCATATACTTTAAAGAATACTAATATACAACCTGTTGTTGTAACATTACCTGCTATATAGGAAAAAGCTTCAAAAACCTTCATGGAACCATATATGGTACTGCACGTGCTGTTTTTCTCCAGATTGGGGGATGACATTTTCCTTTTAATTCTCATACCATGATGGGAGAGATGCACTAAAGGGTGATAAAGTGGAGATGACTTCTCCAGTGATATCACTTCTCCAAGTCCTATGTTATTCTATGGAGCCAATGCACTAACTATAAAGATATTACTGCATAGGCGCTATAAAATAACATAGGAACTGGAGAATTTATATCACTGTGGAAGACATCTCCACATTATCAGTACTTATCACCACTTAGTGAATAACCCCCAGTGTGTTTTTGGGAAAAATATATCATTTGGTCTCTTGCCCAATAAAATAAATTGCAATAAAAATAGTTTCCCCTAGTCTACAGAAAAACAGCACAGAATATGTTTTCAAAGAGAGTGGGAGAGAGGACATACAACAACATTTAAGCATTAGATATCCTTTAAATGGTTTTATACAGCTCATTCTAACCTGTGTGTATATTTTCACCCTGTGTAAGGGCAAGTTTGGAAAAGGTATGATGCCATCACCACCCCACGTAACATTAATAGAATGAACAAATTATTTTTGTGAGAAACTAAGCCACATCCATTTTAACACTTTCAGTGCTGGAGGAGAGTGCAATGCCTTGTGTATCCCTCTGGCACTCAAAGGGTTAAGGGTAACAGGTTCTGGTAAAGGGGACACAAGCATCATAGTACCATCACCATTACTTTTCACTTTGGGCCAGAGCCCTTCTCAGGGCTTTATGACAGGAGTTATTTTGGGGTAAACCAACTTTACCATAGGGGTTAAATACAAATCCCCCACATTCCCACTGATTTAAACATCTCCTTTAAAGAGGAACTTTCATCTTAATACAAGCATGCATATTTAAAAACTACCTATGTGCCAGGTTGCCAAATACCAGCAAATAAAGGAGATATTGACATTTGTTACCATATACTAATATATGCTAATTGTGGTACTTGTGCTGTACCTGTGACATTTTCATATGCTAATTACACTTTTCAGTGACATTTCATATGCTAATTGAACATTTTCAGTGATGTGTCATATGCTAATTATGTTTTCAATGACATTTCATATGCTAATTAAGCTTTGTGCAGTAGAAGGAAATGTTCACTCTCACTTTGTCCAGAAAGAAAAGTGTGAATATCTCCTAAACTAGACATCTGCTGGACTTTTGGCCAGCATGAATATAGTTTTAATGCAGTTTTCAAATATGCAAACCTGAATTAAGGTGAAAGATCTACTTTAAATCAATGGGATTTTTTTTAATTGTCTCTCACGTTGTAGCTAGTGTTCCTTGGCCTTTGAAGTGGGGGACCTGTAAATATTGCAGGAAATGGCAGACTATGCTATGAGGGGGTGCTGATAAGTATTAAGCCTTACCCAGAAAAAAATGATCTAGGAAGCTGTAAATTGCAGGGTGTACTGGACAATTTGTCTATATTCAATGGTGCAAAAATCAACTACCTATGATTTTAACTTATCTTTATTTTTAAGGTCCAAAGTGAACATGGTAGCACCTCCAGAAAAGTTCAATGTGGAAGAATATAGGACCATAATCAAGTTCCTGTTTCTCCAAGGGAAAGGTGTGAAGCAGATCCATGAAGAAATGCCACAAACTTTGGGTGACAGTGGCCCTTCATATGCAACAGTTAAACGTTGGGTTGTCAGTTTCAAAACTGGCCATTTCTGTGTTGAAAATGAGAAACCCAGTGGAAGGCCTGTTTCTGTCTCTGTGCCTGCAAATGTGAAAGCCATCCATAACATGATCATGGAGGACCGCCAAATATCATCCAAACATATTGCTACATATCAGAAAATATCACGTGAGAGAGTTGGTGCCATTATCCACAACAACTTGGAAGTGAGAAAGCTTGCAGCAAAGTGGATCCCAAAACTTTTGACAACTGAACAAAAGAGGAGACGTGTGGAGACATCGGTGGCTGTTTTGGAACAAACTGGTAACTGGTGATGAGACATGGATCTACTGTAATGATCCTGAGACAAAGGAACAGTCTAAGGAATGGAGGAACAGTGGTTCCCCCCAGGCCAAAGAAGTTCCATGTGCAAAAGTCAGTGCAGAAGAAAATGGCAACAGTTTTTTGGGATAAGAAGGGAGTTCTGCTGGTGGACTACCTCCAAAAGGGTTCAACCATCAATGCAACATATTACTGTGCTTTACTGACAAAGTTGAGGCAAAACATCAAGGAAAAATGTAGAGGAAAGCTCTCCAAAGGTGTCATCCTGTTGCATGACAACTCCTCATCACATACTGCAGGTGACACAATGGCAAAACTGACCTCCTTACGCTTTCAAGTGATGCCCCATCCACCCTATTTGCCCGACCTGGCTCCTTCTGACTATCATCTGTTCCCCAATCTCAATAAACACCTAAAGGGACAACGATTTGGGGGTGTTCCGGAGGCAACTAATGCTGCAAATGAGTGGTTACACCAGCAGTCGGAAGAATTGTATTTGCAGGGACTTACGAAGCTGCAGGACAGATGTCGCAAGTGCATCGACTTCCTGGGGGAATATGTAGAATAGTGTGGCAGTTACAACTTCCTAGCTCAATTTTTTCTGGGTAAGGCTCAATACTTATCTGCACCCCCCTCGTACTTGGAGTCTGGTGGGCCACACTGGGATGTGCAGTCAAATTTGAATAGTACAAAAAAAGAATCCATCATAGACAAATTGATAAAGTCCTTAAAAAGCATATTTATCACACTAACCCTTTGAATGTCAGAGGGGTAGGCAATGCAATGCTAACCCATCTGGCATTCAAAGGGTTAAAACTGCTTATACAATATGTTGGCAAAAATACTGATCATTTGCCAATTAACCCTTTGAGGGCCGGAGGAGTGAAACAGAATGGTGGTGTGGTAACTGCACGTGTACAACACATTAGTCTGTCCTCTGGTTTCACTGAGCACAACATGGAACTCTTGTCATTAAAGGGTTAAACTGGGTAAGTCGGGGTGTTTTGGAAAAAAACGATCGCCTCACAGGAAAATTTACAAATTTCTCATCAGTCTGAATGGGGCGTTTAATCTCCTGAATGCTTATGTGGTATCTAATGCAATGTTCTGCAATGTGATGGAGATTTCTCCATCATCCAAAGAGGATAAATCACCAAGCAGTTTCAGTGCTCCCCTATAATACAGCTGGTTTGCTCCAGAATTGCAGCAATACAGCACTACGATTATTATGTAGCTGCTGGATCAAAAAGAGATAATACCAGCCACCTCAATCTTAAAACCTAGATAAAATATGCTACTAAATATAATTTATCGCGTTTATAGTGGATTGGTGCATTAGTCCGTGGTGTTTTATTTGTTGTTTTACTACTGGTTTAGGTACTGTTTGACCACATTGCATTATTTATACTGTGGCTAGTCCACATTAACAAGTTTGTGGAGTATGTTAATAAATTGTATTAGACATATTATGTTGTCTGGACTTTAACCTACACCACTGAGGTTTGAACAGATTCTACAGCTGGTGTATTAACCAACTGAGCTATCTTACCAGCTTAAATTAAAAATAATAATTAAAAAAAATAAAACATTTATTTATTAAAAAAAGAGAACCTCTGACTTGGGCCTTTATAGCAAAAGAGAAGTGAAGACATTCTTGTATAATAAATATTCCCCAAATTCCTGCTGATTTACACTGGGTCTTTTAAAAACATTGAATACTAGGAGGGGTGTTAAAAGCATTGCTTTGAAATGTGTTAGGGACCTCTATAGCATTCAAGGAGTTAGACGCCCCAGTTAAATTAACTCTTTGCGTGCCAGAGAGGTAAGCAACGTATTGCTTTGCAATGCGTTGTGTACCCTTCCGACACTCAAAGGGAAGTTTTATTCATCAGGTATGGTGCAGTATTCTTGCTCCAGAATAGTTCCTCTCTAGTTCTCTGCAGTCTCATATGTCTATGTGTGCATTGTCAGAGATATTCTGTAGCTGTCCATGTGCTGTGAAAAAGCACATGTGCCTCTGCACGGGGAGGTCAGTCTGTTGCATCACGTGAAAACAGAGTGTGTGCAGCACCCAGATGGGAGGGGAGGGGGGAGAGATTTGGTTGTGAGCAGATGAAATGCTGTTCAAAGTCAATGTGCTGGCTGGCTTTAGGGACAGAAGATTTAATGAGAAAATGAGAAAGCAGCAGATGGTGTAGCCATTCTCACTGCACACGTCCTCCTCTTGAAGCAGTTTCTAAACATGTAAAGCTCCAGGGTCCCACCTGGTAGCGGTATAATTACTCTAAATATGCACTTATGTTTCATTACACCTTAGCTATTACTATGCGCACTGATTACAAGTATCAATCCCTTTCATTTCCATTCACCTCTCTGCGGTCCTACAGCAGACAACTGAGAAGAGACGGCATTGCCTTCTCCTCTAGAGCACAGCTCATGCTGAGAAAGCGACAGCCAGGAAATTATTTGTCACTCTGCGGGAAGCCCTATTGGGCCTGATAAGGATGACATCACCCTCTTCTTAC
This sequence comes from Rhinophrynus dorsalis, assembly GCA_037306005.1. Taxonomy (NCBI): domain Eukaryota; kingdom Metazoa; phylum Chordata; class Amphibia; order Anura; family Rhinophrynidae; genus Rhinophrynus; species Rhinophrynus dorsalis. Next base: position 190,964,168 of record CM074723.1, read on the forward strand.
CAATAACAATGGTGCTAACAAGAAGATACAATCAACAATCCTCCTTTTGCTCTGGTCTGAAGCAGTGGCAGGTGCAACTTTTTATGACTAGAAACAAGCCCCAGCATTAGCTTCCAGCTCAAAACTGCTCCTTTTTGATCGCAAAGCAAAGCAGAAGTTGGCTCTTTCCATAAGGCAGTGCAGCTGCTGCTGGCTTCCACTGCAGATGCTTTCATTAATTTTATCAAGGGCATGATGAAATAAGTGCTTATTCAGCATGCTGGCTATTTGGTAGCAGCTGGAGATATAAAACAAACTATCAGAACAAGACTGCATCAACTCATCATGTAAATTAAAAAGGTTTGCCTTCTCCCGTGCGAACGGACCACGGGCTTGATTGTTTTATTTTTGCTGTTATGTGCACCTCAATCAGCTCTGAAACCTCAATGGTTACAAAGTGATTAGGCAGCATTTAATTATGTGTACACACTATTAAAGTGCAAGAAATAAGACTGCGAATATTTGGATACAACATTCACAATAAAATGGTACTTAAATGTCCGCTTCATCAAAAAAATGATGGATTTGTGGCCATAAATCCTATTTGTTCCATGTTTCTGTGTACATGACACAGCAAGTCTTGGGAACTGGTATAGCTGTAGGCTTCATTGGGTGGAGAGATCCCAAATGTCAAACTGTGGAACCAAATGTGATTAATCCTTTAAGGGCAATAGTGGTGCACAACACAGTACAAAACAACACATTGCATACCCCTCTGTTCCTTAACTCTGAGTGCCAGAGGAGTGTGCAATGTATTGCGGAGCAATGTGTTGCGTGCCCCACTGGCATTCAAAGGGTTAAATTGGGACAAAATAAAATTATAAAATGTTATCAAGCCATGAACAATCTAACATAAGAGAATTAAAACAAATGGTATTGAATTTGTACATCTGGTCATGCACTGGAGGTTAAACAATGTTGTTCTTTATCCCTCACTCTGCAGTAGTTAAAGGGATAGTAAAGTTTCACAAAAAAGCAGCTCTGATTAATTTACATAGTATTTGGGCAGTGGAGAGTTATTTCAATACTGTCCGAGTTGTAGTTCAAGAGTAATTGAATGATAAAATATCCCCCTCCCACCCCTTTTCACTGCTCAGACGGTCCAGATGGATCTCAGAGAGGGACATTCTTCAGTAAGCATAAGGAAAAACCTGTCAAGGGGGCAGGGTTTTCCTTATGTTCAAAGTTGCTGCGAGCTGTCTGGTCAAGAGACCAGATTCCACATCCATGGGGAGGTGGCTTACACTAGGTAAAAGGAGAAGGATGGGGATACTTTATCATTCAATTACTCTTGAAGTACAACTCGGACAATACTAACATAACACTCTCCATTGCCCAAATACTATGAAAATTAATTTCTTGTGAAACATTACTATCTTTTTAAATATAAGTAGCTGTTTGTTTAACTTGCGAAAAGGCCATGTTTGTGTTATAGGAGAACTAACACCTCCTAATATTAACAACCTCCCACTTTCCTTACTCTGGCCATTAAATCCTAATGGCCCTATGGATTTTTCACTTGCTCCTTGGCCTGGAGGTCATTTCCTTGGAGGGAGACATAATAGTTGCTAGCAGGACCACATGATCTACAACTCTCAGCACATGCTTATCTTAACCCTTAACAACATGTTGTGTACCCGGGAATTCCATCATGTGTCAGGACCATCACTGGTCCTTAAGTGCCGAAACCGGCGTGACATTCCTGCCAGGTCAAGGGTCATTAAGACATTAAAGAGTTAAGTCGGCCCATGTACTATGCTTGTTTTAGTATGTAAAAACAACCAGAAACTGTCACATCCACTTCCATGGATATGGCATCCAGAATTGACTGAAGGTGTTCTCTCTTGAACAAAGTTTCAAGCTTGGTTATACAGAAATCTGCATATTACAACACTGTTTAGTGCAAACCGGAGAAATGGGATTAAGGAAAATTTCCATCACTATGAAGACCTATTAGCATGATTACCTCTGGAGTATTGATATGTCAATGAATAAAGACCTGTGACTTCAAGTCTGACCAGAAAGCTGCCACACTGAAGTCACGGGGAGCTATCCAAAACATACATCACACCTTTCCTATGGTTTTATAATTTAGGAGAGGGGTCAGCAACTTGAGGCCCTCCAGCTCTTGTGGACTTCCAATTTCTCAATAAGCTGTGGATGATGGGAATTGCGGTCCTTATCAGCTAGAGGGTCTCAAAGTTCCTGAAGGGTGATTTAGATACATTGGCTGAATGTGCATCCAATACTGAATCCTAAGACAGATATTCATCAAGGAGAGAAGGGCACAATGAGAAAGACAAGCAGAGCTCTAGCCATTTGCCTGTTCTTCGGTAGTCAGATCTGGGCCTCACTCGTTCATCAGTGAGCAGGGGCCAGATAGATCCAGCAGTCCTACATAATCCTATGGAAGTAGACACATTAATAGCTGAAATAATGACATTTATGCTACTTTTAATTGTATTTCCTTGCCTCACACATGAAAGGTAGACAAATATAAATCGTTCATTGATGAATACATGAAACAATCAATGATTGAAGTGAGGAGGAGTCAAAAAGCAATGTGACCCGATACTGTGCTCTTCTTACCTCTTGATGAAGCCCAGCCAGGGTATAGGTCAGGGGTGATGAACTTGAGTCCCCGCCCCCTAACCAGATGCTGTTGGACTACAACAGCCATCATCAACAACCAGCAAAATCAGAATGATCCAAACTATAGTCAACAGCTGCACATAATGGACTTTGTGTCCGTAGCTTGGAACTCTCCCGATTTCCCCAGGAGACTCCAGTTTTTGCTGCTAAGTACCAGGCCTCCGGGGCAGAGGTTGATTCTCCGGATGTGGGGAGTTCCTGATGGTAGATGCAGAAAAGGGTAGTGTTTCACGTCTGTTCCTTCCACTCCCCGCCCACTTTTCCTCCTTCCCAGCCTATTCCCCAAACACATTCTACATTTTATAAGCTCTGCCCCCAATCCTATTAAGCCACACCCCTTTTTGATGCTAATTGCATCATTTTCTCCTCCAGCAGCACCACAGGACTCTCAGGGAAATCCACAAGAAAAAGTTCCCAGGCATGTTCAGGTTGTCCATTTATGGTGTAAATGATCGCTGCACTATACAGAATTTTTTGAAGTGCCTGCCCTCTGAAGGAGGGGAACATAAATTCATGCTTCCTGTGGTCCATATAGGATGTAATGGAATGCTCTTCTGTCAACATGTACATTTTCTATGTTCAGTACCACAACTTCAGTATATGTGTAATATGTAATAAATCTTTATTTAAAATATGCAAATATACATAAATACTACTGTAAAATGCTTCTTTTCTTTTTTACTTGCCTATAAAAGTTATAGATTTGTATTGTACATGCTCTCTAGCACGTACTTGAAAACACGAGAAATCCAAGTATTTTTCCTGGTAAAACACTTTCTAAATAAATGTGACAATATCAGCAAAAAGCAAATTTTGGCTCACATCACATCCACTGATGGCAGGCTTGCTATAACATTTTCCCATTTCCAACACTGAAATTAGTAGCTTAGCAAAAACGCACTAAAAACATGCCTCATGCTGGGTGTCAAAGTATACCATATGAATTTGAAAGGTGCTTCCTCCCTTTTTTTCCTGTGGAAAGGGCAAACTGATATTTTTTTTCTTAGATAATTCTGTTACCCCAAACACGCTGCCTTTCTTTCCTTTTGTCATACCTGCACTTTCCCAATGTTCTGTGCCACTTCAGTTTACAGGAAGGGAAAATGCTAGTGACCAGGAACGAATAGTCATTTCATAGGAATAGAGTTAAGGCAATGGGCCGATGATATGCTGAGACTAGTTGACACGCAAGTTAACAGTCAGTTGATAATGTTCTTGTGCACATCGTGATCATTAACACATTGTATTCCATATTTGCATTCCATAAACATGTTATAAGAATTAGGTTGTCCATAATACTGACATTTACAGTTACACAGACATGCTTCTTAGCATACATAATTAATAAGAGTATGCATGTTTCATTATATTCTTACCTAGAAACACCTAGTTATTGTCACTTTGATACTCCCTCAGATATGACTCTGATAAACTCCCAGGATGAAGGAATAGCCATACCCATACAAAATAGAGGAGAAAAAAAATAGAACCCCCTCTTTTTTGACAGATGTACTAGAAATTATATTCTTAAAGGGATAGTAATACTTAACATTTACTAATCCCCATATTGTAGGCATACAAAAAAGAAATTAATTACCCCCAGTGCCATCTCTCAAACCTTTATGGTTTGAGAGATAATCGCTCGCAAAGTCCCCCCCCCCCCCCCCCCGAAGTCAGCGTTCTAGCTGACTGCAGGGGAATCCTGTCATATGACCATCCAGCGGCTCCAGCACAGACGAGATCGCGTTAATAAAAAATGAAATCCTGGATTGCATGCACACGTAGAAGACCTTTTAAATGAAGGATTTCTTTTTTATTAACGCGATCTCTGCTCTGCTGGGGATTAGTACATTTTAAGTAATACTATCCCTTTAATCCACTGGCCGCTAGAGACATTACCAAAACAGTGAGTTAAAATCACTTCAAACTAGAATTGCATTTAAAGATTTTAAAACATTCAACTTAGTTTGTAAATTTCAACAATTATGCAAAGTTACATGATTGGTTATGTATGCAAAAGATAGGAGACCGTAAAATATCCTCGCTTTCATAACATATTAGGGCATACAGAGATTAATAAGAAAAAGGGATAAATCTCCCAGAAAGCCATTACAGAGGGAAAATGTGTATGTTGTTCTGAGAAGCAATGTGTTGGATACCCCTCTGGCACTCAAAAGGTTAATCTTGGAAGAAAAATCCAATATTCACTATTGTGTTTTTGTGTTTGAAATGTTTCTCCAAAATAAAACTTTAACGAGATAGTATTGGGAGAACTGTAATTACTTCTGTTGCACTGCATAACATTAAAGTGTGAGACTCAGGTCAGTAATACTCTTTAATATCCAAAAGCTTCAGTTTGTTAAGATTTATGAGTACTGGAGGGAAGGCTGAAATGACAACTGGTTGACCAACCAATCAGCCAGTTCTCTGGAGAACTGTCTGACATCAGGGAAAGTGATAGGAGTGGGGGATATTAATAGCTAAACAATGCAAACTAAAGAGCGTGAGTGGCGTCTGTCACTCTTTAATATTGTGCAGTGCAATGAAAGAGGAAAAAAAATCTACAGTACCCATTCCCTTTATTTGCACTGGATATCAGGTCCACGGAGACAAACATCATTCTTCCTTTAGGTCTCCAAACTCCAACCTTTGAAATCTACTTAAGAAGCCTTGAGTTGGGGGTTTTGCAATATTAATTAACCTATGCACAGCAAATTGATTCACAGTGGTCATTAGGAGGCAGTAATGTTCCTGTAATGGCTTTCTTATCTCCTTGGCTGCTAAAAACATCTCCAAAGCATTAGCAATGCACTAAAAAAGTGTTTACCAAATAAGTGGTTCAGCAAACACCTAAAACAGGCATTCTGCTGGCAGTAGCCATATTTTAGAAATCAGAACTCACAAGACATTCTTGCAGCTTCTTTAATGGAGCACAAACTAACATAAAAAATATATTTATTTTACCCTAAAAATAATCCTTCAAGATGCAGAACTTTCAATAAAGTTTCTCTTGCGGAGCGCTGAATCCATGGTTTATGGAGCCTAATGACACATTAATGAACTCTTTGCAGTTCAGAACAAAGCCACGTTTTCATTTCCGTACAAACGACGCCACTAAAATTGCTAGTGATGTAAAGTGTGAGTGAGACAGTCTGCTTTCCAGCCAGCGGGGGACCATGTTGAGATAACACAGTCATACTGAACTACCACTGTCAATAACCTGATATGCATGTTTGTATTCTTTCTGAATATTTAAATTCTAATCTTTTGTCAGCTGCACAATTATGCACTGCTTGCCTTGGGATTATAATGGGTAAAGTTTATTTCTGCCTTTGCTGCTAGTGAGAGTCTGCTTTTTGACGGCAGTGTCAAAGTTCAGCTCAGGCTCCAGCTGAGAGCTAATCAGGGCATCTGACCTGGTCTGCCAATAAACCAAGAACAAAGGGGGGCTTATTTTCCTCTTCTGTCCTTTGGGGCACTAATTCTTCGAATGAAAAGCTGCATATCCAAGGCTAGGTCAGAAATATAATTACCTTGAATTGAAAGCAGGCCCAGCCTGCGGTCCCAGATAAACTGGGCCTTGTTTTCTGCCATTTGGAAATGCCCTGGACTTTCTAATCTATTTTAATCTGTTAGAGGCCTGCTTTATATAAGTACACGTCCAATTAAAATTTACAGCTCACTCAATGCCAGACCAAGGAATGAGGAAAAGCCTCATAAATTTAAGCAAGCAAGCTCTGGGGTGCACAGAAGGGGTTTTTGTAACTGTAAAAGCAAGACAAGTCAGGAAAGCTGGTGTACCAAGAACTGGAACAATTCTGGATCAAACCAAATGTACCATAGGGGAGACAAAATCCGAATTGTTTTAAATGAGTTTAACAACCTGAATGCCACAGAGATCTCCAATGCATTGCTTTTATTAAACAGCAATCAAGTAATTCTGAATAGACTGTAGAAAAAGGTAAACATGTGTACCTTGTAAGCCATATTAAAATCAGAAGAGCGGTAGAGTGAAAGTGGTACCTTTATTTGTCTTTAGAATGAAAGCTCCTTGTCAGGCATGTCTAACATGTCAGATGAAGAGACCTAAGTTGTCTTGAAAGATCGCAATAAAAGTACAGGAAACTGTACTGTACAGTAATGCAGAATATGTCACAGGTTGTCATGTCCGCTATACATGTATGTGTTACATGTGCACATCTCTACAGAAGAAAAGCACTAGATGGCTTATACTAGTGAAAAATAAAAAATGTTATGCATTAGTTGTCATTTTAGTTATTTCACCTTTATTAAGGCTTGAAACATTTGAAGCCCCACACATTAAAATCATTAAAATACACATATTAAATAACTGACAGTGCTCTCAGAGCTATGAGAACTGAGTACTTATATCTTAGACCTCACCCATTGTCTCTCCATTTGCCCAGCAGATCACGGAGAGGGCACAGCCAAATAATTAAGGTGTTTTGTTTTTTTCCTAATTTAATATATTTTAACGATTACTGTCCCTGTAAAAATTCAGCTCTGTTTCAATCAATGTAATATTACCAAAATGCAAACAAAAGGGGGTGGGAGACATTACATATGTTTATTTCAAAACTGCAATATATTTTAAATTAATAGTGAACAGCTGAATCAAAGAATAATGTAACCAACAGGCTTGGGCTGGATTTTAGAGGTAGCATGCTTTTTATTTGTCCCCCCTCCCCAAAGGAAAAAAAAGACAGATGTAAAGCCATTTTCACACTTACAAAACAATGGCAAATAGATTTAGAATATTTGTAAAACCTTTTCAAGGTAAAAATGTAGTTTGGAATGAAGAAGTGTTTATTTTCATTAAACATTGTTTATCTCTGACCATGACAATTGTATTTAAAATCACTAGAAAAAGCAGTATGGAGTCACACATGAATACATATTTATGACACTACAGAACAGCATTATTCACAGGAAAATATTACAGAAAGCATCTAGTGCACTTGCTCCCATTAGCAATTTTGCCAATGTACTTTTAGGTGCTTTGTGCCATTGTTCTGCATGTGTCCCAATGCAGGGCATTAAATTGTGATGTCAGGTGCAAGAGCTAGTTCTTCAAAATATTAAAACTCCATTTCAGTAGTTCAAGGTTGGTAGAGAAAGCAACGCATCAGTAAATGTCTGGTGGGGGTTAGATCACTGTGGTAATACAAAATCAAGTATCTCTAAGGTCAGCTTTGGGTACTGAGGGTTAGCAGTTGACATATAATTGAAGAACTTCAGAATTCAGGACAGGAACAAAGAAGAAAACTGATAATTTTATTGGGTAGTCCACCAATGCATGCAAGGAATCAAACATGTTTGAAAATAAATTAATTTAAGAAAATTAAAAAAAAAAAAAATAGATGAAAGGAGAAAAAAAAATGGATGAGGCGGGTAAACCACAACCTGATGCATTTGATATGTTTTATATTTCCTCAGATGAGTTCTAGGTTACTCAGCCTAGCAGACAGAGTTATATGCACAAAGAAAATGGGTAGTGACTTTGGAGAAAACCAACAGAACAGGGAACACACAAATTCTGCAAAATCCCAATAATTTAAATGGAGCTTACAAACTTTATATTACCAACAGGTCTTCAGCTCATTGCAAAACTATATCTGTTAATGTCACTATATTAGGCAAGGTTTTTTTCCCTCTAAATAAGAATAAACATAATATGGGAAACTGAAAAACGGTCTAGGAGCACTTGTAAACAACAAACGGGATCATTGTCAAACAGCAAAGTCAGAAGTAGATAAACTAGAAGCATTTTGTACTGTATAAATCACTTGTAAGACCTCACCTAGAATGTTCAGTAGAGTTTTGAATGCCTGTTCATAAAACAATATTCTAGATCTACACTGAAGAGTGACAATTATTAAATGTAGTTATTGTAGTGTGTAGAATGATGGGCTAAATATTGTTTATTTATGCTAGAAAAATGTGTAAAGCCCATTAATAAGGGTGATACCACACTGGTGATGTCACCCTCAGTGAAAGGAACTATGCTGGGTTATGTTGCCATTTCCACAGATAACTATGGCCTTGTGTAAACATACCAAAGTCTGGCATACAACTAAAACCCTCAATTAATTTTCCCTGATAAAATAGTTTGTCAATCTTTACTGCATTCAAATAGGAACAAAGTAAAGATGCAGTAAGGAAGGTCTGCAGGGCAGCCAATTGCTGCAATACTAATTGCAACCTTCAGTGAGTGGCCAATCCACGAGGGGGCTAGCTAATAATACTGGCTGGCACTCACATGGGACAGCCATCAGACATATCTCTCTTATGTCTGGAAAAGTGGTAGAACAAATGAAAAGATGAAAGAACACGTGCAACAGAGATTGTAGAAGGGAGCTGCTGCAGTTCTGTTAACCCAGTGAGAGGTGATCTGATCACATAATACAAGTATATATGAGGACAGCAAAAGTGAACTTTTTCATTTTAAGGCCTAGGCAAAAAATAATGGGCACCCTCTTCAAAGAGGACCCTTCATGAAAAATGTGCCTATTGATTAAAATTAAAGGGACACTAAGGTCTCATAAAAAATCTTCTTGTTTTGTAGAGGAAAAAAAATATTTACAGCAAATTCCATCTCTCAAATCACTATGGTTTGAGAGATAGTCGTATTGAAAGTTCCTCCCTTCCTCCCCTTCTCCTGACGTCAGCGCTGTGCTGACTGCAGGGGACTCCGGTCCGGGGACCAGCCAGCGGCTCTGCAGCAGATCCGAAATCATGTTATTTAAAAATGATTACTTCATTGGATAGGTCTACAAAGTGTGCCTGGTTTGCAAGCACACTTTGTAGACCGTTCCAATTAAGGAAAGCAATTTTGGCTCTGCTGAGGAGCCTCCTAGAGTCAGCTGACTCTAATCTCCTGCTGTCAGCTTTACAGCTGACATCAGAAGAAGGGGAGGAAGGGGGGAACTTTCAATGCGGATATCTCTCAAACCATAGTGATTTGAGAGACAGGATGTGCTGCAAATAATTTATTTTTGTTTTCATCTACACAACAAGAAGAATGTTTTATGGGACATTACTGTCCCTTTAAAAACAATACTTTACATTTTGACGAAGATGCATTATTTTCTTTATCTTTTTTTGTAACTTTACAAGTTAAAGTGGAACTTTCATCAGATAACCATAGAGCTGCAAATAATAACTACATTGCAACATGCACATACCTAGTTTTATTTTCAAAATAATTGCTGCATTAACAAAAACAGAACCTCCTATGCAGGCAGGCCCCAGCTAGGATCTTGCTGTAGGCGCTCTCTGCACCATCAGTGCGTTCAGGTGCCTTTCGGCACAAATTAATTCACCAATTGTGGAATTGAAGAGGACAGACAGCACAGAGGTGCCGGCTCTGCAAGATGTCTGCTCTGTTCCCCGGTGCCTGCATAGAAGGTTCTATTTTTATTTAATGCAGCAATTTTTGAAAATAAAACTAGGTATGTGCATATCGCTAATGTAATCATTTGCGGCACTATGGTTATCTGACGAAAGTTCCGCTTTAAACTTAGTTGACAGTTTGCATAGTCATTTGAAGTCTACCAAGTTCAGAAGCACTAAACAAAAATATTTATTTTTACTTCTTAATTACATTTTAAATGTCAGTGGGAGACATTTCACACCTCTCTAGCACTCAAAGGATTCATAACTAACTGAAGACCGATGTGAGCAGTAAGCACCAGTTGTGCCCTGTTGAACAGACATTGACTTCTATTCACAATTTTCCTTGAGATCCTAATGCTCCTTTACCTCCTTGGTGCTACTGATTCTCATTGCTTTTAAATTAACTGAGGTGTGGCCACAGAGAGGAAGGGAAGAGGAGAAGTAATGTGTGGTATTGGATATTGGCTCCACTGAGGATGCCTGGCCATCACATTATCCTTCAATGTACTGCTGACATTCATATCCCTTCCACACTTATCCCCCATTATTAATGCTGTACTAACTTTCCAACAACATCCAGGTCCACCACTTAAACTGACCAATATATCTACCAACAATGGTCCCGCATCACTTATTGGTCAAGCTAATTTGCATAGAGAAGCTTTGCTTCACTTGTAGTATTATGAAAAGAAATGGCTAAATTGAGGTTTCCCAGATATTATTAGACTGCAGTTCCTGTTACATTTCTGTCATGTGTAAGTTGCTGTGTGCCCAGAGTCGTTCTAATCAATGCAATATGATAAGACACCTACAAAACCCACATCTTGTTACAATCCAATTATTCTGGTATGTGCCATTTGGACAACACCAAGCAAGTACGCGTGGTAAATCATCACCAAGATTTGCCAGTTTGCATATGTAATTTAAATACTACAAGAAATATAGAAAATAATGCATCTTAGAGAAAAAGCATCCCATACAGTTATATTTTCATTTTTAATTAAAGGGTTAGTAATGTCTACTTAAAAGTATTTGGTTGAGTCTTCTTTATAAACTCTGAAAATATATAGAAGAAAGGACAGCAGAGAAAAAGGGAACACGATCTAAGTGTAGTATCTAACCATTTATTAAAAGGTTTAAAAACTTGTTAAAAACTCCCCTTCAGGGGATCTACTCACAAGACCAACAGGAATTAAAAGCTCATCATAGGTAACATATGCAAGATTCAAGGACATTCGCTCTGCTCCTTTCTTTGGGCGTCCTCCACGCTTACTCTCCACTCGTCTCTCACCGGTGATGTCAGGCTGATTGATTTGTGGTGTCTCACGTGTTCAGCCTCTCTCTCAATAGGAACTAGGATTGCTCCAACTCAGTCCAAAAGATTCTGCCTTACTGTTACCTCCTTCTTACTAACTAACAATCAAGGTTTTCACTAATTTGGGAGCCTTAAAAGGATAATAATGTTTCACAAAAACAGCAGCTCCAATTAATCTTCATAGTATTTGAACCATAGAGAGTGTTATTTTGATACTGTCAGAGTTGTGATTCAAGAGTAATTGAGTGATAAAGTTTCCCCCTCCCGCGCCCTTTTACCTAGTGTAAGCCATCTCTTCTCAGATGTGGAATCCGGTTGTAAGACCAGACAGATAACAGCAGGGGACAATCTTCTTCCTATGAGAACAATGAAAGCCCTGCCCCCCTTGACAAGTTTTCCAGGTTTTTCCCTTATCTTAATTGAAGATTGTCCCTCTCTGCAGTCTACCTGGGCACCTCCCTTCTGCTCTGGCTGAGCAGTGTTATATCAGTAAAAGAGGAAGGAGGGGGATATTTTATCATTCAATTACTCTTTAACTACAACTCGGACAGAACTGAAATAACACTCTCCAAGGCCCACATACTATGATGATTATTTAGAGCTGCTTTTATTATGAAACATTACTATCCCTTTAACTATTATTCAACAACCCACTGTGGGGCTTGGACTGAATGACCCAATGCCTTACTTATGTTGGCAGCCCTGCCATGGGGTTCTCCTGTTTTCCTTTTCTTTTTCCCAGCCTCTCCCCCCTTTTCTTTCTCCTCACTTTTCCCTTCCTCTTTCTAGCCTTCTTTCACAATTTCACATCTCAACAGCTCCATACTTATCCATATGTCTGCTTTGGTTTCTGACAGAAGTTCACAGGTCTGGCCCTATCAGGAATATATGTCACACAGTTGGCCTTTGTTCTGGACCTTTTCTACTTATAATGTTTTGCCAGGTTGGTTTGCTATTGTAGAGGCAGACATCTCAGATGTCAACCAGGGTCCTGTGTCTCAATGTAAATCTATAGATACAGATACTACTACTACTGTACTCTACGAGGTCTGAGGACACCTAGGAGGTTGTTGTTGTCTTTATTAACATTATTATCTAGCCCCCTTTCTGTACTTCTTTTCTTCTGTAGCCTCTCTCTATTATTGTCAAATTAACAATAATGATAAAGAAAAAAAAGTGTGTGTGTGTGTGTGTTGGGGGGGGGGGGGAGAATATCTAAACCTGGAAATTGTAAGTCGGTGAGTTTGACTTCCATAGTTAAGATATTAGAAGGATTACAATTCAACAGTATTCAAGACTATGTGATGAACAATAACATTATCAGTAAGAGTAAGAATGATTTTAAGAATAAAATATCATGTCAAAATAATTTACTTACCACTTAATCCTTTCATAGAATGTAACTTGGATAAGGGTACTGCTGTTGATGTAGTATACTTTAATTTTATAAAAACTTGTGTGGATACTGTGCATCACAAAAGGTTGGCATACAAATGAAAAGGTTTGGGCTTGGGAGGGGATTTATGTGCATGGATAGAGAACTGGTTAAATAATCGAATACAGAGAACAGTTTTAATTTAAATTTTTTCAAATTAGTCCAAAGTTGTAAGTGGCGTACCTCAGGGTACTGTCCTTAGCCCAATGCTTACTAATATGTTTGTAAATGATCTTGAAGTTGTTTATGAATATAGTGCCTCAGTCTTTGCTGATGGCTCTAAACTGTACACAGAAATTCAGAGTAAGCTGTTTTTTCAATGTAGAAAGTTTTAATTAAACTGAGTGAATGAGCAGAAAGTGTCAGTTGAGGTTTAACACAGATGAATGCCAGGTTATACCATTTAGAAACAAGCATGCTACATGAAAACTAAATGGAAGCTCCTAATGGAATCTTTTTTAGAGATATTTAGAGATACTGATATATACTGTGTACACTGTCATTCAGCTTCTGCAAAAGCCTATTGGGTACTATTTAAAAAGGAGTATATATGCATGGGATGAGAATATGAATCAACTTCTATATAAATTTTTGTTAAGGCATCAGTGATATGGCAATGACTGAACTTGATAGATCCATGTGTTTTTTCAGCCTCATTAACAATTTTAATATATTTTAAAGTGTCACTGTCCTAAAAAGATATGTAGCATTAATTCCTGGTACCTTATTTTAGATACACCGTGTTTGTGTAACGTTTGGCAAGATGAGGATCATGTGAGTTGACGTCCTAAAACAAGGCTGCGAATTTACCACCTATGGCATACTCCATAACCGAACACTTACAGTGAATAACATTCTGAATCACAATATAGCTAATACTTCTGCTTCTAACTCTTACAGAACTGCCTTATCATGCTGATCTCCTAGTTGTCAAAAATCAGTTAAAAATAAATTATAAAGTAAATAGAAATCATATATAAAAAACGCAACACATGAAGCGATAAATCTGCCTTGGATCAGGATATCTGTCATCCAGTCTCATGTCCTATTTGAACTGTAGTCACGGAAATAAAAAGAATAGAGTGAGGAACCCTTTGATAAACTGTTGTCTCTATCTATATATTTATATGGAAGATTCTCTTGCCAGTTCACCTTGAAGTCACCTTTAGAATGTTGAAATACATTTGGAGAATTCAGAAATTGGCTGTCTATTGCAGAAGCAAACAGAGCCTTCAAGTCAAGGATTATGAGAAAAAGTATGAGTACTAAACTACACACCAATCAACTTCATTTGACAGCACTGAGCTACCTTTCAAAGTGATTAGTTTCTTTAAAGGAAAGGGGCCAAGGATGGCATTGCATCGGTAGTGCTAATATAGAAAAAAGTAGTTTAATATTTCAGTTAACTCTCCTTCTGACAGGAGAGATGCAGCACTGTTCAGTGGATCAAACCGCATATGCTGTTTCTGTATACGTTATATCCTCTGAGCAAATATAACATTTTATATCTGTGGCAAACACAGTTAGCATGTCCTGCTCAATGCTTGAAAATTCTATAACATATGTACAGCTCTCAAGTATAAAAATTACTAAATTTGCCCTATATTAATCATATATGCCTTACTGTAAGTGTGTGTGTGTGTGTGTGTGTGTGTGTGTGTGTGTGTGTGTGTTAACCACCTTAACAGGACATGTTTACTGAGTGCACTTGTTTCACAGTCTACTACTTGTATTCAACTGGGATTTCTGTTATAGATCTATTCACTCCACCACTCTGTGAATCTGCAATATATCTCTATTCAGAATGTCGCCAGTCCACAGGCTAGCACTATCTGTTAGGTTAGGGTTATGTTAGTATCTGATATTTTAAGCTACTTTACTATCTGTTGGTTGAGGTTAGGGTCACGATCTGTTATGTTAGGAATAGTATCTGTTAGGATAGGGTCAATTTCTGTTAGAGTTGCAGGGTCATTCAGGTTAGGTTACTTAAAGGGATAGTAATACTTAAGATGAAAAAAAATATATATATGTTGTAGGGTTTATGTCTCCAAATAAAACAAGGGTACTCCCACTGCTGAGATATATTTTATTAAAAAATTATAAAAGCTCAAACTTGAATTGTTTAGGTGCATTATCACAGTGTCCTGAATATTTTCAGTGGCACTGTTGCTACACAATCCTATGGAGATTTATGGTCTACAGACCAGAGCAGTCCATAGAATGGTGTAGCAACAGTGCCACTGTAAATTGTCAGGCCACTGTGATATTGCACCTAAAAAATTCAAGTTTGAGTTGTTATAATTTTGTAATAAACTCTCTCTCATCAGTGGGAGTACCCTTGTTTTACTCAGGGGGATAAACCCTACAACATATACTTTTTTACATTTTAAGTATTACTATCCCTTTAATGTTACACTAGGGTGACATTTTGTACTGCAACATTTTTATTTGCATTATTTTGATGTCTGAAAAGACACTTTAAGCAAGCATCACTGCAAGGAAGAGGCATCTCTGTAAAGGAGACCAGGTGATAACAAGAGCTCACTCCACCACTGTGAATCTGCAATATATCTACATTCAGAATGTCGTCAGTCCACAGGTTAGTACTATCTGTTAGGTTAGGGTTATGTTAGTAAAGTAGCTTAAACTATCAGATACTATCTGTTGGTTGAGGTTAGGGTCAGGATCTGTTATGCTTGCATCAACGAAATTTTGATAGCAAACTCACTAGACAAGACAAGGCAATACACTTTAAGCAAGCTTCAGTGCAAGGAAGAGGCATCTCTGTAAAGGAGACCAGGTGATCACAAGAGCTGGGCTGTAACATTGGATCAGGTCACAGTTAAGGAAACAAGTAGACTCTGGACCTGATTATGGCAGTAACATCAAACCATTGACTATAATCATTAGTGTTTAGCACCCTTGTTCAATTATAATATAACCACTTCTATTTTCAGGTACCCAAAGTATGGAGGAGAAGTACCCTGACAATTTACACTTTTACAACATCTGCCTTCTCTTTCCCCCTTCCGCTCTCCCCTTCCCTTCCCCTACTCCTGCCTATCTCCCATTCCCTTGCTCCCCTCCCCATCTATCCTTTTCCTCCCGCTGATTCTTTCACTTTAAAGGGATAGTAATGTTTCATAATAAAAGCAGCTCTAATTAATCATCATAGTATTTGGACTTTGGAGAGTGTTATTTCAATTCTGTCAGAGTTGTAGTTCAAGAGTAATTGAATAATAAAGTATCCCCCTCCCGCCCCTTTTACTGATGTAACACTGTTCAGCCAGATCAGAAGGGAGGTGCCCAGGTAGATTGCAGAGAGGGACAATCTTCAATTAACATAAGGGAAAAACCTGAAAAACTTGTCAAGGGGGGCAGGGCTTTCATTGTTTTCATAGGAAGAAGATTGTCCCCTGCTGTTATCTGTCTGATCTATGGACTGCATTCCACATCTGAGAAGATATGGCTTACACTAGGTAAAAGGGGCAGGAGGGGAAACTTTGCTTGTGAATATCTCTCAAACCAGAAAGGTTTGAGAGATAAGACTTATATCGTCCTTCATGCTTTTTTAATGCCCACAAAATAAAATAAAGATAGAAGGAAGTATTACTATCCCTTTAAACATATATTGGTGAGAGGTTCTGCCCCTTACTATTGCTATGGACTACTTTATTGTTTAAAACAAACCAATATACAAACTTAGAGGAACCACTCCCTTGTGGGGTCTTGGGAGGCTCTGGCCCTTCTTTCAGAGGCATTTTGGAGTACTGCATGTGTGGCAAACATTCTTAGTGTTATCAGACATCTGGCAGAAAATCTACCATTGATTGTTAGTATTTAGGCTTCCTTCTCCTGGCATCTTTGAGGTTTCCCGCTCGGACCTGGCCTCATCTCTTTCTCTGACAAAGTGATTAAATGCATCTCTCTAAACACTAATGGTCTGAACTCTATCTGAAGATGCACCTAGCTCTCATTGAATGAAAGAAATCTAAAGCTCAAACGTCCTTTTAAGGAGAATCACTTTACCTGATTACAAATACCATATTTCGGAAATAGGTCTAAACGATTTGCAGACAATTCTCGAAGGTCTCATACACCAGGGTACTCGTCATAAAACACCTTTGCCCTTGAAAGCTTATATTCATAATATAATGATGGCCAGATCACCTTTCTGTAGTAATTTTTTGACAAAATTTCACAAAATTAAACTCTTTGCCTCTTATCAGATTACTACTTTAATCTTATTCTTGATCCTTAACTGGACAGATCCTCATTTTCCCCAGTCCTGTCCAAATCCCCCCCAAAAATTAAAAATAAATAAATAAATTTAAAAAAAAAAAAAAAATGGATTCAACGTCTAAGGCCTTTAGGACCACTACACAATAATTGTACACAATACCTATACTACATGTGATCACATCTGAGTCTATTCTGAACAATTACATTCATCCACATAGGCCCAACTATTTGGTCTGACCACTCACCTATTTACTTTGTCTTTACTGCTCGATAAACATCTTCAGTACCATCTCCGATTTTATGACAAATGAAAAAAGTCTGAATCTTTACAAAGTGACCTTACAGAGTCCCCTAACCTACAAACCAAATACAATCAAGTATCCTGGTGTAAAGATGCATAAATAGAACAGAATGGACCCAGGAAGAGATGCCCCCCCATCTGTGGGCCCCCTAAAGTTATACTCCTGGGGAGTGTGCAATGCACAGTTTTGAACATCCCCCTTGTCCTTAAAGGGTTATGTAGGCTCAAGAACTCTCTGGATGCTCCAGTATAAACTCCAGAAATTCACTTCCATCTCAATGACGTGAGGCTTGTTTGAAGGCGCTATTTCTTGAATAAAAGGACATAATTCATAGAGGCCATTCGGACTTTCTGGCCATAGTAAGGTAAGTGGGAGATTTTTATTAGCAGTCATAACACTCAAATAAAACCATCATAATTCTGTCAATGAAAACACATCGCGTTAGCCTGATATAAATGGAGCTCTGCCTAGGGTGCAATAATTGATTATGGTTATTATTTATACTGCAAATGAAAAAAATAGCTTTTATCTATATGTTCTCAATTAACATTTGTCTTTTCCGTATAAATTATAGCACATATTTTGAAACCGTGTTGACTATATGAGAGTGAATTAGAAAATGGTTATTGATTCAATTTACAATTATACAATTTAATTAGCTCTCACGTAACAATGTGTCCTGAATATTCCCATGATAAATGTTTTTCATATACAGGAGATACAATAATATTACCTTCCACATCCCATAGCTGGAAGCATATTTATTGTTCACTATAATGGTAGATATTAAGGGAAAACTACTGTTTATATTTTATCATCAAACACAGCCTTAAAAAGTATAGTGTCATTTTCTTTTGTTTTATATGGAAGTCAGTTCCACACAATTCTAGGTCTCTGACCGATACCCTACTCTCACCATATCATTCTGAGCCTCACTGGGACCATTCTTTACATTAGCAAAACATTTCCTCCTTCCCTACAATTTCCATTTCACCAAATAAGGTCCACATGGTTAGTGGCTCAGGTTCTCACTCCTACTTTCTTAAAGGGACTTCAATTCATTTAAAAATTGCACACACTTCAATAAAAGATTGCCTTTTATCCAGATGAATGCCAGGGAGGTATCCAACGCAATGCTCTGTGTATCTCTCTGGTTAAATAATTAAGAACTTCAGCATAAGGATGGAGTTAACTAACTAAATAAAGCCATTGTATAATTAAAAATTCATAAAATATTAAATAATAAAAAAAAACATATGGGAAAGATTGAAATTTCCAGTTACTTTATCAAAACCTCTCTAATGATAAATCATGCTTTGGAAGACAATGGAGAATATGCATTTTGTGGAGTTTTACACTGAGCCTGTATTAGAATCTTAGGTTCGGTTACACTCAGTTATACATCCTATATAATAATTCACTAATGTGTGTTTGTCAGAAGCTGTCATGCACAGTACAGACGGCTGCACGTGATGCAGTCATGCACAATACAGACTGCCCGCACAGCGGCTGATAAAGGAGAGGGGCACAAATTCAGACATGTGCATGACTGCACAGCGGCTGATAACGGAGAGGGGCACAAATTCAGACATGTGCATGACTGCACAGCGGCTGTTGCTGCCTGGCACTGTAGCCCGTGTACATGGACTGTTCAACTAGTACTAAATATAGCAATAAAAAATAGCAAGACTTTACACCAAACAGTGTTTTCAGGAATAATGTGTATTTGCTTCACAGTCTGGACAGGGGAACTTTACAAAATTATCCAGGATAAATTTGATAGCTTTTCCAAAATGCATATAACAGAAGGGACATATTTAATGCACTGGGTATCAAGCCAAAATGAAAGAGTTTCCAGATACAAGCATCTGTTTTACATGAAAATATATAATTTATGGTTTAAATCTGAATAATCTGCAAGGGCGTGAGGTACATTACAGATACACATTTCTATATAAAATCATCATGTTCTATACTTGATGCAGACATACTCAGGATTCTTTGGTTGGATTTAATCTAAGCACTTGGCTTTAAAAGGGGAACAAAGGATACACATAAAGAAGAAATATATTATTAACAAGGCTCTAAAGAGCTTCTTGCCTACTGGACAAGGAAAGTTGAATTTGTAATGGGGGGGGATGTCACAAACCTGAGGTTAAAAAGGCTACGAACTCCCCCCCTAAAAAACCACAAAGGCAACCTACTATACCTCACATCAGAATTTATAAGGTATAGAAAGAAAGAGGGGAAACACGCATCAAGTGGATGAACTATTGAAGATAAGGTTCTATTAATATTATCAAAATAGAAAGTGGACACATTCTTAGGATATAGTTCCACTTTAATTAGATATTACAATTAGAAGACTGGATAGGCCAATTGGTTCATATCTGCCATGGAAAATCTATATTTCTATATTCAGGAAGAAAAGTTGAGATTGCCAATATTTCCAAAAGGAAGGAAAGGAGAGAAGGGAAAGACAATGACCGATCAGTAGGAAACCAGAGAGGTGCTGTACCTAAGTAGTAGTAGTTTATTTTTTTTTATTCAACAAAGCCTTGGTTAAGTTTCTTCCTGACCTTTTTAATTTCAAGAACTGATGATTTCCAGGACAAAGCAATGGGATGTTTAGCTTCCTGGAAAAGAAATTAACTTATACCTGAAAATAAGAATGTCAGATTTTCTTATGAAGCAGAGCTTTACCTGGATCCCTAGCAATGTTTTGAACAGTCCCCAAGCCCACCAGAAACTCCTCAAAACTCGTATCTAAAATTGTCAGTACTAGATATTTAGATTTAGAACCTTTGTCTAGACAATTACAAAAATCTATTTTGGAGCAGCAAGGAGGAAACAGTGGAAAAGGTAAGACAGGGACATCTTGGGTATGAGGAGGAGGAAGTGTCTCTTAATGAAGGAGTGTGAGGGAGGTCTGATGTTAGGAGCAGTACAGAGAAGGTTCTTTAATATTAACGGTGTTGCAAAATCATTCTTTAGTGTCAACTCATCTAGGGGGATAGCCTCACACGAATGAAGAGCAGCTAACTGAGCTACGTGGGCCGCATGATAATACAAACTTGGGACCAACATTCCCCCATCATGTCTGTGTATTTTATGAGAGGTCCTACCACTCTTACAAAAGGGGAATGATCACCTCTTTACAAGTTTGCATCTATGTAAACTTCCTATGGTGTTAACATGTAATCTGTGTGTTTTATTATTTAATGCAGGCTATGGCGAAATGTACCATTTTAAAAAGTATCTGGTTATCCCACAGCCTGTCAATCTTCATCTCTTCCCCTCCCCAAGTAGCACCTTGTTTCAACCTACAGTGATAATGGAGGATTTCTCCATGTGAGCTGGAATGGTCTCTTGACAATGAGACCGCTCCAGCTCACACAATATATTTTGGTGTTCTTCATTTAAGTGTGAAATAATATTAAAGTATCCTTCCCTTTTATCTACCATGAGTAGATGGGTCTTTTGGTTCTTATTTGAGGTGAAATTCTGTTGCTGTATTTAGTTAAATAATTTCTTTAATTTATCTAATGGCCTTCCCTACAAACTGCTCATCATATCACAGAGCATTAAATCATGTATACCATGAAATTATTGCATTAGACAAGAGCTGTGTTCCTATTGACTACACATACTACATAATGGAAATATGGGCAGTTTCATTTTGGGCTTTTTGACTTGAATGTATAGTTATCCAAATGATTGCTCACCTTATATTTCTAAAAAAATTTCCTGAGGGAAAATTTGAGACATCAGAAACTAGCTATTCTACACTGCTTCTGCAAAAAAATGGTAATCAAAGATCAAATTAATCCTCTTACAACCTACTTGCCAATAACAGCTTATTATGTTTTAAACATACTTATATTTCCTAGATGGCTTTTCTGCTGGCTACTGAAATTCCACTAAATTTGTACATGTAATCATGCAAGTAGGATGGCCATTTTTTATGTCCATTAAGGAATGATGTATCTTTTATGTGGACTGAAATGCACAAGGTACCATCGTGAGTCATCTTATATCTGTAAAATCTAGGCATTAAATATCTGGTTGGTGTAGAAGAGGCTGAGTTTCCTACTAGGTACCAAATACAATAAATGAGTGGCAACATTTCTATAGCGTGCAACAAATATTATATCCACCACAGATTTTGAAACTTGAATCTAAGGAAGAAGAACTTGCAGGAATTCTAATATATTATAACAATAATGATCACAAAATTATTAAATACAGTGTACAAATCTAAATATTAAAGAAAATGACTATTATTAACACATATTTTTACTCATAGAGGTTAGATGAAAATTGTTGCGTGCTGGTCTCTATAGTAACCCCTAAATGTGACCTAGCATGGGCCATGGATATTTTTCTGACAGTGCCAAAATAAAGCAATAAACCCTATGTAACCAGAAAAGCATTATAAATCCAGATCACTGTGACCCAATCCCTTTGCTGACACAGGAGTTTAACAATTTTATTGCTGTAGCTGGAAAATGCTCTTGCTGGACCAAGGAACATAAATCACTGAAGGAAAACAATTTGACAGGTCAACCTCTAAGATTCTATTAAATGTCCTAAAACAGACTTTTTAGTCTGCTTTATTTAAACCAGCAGAATGGCAGCTGTCCTGGCACACAAATTCATACTAACTGAAGAACTGTCAAACTACTGCTAGAGGAGAGCTACTGTTTACACTTTTCTCAGCCGTTCACAGGACGTAGATTTGTAAATAATATACAACACTAACTGTAGGGAACAGGATTCCCAGTATTCATCCTTTTACTCCAACAAGAAACAGAACGCCCAGTGTTCGTCCTTTAACTCCAAAACACATATAGAGGTATTTTTAAAGGGACTGATCACATTAGTATGCTCACTAAATTCAAAGAGACACAACTGCAAAACAGCTCATTGCAACCTCCTGGAAGGAGATCTGCAGGAGGCACTGAGTGAGTTTCACATAGTTTGAATATGTGGCAACTTGAATACCATAGATTTCATGTCAGATTATTAACCTTTTGAGTGCCAGAGAGGTAAACATAACCATCCAGCACTCAAAGTGTTAAATCTCAAAGCCTCTTCCCTCGACTTTTACCACCCCATTTAAAAATCTTTCAATTTCCTATCACAGAGACTCAAGGTTATCTCAATGATTATATATACATTGCACTTATCACTTATTAGAAGCTTGCGTTTTATATGTGTATATATACACGAGCACACACACACACACGCAAACACACACGCGCAAACACACACACACACATGCAAACATACAAGCGCAAACACACACGCGCAAACACACACGCGCAAACACACACGCGCAAACACACACGCGCAAACACACAAACTAGCAAAATAGAAAATATTGCATGTGTATGGTTGAGCGAGAGGGTGTGTGAAACTGGCATGTATGTTATTAATGTTTGGAATCTGAAGTTTACATGACATGGTTGTTGTAATTCCCAAAACATACCTGATTTTTTTTTGGCAGTGCATTGGCACTCAAAGGGCTAAAATTTGTCCAAATGTTCTATTGGTTTGCTCCAGAACTGTTGCTCTGTTCCATAATATATATACATATACATTTTAAGAACATTTATATAGCCACTCCCCTAATAGAACATTCTGTGAATAGATCTCTTCATGATGTCTGCGTGTGCCTTACAATACAAAACAGCAGTCATGGTCTCCCCAAAAACAAAAATATCCAAATGTGCAGTTTTTAATTGTAGCAAATGACAGTTCAGCCTATATAATAGTCTTCATTTTAGAAGGTTTGCTGATTCGACAGAAGACTGCTGGCTTTACAAAGTCAGATTTGTGCCCAGCTAACATCTTGCAGAAGGTCAGGATAGCAAGCCACCAGGTAGCAATATCAGTTTCATATCTTTCTGTGCCATTAAAATTCCATTAAACATAATCTTCAAAAACCAATTTAGTCCATGCAATTTAGCCAAAACGATCCCACAGAAACATTTGGATTCAATGCAATATCTCAGAAAAAAAAAAAAAAAAAAACCTTAGCTGAACTTTTGTTTCCTTGAAAACTTACTGTATTCGCCCCTGGCAAAAGCTGCTTATTATTCTGTTAGTGGCACATAAATAGAGATTTAAGCAGAACCATGTGGTAAGTATGGAACTCAGCCCATAATGCTTATAGCAGCCCCCTTAAAATTATTGGGAATGTAGGACTTACTATCTGTCCCCTATGGTGCAGTTGGTCTGTTCCAAAATTACATAAATTCTTCTTACCACATGAGCATTTGTTACTTAATCCTTTTATTTTAGACCAGTGGTGCATGCAAACCATTGCTTATCACTGCTTTGTACACCTCTCTGATTCTTAAAGGTGTAAGTGTGTGTGTGATCAATTTGTAGTGTAGTGCTAGGAACCTTTCACACAGGTAGAAGCCAACATTACTATGCTACATTGCATCTGTCGTCCAAAGGTAACATGTTGCACTAAGGCGCATTTCACTTGGGCAACTATCTCCTTGTATGATTGCATGAAGTCCAGCATGCTGCAAATGTATTGCATTCCCTCATCAATAATATCAATAATCAATTATGAATAATAAATGCAGTAAAATGTTCTCAGTCCATTTAAAGCGTTACCTCCATGCCCTTGTCCGTGAAGACCAAGCAGGTTTTATGCCAGACAGGGAGACTAGGGATAACTCCATTAAAGTGACCGCCTTGCTTCAAGCTGCTAACGAAAACCTCCACCCCTGCCCTTCTTTTTGCCTCAGACATGGAGAAAGCATTTGATAGGGTCCATTGGAGGTACATAGAGGCAGCGCTGTGTTGGCTGGGGATCGGGCCAGGGGCTCTCTCAGAAGTTTTCTCCCTTTACTTGTCCCTTTTGTCTGCAGGTGGGGGCCAACGCGGTTCTGTCTTGCACCTTTTCTATTTCTACCTGCAGGAGGCAGGGGTGTTCTCTGTCGCCTCTGATAGTCATTCTCACTCTCAAACCCTTTATGGCCCTTATCCGCAAGACTGATGCTATTTCAGGCATACGCCTGGCCTTGTGGGAGGTCAGATTCACCAGTTTCATGGATGCCATACTTGGTTTCTCACCCAGACAATTCTTTGCCACACTTGTTTCCCTCCTATCAGATATAGTGGGGTCTCATACCTAATAGACAACTATTCCCAGTCATAAATCCTAACTTTGATGGTTTCAGAATCCTGTAAAACTATATTGCAGACTCAATTTCCTTTAACTTGGAAAGATTCCATTTAAACATTTTAAATGGAGTTTTTTAACTCCATACCAGAGGGATCTTGTAGAGGATAACTTTTGCAAACTGGAGGGTTCGGTTACACGCTTTTCAGCTCATGGATGGGTAGATCCAATCTCATCAAAATTATAATCTTGCCCTGGGTTCTCTACCTTCTGAGGTACCTACCAGTCTGCATTCCTACCTGCACACTACAAAACCTTCAGAGGTTGGACTTGGACTTTGTTCGGTGATTCAAGCCGTCTAGACTGAGTATTCTATCCTGGCGTGTGAGACCCTTGACAGTGTACTAGGCATTCCTGATTTTCCGTTTATCATGCTGCCAATGTTTTGTCCCTACTTCTCGAGCTGTGCACCGGTTCTTTGGTCCTAGACTGATCCTACTTATTATGGCCATCGCTGGGCCAGATTAGACTCCACCAGTTCCTCTTAACCAATCCCAGCAATATTCTTCCTTCTTTTCGACAGCACTGTGTCCTGGGACACCTGCTCAAGGTCTCTATACTCCATCATCAGGAATCACAATTTTTGCCCAGGTCTCTATGGTGATTCCTTTCATCATTGGTCTCGGCACAGTTTGGTTGACCTTAATCATCTCCCAGCAGGCACTTTAACCCCCTTCCCAGACCTGTGTGCCACGAATGGACCCCCGGGCAGGGAATTCTGAAGTTTTTGTCAGATCCTTCACTTGGACCAACCCCTCCTTTTGCACCGCTTCACCCCCAGACCACTCACCACTTTTGAAACGTTATTACTGCTGCCCTCCCATGCTCCAAGGTGGATGTCTAAGATGTACAGGCTCCCTGTTAAAGTGTTAGTAATGTCCCATAAACACTACTTATAGTTTTGTAGAGGATGAAAAAATAAGCTTAATGGTGCAAACCCTCTCTATCAAACTGCTATGGTTTGAGAGATATAAGCATTGAAAAGTTCCCCCCTTCCTCCCTTCTCCTGACTTCAGCGTCTAGCTGACAGCAGGAGATCCCGGTCTGGGGGTCAGCCTGCGGCTCTGCAGCAGAGCGGAAATTCAGTTATTGCAAATGAATTACTTCATTGGAAAGGTCTACAAAGTGTGCCTGGTTTGCAAGCACACTTTGTAGACCTTTCCAATGAAGTAATTATTTTGCAAGAACATGATTACGGCTCTGCTGCAGAGCTTCCTCATGTTGGCCGACACGGTTCTCCTGCTGTCAGCTTTACAGCTGACATCAGGAGAAGGGAAGGGAGGGGGAACTTTCAATGCTTATATCTCTCAAACCATAGCGGTTTAAGACATAGGGTTTGCACCATTAAGCTTATTTTTTGTCCTCTACAAAACTATAACAAGTTTTTATGGGACATTACTAACACTTTAATTACAGCTCATTCTACACAGAAAGCTGCTTGGGAAGCAGATATAGGCACTTCCTTCACAGACGCCCAATGGTTGTTCTCCAGTCGAATGCATGCCAAATTTATCTCTAATATTTTACTGCAAGAAACAAATTATAAGCTCGTGATGCGTTGGTCCCAAGGCCCGACCAAAGTATCTAAATGTAATCCTTCAGCACTCAACCAGTGTTGCCACTGCAGTGCAGATGATGGCTCTCCTTCCCAGGTGTGACATCCAGGCTTTTTGGGTGGGGATAGCAAGTCATGCTTCCTTCTACGTGCATATTATTGTTTGTTTGCAGATTTACTCCCCTCTTAAAGGGATAGTAATGTTTTGCAATAAAAGCAGCTCCAGTTAATCTTCATAGTATTTGGGCCATGGAGAGTGTTATTTCAATACGGTCAGAGTTGTAGTTCAAAAGTAATTGAATGATAAAATATCCCCTTCCCGCCCCTTTTACTGATGTAAAATTGCTCACATCAAAGCATTAAGGCTGTCTGGATGGATCACAGAGAGGGACAATGTTCAATTAAGATAAAGGAAAAAACTGGAAAACCTGTCAGGGGGCAGGGTTTTCATTGTCCCTTGCTGGGAGCTGTCTGGTCTGTGGACCAGATTCCACATCTGAGGGGAGGTGGCATACACTAGCTAAAAGGGGCAGGAGGGGGATACTTTATCCTTCAATTACTCTTGAACTACAACTCTGACAGTATTGAAATAACACTCTCCATGGCTCAAATACTATGAGGATTAAATGGAGCTGCTGTTTTTGTGGGACATTACTATCCCTTTAATGCTATGTTTCTGTTGTATGGCTTGTAACCTGATGTTTGGCATCTGTATGTACTGACATTCTAATAATCTTTTATGGAAAAAAAAAGAAAAGAAGAAAAAAGATGCCTTAAGCAAGGTCTACATGGCAGCCTAAGGGACTGCTGGTAGATCTTACACAAAAGTGGCTGAGCAGGTTATGGTATCCAGGAGGGCCTGGCTGACAGGGAGCCGCATCCACCCATAGAAAGGTATGGCTTTCAGAGGGAAAGGTGGGACTTGACTGCACGGTGAGTCCTGCCATGTAGGGCTTGTGAATACGAATGGGGGCACGGAGTTAAAAGGGAGGACCGGGAGAGATGGTGATGTCATCCACTAACCCTCACGGTTGGAGAAGGTATGGTGTCATCGTGGAGGTCCAGTGTAGGCTCTGATGACTGGTAATCCTCTATATACCCTTTAATGGCATCGAGCCAAGTGCTGGCCCATGCCACCATGGAAAACATAGCCCAAGAGAAGGTTTCGGGCTGGCTATGGGCCTGGGGGGCCCACATCGGGGGGGGGGGGAGGGGCCTGCAAGGGTAAATAAGTCAAACCCAATATTAATAAAGCCGTGACCTTTATTTTGCACCTTAACCACTTAAGGACCGGGAAAATCTGAGGTCGTTTTCCCTTAAGGACCGGAGCAGTTCTGACCTTTTTGACTATGTGTTTGTTCAACAGTGTTTTCCCTCTAAGTCTTTTATTCCACCCCTATACATGATATACTGTTTTTTTCTCTCTTTTGATACCCCACTTCTATGGATAATCCACCGTTTACTTTATTAAAATTAAAAAAAAGTTAAAAAAAAAATGTAAAAAAAAACACAATTTTTGTTTTTTCTCTTGGGATCAATTGGGCACAAAGGGTTAAATTTTTATGGAGACTGCATGAAAGGTATGACCGGTCAGTCATATCTACAAAATGCAAAGTTTAAAGTGGTCATTGTCCCCCCTGGGTGAAAATCCCCATGTCCCTTTTTCCCACCCTATTTTGTCACTTTTTTATCCCTGACATTCGGCGGTGTGTATAAGTGTATTACATAGCGCCACAACAATCACACTCCCAGTTTTGTTTATTAAGATATGTATTTTTTTTTAATAATTTTTTTTTTTTTTTTTTTTTTTTAAATTATGTGTTGTGTTTAAAAAAAAAAAAAAAAAAAAAAAAAAGGTATTATTGCAGGTCAGAAATTGACCTGCATTTAGCCAGCCTCCAGCTGCTGGATTTTATTTGACCACTAGGTGTCTCCTCTCTACTTCTCTCTCCCTTACTTTGATAGCAAGGGAGACACAAAAAGAGGAAACACACAGAGGTAAGCATGCGTTGTGTGCTTACCTCTGTCTCAGAATGCCGGTACATGTGATCGCTGATACAGCGATCGCATGAAACGGCAGACGCAAGAAGGGCTGAGACTGAATACCCCGGTCTTGGAGCACTCAGTCTCAGCCTGGAATTAATGATAGCAGCGTGCACGGAGGCACGCTGCTATCGTTTAAGCCATGATGGTCCAGCAACGTCATGGGTCGTTAAGGGTACAACAATCCATGACGGTGCAGGACCGTCATGGGTCCTTAAGGTGTTAATCTGGGTCTTGTATCTTTATTCTTTGAGTACAAGTTGATGTCATTTTCTACATGTAGGGGATTGTTTGGTTATGGGTAGGGGAAAAGGTGGACGTGGTGCCTTGCCATCTTACAAGCTGTGTTTTCATGGATGTGATCCTCATTGTAACCTCCAGCGAATGTCTGATCCATGTGGGAGCCAGCCAGTAATACTGACTAGTGCTCTTATGGACTGGCAGGAAGACACCTCCCCTGCATCCTGACCGGCGTGGATGGCAGGAGAGAGGGCAGTGTTAAAACATGGGCAGGAGGCTGCAATAGTTTGCTTGAAAGAGGTCTTTGTTTACTTTTCACCACTTTGAAGCTTTATAATGCACTGCATATCCCTATAACAGCAGTAAGCATCCTTTTGGAGAATGCATGGGAGTTGCGACATGAGAATCTCGCACTGCATAACAGCGCGAGATTCTCATGTCACCTACTGAAAGGTCGCATCCCAGTCCAACACGTAACACTGCTCC
The DNA here is from genome assembly GCA_037306005.1 of Rhinophrynus dorsalis. Classification (NCBI taxonomy): domain Eukaryota; kingdom Metazoa; phylum Chordata; class Amphibia; order Anura; family Rhinophrynidae; genus Rhinophrynus; species Rhinophrynus dorsalis. The sequence goes on from CM074723.1 coordinate 190,993,097, forward strand.
TTAATACAAGGCAGATGGGCAACAAGAATGAATAGGCTCTCTGTCTCTTCCCAGGACATTACTTAGCTACTATATGAACTGATCGCCACTATATTGCAAAGCTTTTGCTACTCGTAAGTAAAAAGGCGCTTACTATCATGTGGCTATTATAACTAATCGCAGCTACATCACATTGCCAAGCTTATGCTGGTCGCATGAAATGGGCTATTACAGTTGATCGCCACTACATATCCAGGAATTGTTTGCTATCTTTGAGAGTCACAAGTGGGCTATTATTAACACTTTGGGTGCCAGAGAGGTGTGCAACACATTACTCTACATTGCATTGTGTACCACTCCAGCACTCAACAGGTTAAGTAACCAATCCAGTTGATCGCCGCTGCATCACAAAACAAAATGGTGCATATTAATGAGTGGCCCGGTGGTTATTGATACAGATTACCTCCATATTTTTGGACATAGTCTGTTTATTATGAGCGGCCTTTGTGTGTGGACTATGTGTCAGATAGTTATAATTTAGATCGGAGCAGTCTGTTCAGCCTTACTCTCTACACAAGGCTCCTCCAGGCACAATCTATTATAACCAGTAAAGATGCTTGTCTGGGCATGTAACAACCCTCTGTAGCTGCTTGCAGAGATCCCAGGGAAAAAAGCCCTCCGTTTCTCAATTTTACCCTTTAAGGACCAGTATTACTTTTTGGACTCGGATGCGACCTTTCAGTAGGCGACATGAGAATCTCGGGCCGTCATGCAGTACGAGATTCTCATGTCGCCATATTTATTATGGTGAAAAGGTTAATATGTAATTTGGTCGCACGCTCTTTTGCGTGCAACCTTTTAAAAGTAAGCCACAACAGCTGGGGTGCTTAAGGTCACCTACCCCTGCAGCCAAGATCTGTTAAGATCCAAACTGCTTTAACATTAATTCAGAAATCAGAACAAAACCATGCTCAACAAACTGAACATTTTTCAAATCTTCAAGTTTCTCTATTATTCCATTCAAGGCACTGTCAAATTCATATTTTGTCAGCCCAGATTTTGTATATTTTATGCAATTCACAAAACTGTGTTTGGTTATAAACATGAGAGTCAGCAACAATGCAGCCATTTGTCATACCAATTACGGAGCATACCAAAGCCACGACTAAATAGTTACACTGCATGCTCCACAACTCATTTTGCTCGTAAATTAAAGGTTTCTCTTCATACAGTTCACAGTGCCTTAATTACTAAATCTCAGTGTATCCCTCGTAAAGATTTTATTAAATTTAAACTGGCTCCACAGCATGGTTTACTGCTTTGAGCTAGTTAAAAATTTGTTTGACAATATTAATGTGTTTGTTATTTCAGTAAGAAAACCCATCAGGCTTAGGTAAGTCATTAACATCTTCTGTACTATATGAGCTAAAGTACAACAGACTGCTCTGACATTATCCTATTGTCTCTCACAGAAGGAATACAGAAAGAAACTGGCTAAGCAGTCTAGAGCTCTGTCTCCTTCTAAAAGCCCTGAGTCTCCTTGCCAGCTTGGGGCATATAATGGTGTTGGTTTCCCTACTAGTAACAGTGCAGTTTTGCTACATAGTACACCAACAGTGCATTCATTTGGCTCAAGCCCCAGGTCTTTTGTGAACCTAGCAACAACCCTGCTTAGATAAAAACCCTGGTGTGGAAATACAGGTACAATAAGAATAATTCTCAAAATAGAAATCTAATAAAAGTAATGAGTAGTGTGGCAAGTTCAATGACAAATATAGAGGAACCAAGTTAAATCAGCTGTATGAGATTTTTGTGCATTTTTGCAGAACCAAATTTTGGATTAAGGATGTAATATACCACAAAATATAAGAAAAATACAGGAGAATACATTTTATCATACCCTCTTCAGTGCAGTTTATACACAAACACATAGCTTGGGGTAGAAGTGTTAGTCCAGTGATGTAGATGCAATTTTCAAGACAAGCTTAGAAGAGTCACAACCTCCCTTTATTAATTCAAAAGCAATACTAATCATTAATTCACCTGGGGGATCAATAGATGTATTGCTTCTATTCTACCTGGAGGACCAGGGCAGGAGTGAGAGGGAGAGGTAGTTGGGGTAGGATGGAAATAGTAGAGTTTTCTTTCTTTCTCCCCTGTGTCACCACTATTGATCTCCTCTCTGAATTGGCTGAGGGTATCAGGAGGGATCCTGCGACAGGCTGCTTCGACCCTGCCTCCTGCTAAGCCAGGTAATATATAAATCTTTTATACTGTTAGACTGCGTTTTCTGCTTTTGAAGGGTTACCTCTTTCATTTATATATAGACAGCAACTGAAGGGTTAAAATCTTTCATTACCTCTTAAAGGACCAGAGCTAGAGAGAATCAGAAGTTGAGTAGAATGATGTTTCTTGGTATTGGGACAGCATGGTGGTCAGCTGTGTCTGTCTTACTCTTAGTCCTAAAGACTAAATCTTTATACTGTAAAGAGTCGTTACACATGGTCAATAGTGCCTTATCAGAATAAAACCTCATCAGTTTCTAAATGTGTTCAAACATGGATACACTGTGAATTACATCCTGAATATTAAGTTATACAAATTATCCACGCGCTATGCATATACATATATATATTTGATTGATCAGAATAGATGATAGCTATGAGTTAACTTAACTAAGTAATCTTGATAAAGGCCACTGTGGTTGGCCGAAACGTCGATTCAAATAAACAGTAATGTGAATTTTTAGCTGCATGGAGTTCCGAGAGTGCTTCTTCGCCTTCTAGTTTTGTATATATATATATATATATATATATATATATATATATATATATATATATATATAATGTAGAATAAGGGGGGCGAAACAGATTATCTTATAATAATATAGTCTATATTTAATCCACAAAAAATAACATCTATATAAAAAGAAATATCTAAATAACCAGACACATAAAATAATGACAATTAAAATCACAAATCGCTCCGGAGCTCAAGAACATATTGTATAAATAACATATCCCTGTATCCGCTGATATAGTAACAGCGATATAGATACTAAGATAACTGTAAAATCGATGGTAATATAAGTTGATATACGATAATCTGTTTCACTCACCTTATTCTACATTGTATTTGTTTTTATTGTGGCTCTTACTACTGACTGAGCTGTGGATAGAAGTGATCCAGATTACTGATTTTAGTCTAGAGACAATCACTGTATATATATATATATATATATATATATATATATATATATATATATATATACACATATACACACACACACACACACACACACACACACACACACACACACATACATATATATTTTGTGACGGAATGGTTGTCACCCAGAGAATGAAATATGTCTGTTTTCAGTGATCGCCATCGTCTTAACATGCATTCCCATTCTTGAAACATTAATGTCCCCTGTGTGTGCATGCATTAGAGAGTGTTGGCCATTTACCAGCATTGAATGGGTTGGTTAGTGTGTATGATGAACAGAGGGATGGTGCCATCCAGTCTTGCTGCCCACAGAGATTGTGTTATGAGATAGCCACAGAAAGAGACCTGATAGGTGGTACCTGTGACATCAGACCCTATAGGGGATGGGTAGAAAAAATCATGAGAGAGAGAAGAGTGAGAGAAGACAGAGTTGAAAAATGTAGAACCAGGAGAAAAGGCCTCTCCATAATGGTGGGAGGCCATAAACTGGCACAGCAACAGCACCATTGTCACATTTAAGGCCACTAAGATATTGCACCTAAAAAGTCTATGCTTGTGCTGCAATAAATTTTAAATAAAACACCTCTAAGCAGTAAGAGTGCACTTGCTTTAATCAAGAGCATAAACCCTACAATATATAATTTTTACATATTGTTACTGTCCCTTTAATTTAATATGGCTACCCAACAGGTAAGTACCACCAAACCAAATGATTTAAAGTTGTGCTAGTCAAGTGAACTGGCAGAAGCCCCTCTGTCTGCCTGTGAAATTATGCAAGGGGTCAAATCTTCTACATCTTCAAAACAGAAGGAGGATCTCTGTTGGTAGAAGGATTGACTCTTAAGCCAAGGCACTGTGAAGAAGGGAAGTCTCGTTCACTTCTTATGTCAGCTCTATATGACCTTACTTAAGTCAATTTATGCTCCTATGCCTCAGGCACTAAAAACTATATAGTAAGGTGGATGTATCACCTATATATAAGTTAGGCTAAATAGTTAGGTTATATAGCAAATATGAATAAAAGTGTCTTAAATTTTTTTAAAGTGTTATTTTGTTGAAATTCATGTTATAAACTGTGCCATGTACCTATTTCAGCATAGAATGCTGTTACCTGCTCTGTACCACAGTCCATCACTATGCCTCTGCTCCCCCGTCCCTCTATCCAGCCTCCTCCAATGACGGAGGCTTTCTGTCTGTAAGCTGGAGCGGTCTCATTGGCTAGATATCTATCTCTGCCAATGAGACCGCTCCAGCTTACAGACAGAAAGCCTCTGTCATCGGAGGAGGCTGGATAGAGGGAGGGGAGAGAGGCATAGTGACGGACTGTGGTTACAGAGCAGGTAACCACATTCCATGAGGAAGTAGATACAGGGCAGAGTTTATAGAGGTGATACATCCACTTAAGCCTTATTGGGCAGAGAATCTCTGTGCCTGCAAAATTGTAAAGCATTGCATACATATTTATCCTATAAAATAATTCACTAAAATATGTTTGTCAGAAGCGGTCATGAGCAGTACAGACTGCCCGCGCCGCGGCTGATAACTGAGCAGGGAGCTCTGAATTCAGTCCGTGGCCCTCCCAGAGAGGACTACGGTCTGAATTCGGAGCGCCCTGCTCCATTAACAGCTGTGGCGCGGGCAGTCTTTACTGTGCATGACTGCACTGCAGCTGTTGCTGCCTGCCACTGTGGCCCGTGTACATGGGCTGTTCAACTAGTAATGATATATAAGAATAAGTATACTAAAGCCAGCACTTTGTAGCTAAGCGAAGGGAGAAACAGAAAAACTTGACTATGTCTTGAGGGGTGCATGCTCAAACATGTATATAATTGTACCACAATGACAGTATGACATGGTTAAAGAAATGCACTCATAGGAAAGATAGTTTACTAGTATAGGGACTCATGGGGCATTCATGTAAGTGAAAACAATATGTTGTTGTCCTGGATATGTTTTTACATACATAGTACAGCACGTACATAAACAAACTACAAATACAACCTAAGTAGCCCTCCAACAAACCATGTGATGAAGTATGCCAATAAAGATAAGGATGGCATAAACAAGTTGTAACAAATGTGAGTGGCCACAAGATGGCAATCATACAACAGATAACTTATGCTAATAATTACAATTCAGTGGACATTACACATGATCAGTGCTTATATTTAAAGGAACTTAACATCAAAAATGAAACTGGGATATATATTGTACTTCAGATCCTTAAAGGGATAGTAAATCTTAAGATGTAAAAAAAAAAATATGAGTTGTAGGGTTTATGTCCCCGAATAAAACAAGGGTACTCCCACTACTGAGAGATATTTTATTAAAAATAAAAAATTAAAAAAGTAAATTTAAAAAAAATATATATAACAGCACAAACTTGAATTTTTTAGGTGCAATATCTCAGTGGCCTGAAAACTTACAGTGGTGCTGTTGCTACACCATCCTATGGAGATTTTTAATCTACAGACCAGAGCTGTCCATAGGATGGTGTAGCAACAGCGCCACTGTAAATTTTCAGGCCACTGTGATACGGAACCTAAAAAAATTCACGTTTGAGCAGTTATAATTTTTTAATAAAATATCTCTCAGCAGTAGGAGTGCCCATGTTTTACTAAGGAGGATAAACCCTACAACATATATTTTTTGACATTTTAAGTATTACTATCCCTTTAAAACCTAATGCTAATGCACCTTTAATGCATATGGACACTGCACTGCTATTCAAAAAAATGTATTGATCAAGTCAATGACAATACTGATAGTGCACTAACATCTACTGTACTATACTGCAAAGCACGGGATTAGGTCTTACTGGACTACTAGTTCATGTGTTCTAGTTAACTGGTATAAATAATAGTTTGCTTTTTTTTTTTTTAAATCTCAGGTGATCCGCATCCTGTCATCTAGCAGGCCACATTTGGCCCAAGGGCTGCACGTAGGACTCCCATGCTGTACACTATGTAGACATAATTTGGTTCATTCTTTGTGCAGAACTAAAGATGTTAATTCATTGTGATAAGTACCCACTGCTCTTTTATTCAGAAACTTGGATATCTTACTTCAGGCCCACTAACAGACAATAAAGCACTACCACACTTCTGAGAGGTCTTTCAAGACTGCCATTGTAATGGCAGCCCTGGAAAAAAACATAAATGGAAGTCTCTAGAGTGCATAAGCAGATTTAAGGCCTCAGAAAACAGATAATGTTTAAAGAGGTGGTGGGAATGGCGGAAGAAGTTCTTTAAGCATGTTCATTCCAAGATAATGTTTAGGTGTTGATGCTCCTTTAATGTCTACACTGGTGATATCATTATTGGCCGCCAATGGAACGTGTGCATTTTTGCAAATTATACAAATATCTGTAACAGTGTTGAAATCTTCTGGCACTTTATAAATATTATAACAACAAGCCAGGTGAATAAATACAAGTCATAGTGATTTGGGAATATTAGATGAATAGGCAGGAGTAATGGATATAAACCAGTGCTACAATGAGCAAAATAATACATTTGGGTAAATAACAACTAAGTGGTATATAAAATTGTATTTTGCTGACAAAGCAAACAGCTGTAGAGGGAAGGAAATTGAGAATTATTATTTCAGCTAATTTAAATGTAGGAAAGCAATGTAATACCTATATGCATAGGCGTGCGCACAGGGTGTGCCGGGTGTACCTAGGCACACCCTAATCGGCCCTGTGCGCACCTGCTTTTCAGAAGTTAAATGACCGTTTCCACATATTAATGCGGCTGTGGCACCGGTTTTATACCTTAGCCGCTTGCCACGGCTATCTGCTGCTGACTGCTGTGCTCAGGGAGACCAAGGGGGACGGGACAAGCACTCGGACTCAAACGCTGCAAAAGCCTGCATGAGCCCTCCCTCCTTCGTTGCGGCGCTGAGAGGAAGTGATGTCACTTCCTTTCAGTGCTCGTTACGTTGGGGGAAGGTGTCAGGGAGCGAATAGCAGGTGAGGAGGCTGCAGGCACTGGCACTAACTTGGCTGTGAGACAGACACCCGCAACTTCGCAACTTAGTTACTGTGCGCAGACTGCAGACAGAGGCAGCTGAAACACAGACAGACAGTGAGTGTCTTGTATATATGATGCATGAGTGAGTGTGTTAATGTTTAGTGTGTGTGTGCGTGTGTGAAAGATAAGTTACACCTAATCATTTGTTTAGCACACAGACACACACACAGATAGATAGATAGATAGATAGATAGATAGATAGATAGATAGATAGATAGATAGATATACACACACTTGTGCTTTTGGGTGCACACCCTAATGCAATTGGCTGCGCACGCCTATGCCTATATGACAAAGACAGCATGCTGTGGAATATGCACAAACTAAAGTCAGAGAAATTCAGATAAAACCAACAGCAGCACCACATGTAACAAAACATTTCCCAGATCTTCAGTGATTTAAATAGGGCTTTTATTATCTTGAATAATAGACAAGTCTCTAAAGCATTGAAAAGCAAGCCATTGGAGACATATCATTCAACAGACTCCATTTAAATCAGTTGAAATGGATAGATTTGCTCCCTATGGTGCAGTTAATTTTTGATCAGTTTCTTACTGAATATTGCCCCTAGTTTTTATAGAAAGAGAAGTTAACAGGAGGGAGAGGTACTGTGGTGCATCTCAGTAGGTGAGTGTTCCACCTCATTTTCAGTATTGTGTGCACTTCACCAGGGGATATTATTAACCCTTTGACTGCAAACACATTGGTATCCAACACACTGCGGCATTAAATTAGAGATAGTTCAAAGAAGAGTCTAAATATTTTAACTCTTTGAGTGCCAGAGGACTAGGCAACACATTGCAAAGCACACGCATCTGGCACTTAAAGGGTTAAAGGTCAGGAATTAACCTTATTTCAGAGCACAAGGAATATCTGGAGCAGGAAGTGATATTAACCCTTTGAGTGGCGGAATGGCGTCTATTGCATTGCGCTGCAAGTTATGGTGTGGAGGCATCAGAGGTAAAGAATTGGAAACGCTGTTTTACTCAGAAGATGGTAGATTGATGGAAAGGCCTTGTGTCAGAAGTGGTAGGGGCCAATATAGTGAATTCACAGTTTCCTGGGATACACATAAAGCTATTCTGAAGACTGTGAAAATCTGGGGAGTCTAATGAGAATGAGCAGACTAGATGGGCCAAGTAGTTATGTCCTGTCAAACTATGTTTACATACATATAATTAAGGCGGCACAATGTATTAATTATCAAAATATTCTAAACATACCAACTATTCTAAACATGTATTAACCCACTGAGTGCCAGAGAAGTATCCAACGGATTGCGTTGTAATGTGTTGGATACCCCTCTGGCACTCAAAGAGTTAAATGACTGGCTCGTTAATATAAAACTATAAGATGAATAAATATCAATATATCACAGTGTTGACCGCAATAACTACTATCAATATTGTCCAATTATGAGCAAAATATCGAGCACTATAATGACAGAGCCTTGTGTATAAAAGCAACAGCACAATTCTGGAGCAAGCCATTCACACCGTAATGGAGAAATAAATATAACAGGGGATACTGATTAAAACAAATGGATTCAGTGTTAATCGTTGAAAATGCCATTAATGTCTTAGAAAATCAGACGAAGATCTAAGATACACTGATGGCCAAAAAAGGGAATGTACACAAAATGTGGATGGATAGAAAGATAAGCAGAGAGATTGCTGGGTTGTACAGTAAAGAATCACAGATTATGGAAAACAAATACTTTGAAAAGCTTTTCCTGCTGAGTAAAACAATGACACTCTCACTGATGGTGCACTCTTCACTCAAAAATATTATAGCTCTACCTTGCATTGTTTGGGTGCAGTACTACCATGGCTTGCCACAATGTTGCTATAGCAGTCTATGGAGGGCAAAGGCCAGTGATAAACATTATCCATAGGGAGCGACGGGGACTCCTATCTTCCAAAGTAGATTCCAGGACAGCATTGACATAACAAGATTTTAGTCTTACCTGTTAAATCCCTTTCTCTATGTCCATATAGCTTACAGGTACCATAGTGAGGCAACAGCTCCTCCCAGTAGGCTGGAACAATTATTCAAGAAGTGGAGGGTGGAGCCTCCCCCTCCTCCTAGCAGGCTACATAGCCACCCCCCTCTCCAGATAGATTTGAGAAAGTAAACCTACAGAGCTATATAGTGAAGAAGAAGAAGAGGAAAAATTCCTGGGAGCATGGACCCAATCGGACTCCCACGTCCAGCCACAGGAGACCTAGAATGGTTCCTTTCACTGGGTGGGAGACCTGTAAGCTATATGGGCTAAGAGAAAAGGATTTAACAGGTAAGACTAAAATCCTCTTTTCTCTGTCATCCAGTATACCTTACAGGTACCATGGGGATGTACCAACACTGAGTTCCAGGGCGGGAAAATGAAGGAAAGGACCAAGCGCCGGTCCTCATGACACCAGAGTTCCCATGGACTATCCAAGGTACGGAACTTCCCAAACTAACTGTCAATTGACACCAAATAACTGTAACACAGCACACAAGAACAAGAGCCAACAGGGCTCAAAGAGTTAAAGAGCTTTAAGGCACAATAAATAAAGTCCTAGACAGGCAAAACTGCCTCCAGAACTTTCCAGCCGAAGCCAGGACATCCACTCAGTAGTGCTTGGCAAGGGTGCGCACAGAGGACCAAGTGGTTGCCTTGCACAACTGTTCAGCAGAGGCCTGATTCTTGTAGGTTCAGGAGGCCCCAACAGACCTGGTAGAGTGTGCTGTAATGCGGAAGGGAACACGTGTCCCTCTGAGCTCAAAAGCCTTGCGGATGGTAGCTTTAATCAAGATGCAATAGTCACCTTGGACGCAGCCAGTAATGGTAACCCATCTAAAGGGGAATTTTGACACCCCATATCGAAGAAAAAATAATACAATAACTAAAAACCAAGCAGAACTGTTCTCAGCCTTCCTACTAGGTGATGGAACAAATCTTATCTGGAGAGGGGAGTGACTAGGTAGTCTGCTAAGGAGGAGGGGGAGGCTCCACCCTGCACTTCTTGAAGGATTGTTCCAGCCTACTGGGAGGAGCTGTCGCCTCCCCATGGTACCTATAAGCTATATTAGATGACAGAGAAATAGGAATTGAGTGGACACAAAGAAAAAGTGGGACTATTCCCAAGCAAACTAACCACCATAAGGAACCAGTAAGCAATTATCTCAATTTAAATGGGTCTTTAACCCATTAAATGCTAGAGAGATCTCCAAAACATAATGATGCACTGGAGGCCTCTAGCATTCACAAAATGTAAAAACCCCATTTAAATCAATAGTAATGTTGGTAAACACTATTTTGTTTCAGAATTTCCTTGTAAACCTGTTTCATTGTGTTTAACCCTTTGAGTGTCAAAGAGGTTTTCAACACGTTGTGTTGCAATCTTTGTTCACTGTAAGGTGAGCACAGTGACCCATCACTGAAAGACTTCTGTATATTAATCAATATAAGACAACGGGAGAATTCAACTCCTGACCCAGGTACCTTTGGATAATACAGATATCCACAAAGCAATAAAACAACCCGAACACTACTAAAGTAGTTTAATGCATAAAAAATGTAAAGTTCAAATTTCAACGTGTTTCATATTGCTCACCGCCTGATAACTTATCAGGAGGGCAAATACAACCTATGCACATCTGGTCAACATTTAAGCATGATGGGAATCACATCAAAAGAAGCCAAGTGAATGACTAACCTTTACATAGCTGAAAATCATAAACCCTTCCAGAAACCATCTACATGGTAATATAAACCAAGGATAGACAGGAGAAGCCAGGTATATGATAAACTCTGCATTGGTGGAATGAGTCACCTGGATTAAAAACCTTTATGGCTTTCACATAGGCAAAACAAAGCAAAAAAAAAAAAAAAAAAGTTTCACCGCTGATCCAGACATAGAAGAGATGTCTTTGATGGCCAGCCCCTAATATTTGGCTGGTGCACACGTGGGTACTCCATTTACTGGAGGCTGTAAGAGCATCAAAAACTTTAACACTGCTCATGTGAAATGCCTGGCTGGTAGCACCATAGGCCACCATGCAGACTTTCTTTGCTGAATCTTTATGGAGTTCCTCAGTGAATGTAGTAAAGAACCAGTATGCTGGACTTTGGTGCATTTACTTTAAACAATATTTACCCATGTGAAAGGCACTAAAGCCCAGCATAGCCCCTTTCACATAAAGAACACAATCACCATTGCCATGTTGATACCACCCATATGAAAGGGGACCTGCAAAACCATTGTCTACACAGTAACCAAGATATGACAGACATTAGAAGGATATTTAGATATATACTTCAATGTAGCATCTGGCATGCAGATTTTTGTCTCTGATGTAAGATACAATCAATGGATATGGGCTAGAAGGCAGACAGCAGAGATGGTGTGCCACAAGTAGTAAGCACTCACAATACCTATCCAAAAGCCATAGCAGGTAAATATGAAAAGGTCTGTGGTGTGGGATGTGCAGTCCTCCACCTGTTTATTTTAAAATAGTTGAAAAATGCTTATTAAAGCGGAACTTCGAGGTAATACCAAGTCGCCATGCATTCATTAAACACATGGTGACTAGCTTGAAAATAGATGTCTTACCGTTAAAAAATAGCTGTGTCTAAAGTAATCCTTCCTGTTTCAGAACTGACGGACAGGTTAGTGCAGTCTGTGCACCTGCACCATCAGTCCCTTCCGGTGACCATACGGTGCACTGCAATCTATTCAATGGAGCCCGGGACTGACGGTGTAGGCGCACAGACAAGATGTCTGCGTTGTAGCCTGGGTTCCGTTCTCCAAACGGGATGGATTACTTTAGACACAGCTATTATTTACTGGTAAGACATCTATTTTCAAGCTAGTCGCCATGTGTTTAATGAATGCACGGTGACTTAGTATTACATGAAAGTTCCGATTTAATGTGTTTACAGTGTGACATTTTAGTATAAAATTAGTAAGAAAAATAACCAATATTTCAGAATACAAACCATACGACTGAAACAGACTCTGTTAGATGCTTCACAGCCTGAAATATGCATGAGGCATATCTATCACTTGTGTGTGCTGCATTGTACTTTCTAGTTTGAAATTCATTATTCTTACTGAACTTTTTCCATCTAAATTTTAACAAGAGTATTATGGATACTTCGATACATATTACATTGCATTTTGAATTCTGGAATATAAATAGTGGAAGAGAATAACTATTTGCTTTGACTGTCTAACATCAAAATAAGGCAAAGGCCTTGGAGAACCCCCACAAATGCATGTGTGCACACCTGTATTCCTGCAATCCTATACACACATGTAGATGGGTTCATGTACTTTTCTCCTCGTGTCTGTTCCATCCACAGCTATGTCCATATGCCTAACTAATTTAATGGAAAAAGATTAATTTAACAGAATTTTTCATGTAATTTACATGTAATTTTGTAGACTTTTCCCCTTTACTTACTAACATACTTATGAAAACATATCCAAAAGTGACACTAATGCAATACCACTGAATACAATTGAGACCCATGCCACTGTTGGACTATGTAGCACTGGAGTAATTCTGGAGCAAACCACTGCACCACAGGGAATATAAACCTGTCCCAAATTCCCAGTGATATCAGTGTAGCTTTTAACCTCTTGAATGCTAGACTGATCTCCAATGCATGGCAGTTTGTTGCTGAGAGTCACAAACATCTGGGTTGCATCCAGCCCCCCATCCCAAGAATGATATCATGTTCATGTGCTGTGTCACACTAACTGACCTGCCAAATCGATAACCAGAGCTATTTTGGGGCTACTCTGGGCATTTTATTAAGTCCGAACTGATGGGAAAATTGCACTTTAAGTGCCCGACTGTAAAACTCCAAGCAATATACAACAGAGCTCAAAATAAACAAAGTATGTAAACAGAACCAACCTGCTGTTTGAAGGACAACTACCCAGGCAACATGTTCTGCTAAACAAGGCATGTCAAACTGCAGCCTCCATACTGCCTCCCTTTTCAAAAGTCCCTGCGGTCCAGTACTTCATCCATGAGCTCCATGACATAGGAATCCCACCCTCTTCCCCAGCACTGAATTGCTAAAATGATACAGAAAAAGAGCTGACCCACATATCCCTCACCCAGCTAACCACATCTTCAGCTGAAATGTGAAAGAGGACATGTATGAAGAGAGCACCTACCCGATTATAATAATAGTTAATATTTCCCTCGCATTGTATTCTAACCATGTATACAAATATTTTGAGCTGACAGCAACACATAAATCCACGTCAGATGTGTAGTTCATATTTTACATTCAGCTTCTCCAAGTTCTTACTCTTTGTGGGCTTAACCCCACAGCTGCTAGATATATCTATTGCAGCCAAAGGTTTAATATGACCTTGAGGTAGAAGTGAAAAACAGTTCAATATACTGAAGAGGTGGGCAATTTGATGGAAAATATGAACCAAGTCTGCCTGTTCCCCCATTTTCTTACAAATCTACTTTTCAGCCATACATTTATTTAGTGATCAAACTAAAACAACTGCTAGCCAAGCACGGGAGAAGTGGCATCACTGCTTGCTTTGCACTGGACAGAAGGTTGTGTTTAGTACTGATCAGTTGGACTCAGTCTAACATTTGCCATTAGTTTTCCATTAATTGTGCTGAATATTAACATTATCTTCTGAAACCTTTAATTTTTAGTAATACAAAGACCATCTGTGTAAAGCTCCAAAATAAACCTTTACTGCTGCATATGCACATTACTAAACATGTCACAGGCCCATATTTAGAGGATGCTAAACACATTCCTTGTTATGTGAATTAAAAAAGCAGATTTCAGCCTTTTTATTTTATGATGCTAAAGACAATTTATTTTCCTCACTTTATGTACGGCTTCATAAATTTGGAGGCACACAATGGAACATCTAAGCCTCAATTGTAAATTCAGTCACATCTATGTGTCAAAATTGTGCAAATGTACCTGACAGCAAGAAGGGGGGGGACTCAAGATAGTCTACATGGATGTGAAGTTGGACATGTTTAGCAATTCATCATATTGAAAATAGATGAGAAGATACCAGCAAATCAAACCCAGAGCACCATATGTTCCCATTACAGAAAATGTTATCCTGCATAAATTGATAAAAGCCATGCCAACTGACAGTTGTTCCTTGTTCTTTTTTTTTCTCTCCCCCCTTTAATTATTTACTGAGATTGCATTACATTATCTTGGACGGCAATTTCATGCTTCAGTGTAAGAGAAATTCTGCAGCATCCAAAAAACATATCCTGAAAGTCCAAGCAGAAGCTTGAGCATTTTACACACGTACTAGTGAAGAGATCACATACAGATGAATTGCAAAGTGGATTTTATTAACCCCATGGGTGCTAGAGCATTGCTCCTCAATATGTTAGCGAGGTCTATAACATAATAGAGGATACAAAAAAATACACAAACTCTGGATCCTAAACAAAAACTTTTACATTTTATAACAGAATGCATTCTGTTTAAAAGAATTAGTAGTTATTGGTAATTTAATAAACTGTAGCTCTGGAACGTTTTAGGGTTATGCTAGTGATAGTAAGGATTACATTTGGGATACCCTAACCAATAAACCATCACGTTACCAAGCATAACATTTGCTATATGGGAACATTTAAATGGTCCTAAGCACTTTGTAATAACATAGGCTGTTTTAACCGTTTGAGCGCCAGAGGGTACGCAATGAATTGCAGAGCAATATGTTGCATGTCAGAGGGGTAGGCAATGCATTGCACAGCAACGCGTTGCGTACCCTTCTGGCACTTAAAGAGTTAAACCCCCTCTGAAGATAGAGGGGGTTCATACAGCGTTGGCAATTTCTTTGGCATTCAAGGGTTTTTTTTTTCAAATGTTAGTCCTTTAACCTTTTGAATGCCAGAGGGTGAAGCAACATGTTGGGTTCCCCTCTGTGGGTTTAAAGAGCTTTCAAACTCAACTATATGTTACATAAGGCATTCTATATACAAATCAATAGTCTGAGATACTAGCAAGCAGTTGGGAGGGAGAGAAGTATGTTATTACCTGGCTAGTATGAAGGACACTACAATCTAATTTGCATAAACTGACCAGTAAAGCTAAATATGTCTGACATGATTGTTTTAAATAAATAAATGATAGTTAAAAAAACATATAAATAGCTAACATAACATGATTTTGAAACATCTGTCAAATCACAAATCCTAATTATGTGTTAGTTCTGTGTGCAACAGAAAAATACCCATGTCATGAGTTGTGGTGTCTATGTTTAACAAATGCACTTAATGATCCATATTTATATTTCGCCGAAGAGGGGATTTCAGTTACATAATATGGGAAAAGGTAAAATAAGCTTACCTTGTGTCATGTGACCTGGATCTCACCTCCTTTCATTTATAAAGAACTCCAACATCAAAGCTTTATGAAAGTTTCATGACTTATTAGGTGATCATATAGCTGTGAACGGCACATAACTCAATACACAGCAGATGTTAACCTCATCCTATATTATGAGGTTAACATCCTACAGTACAATTGTTCCTAGTTCAGCACAAAAGTAGTAAATTGAAAAAATGCAAGGGATAAAACTAGACCAAAATGCAACTGATATATGATATAATCAAAACACACACATTTAAATTCTGACATTCATATGCCCTAAAGTACATTATTAATTGTAGATAATAAACTATGTTTAAAAAAAAAACCAAAAAAAAAACATGACAATAAAAAAAATGTTTTACGAAAAATGATGTTTCCTACTGAATAAAACAAGGGTACTCCCACTGCATGATGTTTTCTATTCAGAAATTGTTACAGTGCAAACTTTTTTTTTTTTTTTTAAATCAAAATGATAGTAACAGCAGCAGCACATGTCCCAAGACTAGTTACAACAGCAACTCATGGAAATAATGTACTCTATCGGAGCACTTAAGTCACAGACTACAACTTTCCATAGTTTGCTTGCATACAGGTTGACCTCGATTGTAAGGCGACCCCCCCAACTTCTCAAATATTGGGTGCAAAAAAAAAGAAAAATTGCTCAATATTAGGAATTCCCCCTTATACTGAGGATTCTGTCTATTTTTCTCACCCAACATTCTCTTTACCCTCTTCCCCTTCTACCTTTAAGTTTCATTAATGCAACCAGCAGTCTTCTTGTAGAGTGGTCTGCCCTCACTCTGATGGCGTGTAACGCAAAAAGGTCCTTTCAGGACCCTTTATATCAATGCTAAAATTCCTGAAAAAACCTTGCCTTTTATTCGAGCAAATACAGTAAGAAGATCAGCACCACTAGTGACAATGGAAGTTTGTAGTTTAACCCCTTAAGTACCAGAGGAATACGCAATGCCTACAGATACATTTCAGATATAATTGTAATGTAAACAACAAGAGACAAACAATAAAAGTGACAACCAACCAAATTCTCACTACTTATTTAACTTAAACAATGTCTGCCTGTGTTTCTCCTGAAGCCTTAGGACATTATGGGCAGCTTTCCTATGAAGCAATGGAGGTATATAGTAATGATGAAGTTGCATAAGAAATAATATTGCACAGAATAATCCACCATTAATAGGCTGCATTATATTGCAAATTATAAGTTTATCATTGGTTTTATCTGAATATTGCACTATAAACTTATAATGGACTCCAGCCTAACTAAAACTTACCATTTACAATAAAGCGTGCAGTTGTGAAGGGGAAGATGAATGAGTTACAACCCAGAAGAAGTGACTCTACAAAAAGATTTCTCAGAGATAGCTTCTGATGAGCTGTAACCCATATCAAAGGCACATAATGGATGGCAATGTCTGAGTCGTCATATTATACATAACTCATTTTTAATGGTGTTGAAACACAAACACATCATAAGAGGAAATGCCAGCCACTGTACTTGCTGCCATACCAACAGATTAAATAAGAATTTAACGCAAATGTTTTACTTTTGGGAGAGTCTTGTAGTAGTATAAGTGCACATGGTATGACTAGTAAGCATATAAATTAACAACATTACAATACATTTAAGAAAATAAACAATGGAAATGCAAAAGGAAGCATTGTAAAGAAAATGTAATTAAAATAATTGGTGCCGTTTAATGGGGGGGGGGGGGCAAAAATATAATTTGATAAATGTGCCACTATCAATAAAAAAAACCAAAAAACGATCTGCCTCTAAGATAACACACAGAAGATGTTAGATAAAATTACAAACTGTGATACTTACTCACAGAGCAATACAAAATGGTGGAGGCTCAACAGACATTTCAGCACACAAATTAATGTCTAAGTGGTATTGTAAATATTAGAATGCGTATGAAGTGCATATCTGAAACTTAGCCTCCAACCTCACTAACAGTTCCAAAAAATAGTGATAAATACTGTGCAAGATGTGTTTTGATCAGGGAGACAAAGCTCATCAAAAAAAGGGGACAATTTTGCTCTGTTACAGAAGGATACAGTGTACATTACAAAATCAGCAATACACTAACTACAGAGGCACTAAATCGTCAGGGAAGGCGCCACCTATAGGCGAGGTAGGAGCCAGCCTAGGGTGCACATGAGCAGCAGAGTCCTGCCTGCTCGCACGCACCTCAGTGGCTGCTGTAGCCTGTACTAAGGAGAGAGGCTCCATCACAATTGTCCTCTCTGTTGTAGTGTGTTTGTTGTAGTGTTTCTGTCGCCGTGTCCGTCACTCCAGTTGTAAGGTCACTTCACACCTGTCAACATGGCATCGGCAGACTGCATGTCACCCTCTTTTTGTTTGGAATGGAATTTAATTCATTTTTCGCCCACTGAATGGCGCAATGGTGCCGGGGGTGAGGGTTAACCATTTGAGTGCCTCTGTGCTAGAGAGGTATCCAAATTGTTATGGAGGATATTTTTGCTTTTATGGATAGGTTAACCCTTTGAGTGCTACTGTGCTACAGAGTTATACAAAGTGTTTTGGAGGATATTTTTCATGTTATGGATAGGTTAACCCTTTGAGTGCTAATGTGCTAGAGAGGTTTCCAAGGTGTTATGGAGGATATTTTTCATGTTATGAATAGGAACTATCTGTAACATGAAAAATATCCTCCATAGCTCCATAATGCTTTGGATACCTCTCTAGCACATTAGCATTCAAAGGGTTAACCCCCCCTTTCCCGGGACACCATCACCATTCAGTGGGAGAAAAAATTAATTAAATTCCAAACCAAGTGTTAGTCAAGTAGTGGCTCATTTACTATTAAGGGCTCCTGGTCCAGTACAGAAGTATGTCTTTGACATGGACCTGGAAAGGATTAAAACTGCCCTTCATAGTGAGTATAAAAGCTCTCGAATTCCTGTGTTATGAAACAAATGCCTTTTTTTTTTTTATTGTAAAACCTCTTCAAATTGACAATGTCAATAGAATGACTGACAGGTTTTTTTTTTCCCTCATTTGAGAGGTTTCTCATGTTTTTAGTACATCCAAACAAGGAATATTCCTAAAACTGTAAACTACTGTTGAATAAACCAGAGATGGTCATAATAAAGCACTCATTTGATTCACAATGCTAGCTCTGTAATGTGATATTTCATTGGTTTACAGACTGGTTCATTGAACCCTAAAGAACTTTAAGGGCTTTCACAGGCAGAATTTTATTTAAGTCAGCGTTGTACTGACTGCAGGGATATCTGGTTTTATTTTTCATCGGGCGGCTCTGCAGCAGAGTCGCGATCGCTTTAGTAAAAAAAAAAAAAAAATATTTCACTGAAACAGTCTTCTACGTGTGCTTGCAAACCAAGCACATGTAGAAGACTGTTTCAGTGTAATAATTCTTTTTCACTAACTTGATCCCGGCTCAGCTGCAGAGCCGCCTGATGAAAAATAAAACCAGATATCCCTGCAGTCAGTACAACTCTGACTTCAGGGAAGGGAGAGGGAGGGGGGAACTTTGGTTACGGTTTTCTCTCAAAGCATAAAGGTTTGAGAGATGAACCTGGGGGCAATTGAATTATTCTTTACATAGCTACACTATGGGGAATAGTAATATTAAATTATTACTATCCCTTTAAGGATAACTTTATTCAGGTAGTGATATACAGAGGTGATAAAGAGGAGATGACTTCTCCAGTGATAGCTCTTCTCCAAGTCCTTTGTTAGTCTGTGGAGCCAACTTTGGAGATCTAGTGCATATGCACTATAGACTAACATAGGAACTGGAGAAGTGATATCACTGGAGAAGTCATCTCCATTTCATTACCTCTTTGTCACACTTTAGTGCATAAGCCCCATAGGAAACTATGTAAAAACAGGCAAAAGGACAAATTCAAGTGTAATTAGAAGCAGAAAAAACTTAATTTTGGTTTCCAAGGCCTAATTCGTTTGGCTGAAACAATTATCCATCTGTTATCCTTCAATGGCTTTTGACAATGAAGTTCCATTTTACTTAGACTGTTGACTCCCCATCTTTTCTGGGAGATA
Source organism: Rhinophrynus dorsalis (assembly GCA_037306005.1). Lineage (NCBI taxonomy): Eukaryota > Metazoa > Chordata > Amphibia > Anura > Rhinophrynidae > Rhinophrynus > Rhinophrynus dorsalis. Next base: position 191,012,787 of record CM074723.1, read on the forward strand.
AACAACATCTTACATCATACCTTGGAAAGACTGTCTTGCTCGGTCAACCAACTCTTCCACAGGGTAACTCGCTAGTTCTCCTCTTGCATGTTTCGTTTTGCAATAAGTGCATGCATTCAAACACCTGTCAAATGAATGCAACATATTTATTAATGTATGAAAACAATTGCATGGAGCCAGTTTTTAAGAAAAGCATATAAAAAAGTGACTTTAAAAAGATGGACCTTTTCGGTTCCAGAACATTGTTTCAGAGTTAAAGACATCAAAATAATTTGTATTAGGGTCATATCACATCACTAAGAACTCCGTGAGGCTGAGTACTTCTCGGATAAACCAACTTCAATGCAGAGTAAAATAAGAATACTCATATTTCCACTGATTGCATGGTGATTTTAATCCCTGAAACTAGAGAAGTCCCCAAATGGATTGATGGAAACATTATTTGTCCCCTATGGTGCAGTTGGTTTGCTCCACAAGTGTCCCAGTTCCTTTTAAGGCATCAGCCTCATTATGTCCAAATGTAAAAAGACATATTTCATACAACTCTATGTTAAAAGATGTGTTATCTTGAAAAAAAGAGCTACAGTAAATGAACCACAAATACTGAGGTAACACACTTATTCAACAGCATTTTAACTTGTCATGCCATGCTACAATATGCTTATTATGTCAGTAAAATCTATATTGCAGCTACTTATATACATATAAATATGCAAGTCAGCTTATCATTTCCTACAGTGTATTAAAAGAAATATGCGATATAAAAGAAAATAAAAATGAATTATGTTTTGTAAAAATTAAGGTCGGCGTGAACTGAACTTGGATGACAACACAAAATAATTCAACAGTTTTATTAGCCAGTCTTCAAAATGTTACACTGCAATAACCAAGAATAAACCATTTTTCCCCTCAGTCTGCAATAAAGATTTAACCCTTTGATTGTCAGAGGCATTAAGGACAGCAGATGCAGTGATCTGCCAAGGAAACTTAGTGTTGCAGATGAAAGACATCATGCTTACTTCTCTTCGCAATCAAAAGATGTCCGGCAATGCAATCAGCTCAGAACTGGCATAAAATAGTGGGACCCTGGTACACCCATCTACTGACTGAAGTAGCCTGGTCAGAAGTGGTCTTGGAAGTGGCCATGGAAGACTTGCAGCTAAAAAGCAATACCTCCGATGTGGAAATGAGGCCAAGCGACTCAACTATGCAAGAAAACATAAGATCTGGGGTGCAGAAACATGGCAGTAGGTGCTCTGGGATTGATGACTCAACATTTGAAATGTTTGTCTGTAAAACAGAAAACAGTTTGTTCACTGAAGGGCTGGAAAGCAGTTCAACAATGAGTGTCTGCAGGCAACAGTGAAGCATGGTGGAGGTTTCTTGAAAGTTTGGAGCTGCATTTCTGCAAATGGAGATGGGAATTTGGTCAGAATTAATGGCATCCTCAATGCAGATAAGTACAGGCAGATATTATCCATCATGCAATATCATCAAGGAGGCATCTGTCTGGCTCCAAATGTATTTTGCAGCATGACAGTGACCCCAAACATACAACCAAAGTCATTAAAAACTATCTTCAGAGTAAAGAAGAACAAGGAGTCCCTGAAGTGATGGTATGGCCCCCACAGAGCCCTGATCTCGACATCGAGTCTATCATGTCTGTCATGAAGAGAAAGAAGCAACTGAGGCTGCCTAAATCCACAGAAGCTGTGGTTAATTCTCCAAGACGTTTGGAACAACCTACATGCCGAGTTCCTTAACCTTTTATGGACCGGCCACTAGTGCAAGGTCAGCACTTATCCCCTTAGATTTTTCTTCTGTTCACTCACTATGAATTTTGTTAATTGAAAATATAAACTATTAGCATGTCTATTTTTTAAAGCATTCTTATACAAGGTTCCATCTTGTCTCCTATGCTATTCGCAATTTACTTACTACCACTGGGAGACATCATCAGAAGACACGGCCTAAGATATCATTGTTACGCAGATGACACACAACTCTACTTCTCCTTTGCTCCAGATACTAAAGACCCAACATGCCTCATCAACTGTCGCTTAGCAGACCTCATAGAGTGGATGAATGCTGGTTGTCTTAAAGTGAACCCTGACAAAACAGAGTTACTCTTGGTGAGGGGACCCCGGGCAACAAGAATATCTCAGGTTCACCCAACTGGCCTGGAACTTGGGGGCTCTGAACTCATTAGTTCAACAGAGGTACGAAATCTCGGAGTGATGATTGACTCTGGACTGTCATTTAAACAGCAGTTCTCTTCTGTAATAAAATCTGCCTTCTTTCATCTGAGAAACATATCCAGGATACAACACTTAATTCCACCGGATGATATGCCAACATTAGTCCATGCATTTGTGTCTTCTCGTCTAGATCACTGTAATGCAATTTACTTGGGCCTCCCAGAAAAAGAACTCCATCTCCTACAGATAGTATAAAATGCAGCAGCCAGACTACTGACCAATAAAACCCGCTCATGTCACATAACACCCGTTCGCCACTCCCTGCATTGGCTTCCAATTAAATGGCGAACATATTTTAAAATTGGCCTGCTGACCTTCAAAGCCTTAAATAATCAAGGGCACACAGTACCTGAAATAGCTCCTGATACCCTATATTCAATCCTGCTCACTGTGGTCAGCCAACAGATCCCTCCTGTCAGTGCCCAGAATAAAGACAACCTCAGGTTCCCAGGCATTCAGCCACGCTGCACCCACATTCTGGAACTCTTTACCATCCTCAGAGAGGCACCATCATTACAGACTTTTAAAAAAAAAACTAAAGACCCATCTCTTTTATCAGGCATTCAGTTAACTCATGTGACCATAAGGAACCCTTAAATTTTATGTCTGTTTATAGATCTGTAAAGTGCTTTGTCTCTCACAGGGAGAAAAGTGCTATAAAAATCACAAATTATTATTATTATTATTATATTACTTTACAGCATTTTTTTCGCACCTGCCTAAAACTTTTGCACATTACTGAATGTAAAAAAAAAATGATATAAACAAACATCTTCAGTGGTTGTCAGTCCACTGCAGGATGAAGGCATCCTCAGTAAGTTTAAAACAACTTTGGTCTTGTGATTTTTGTTGCCACTGTGTACCAACAACAGGTGGGAAACACGCTCACTAAAAGATATTCAGGTCTTGAAGAAGCGTAATATATTTAGATGACATTAGGATACATCTATTCTTCAAGAGCAGATAGTTCTTGCCTTTCTTCTAATATTACATTATTTTTTATGTTGGGAAATATTTTTCATAAAAATGTAAAACTGAAATATGTTGCCTGCATAGGTATTGCTGTTGAAGATTCCAGCTTACAAAGATGAAAGAAATTGCACTCATGAGGACACAATCACTTTACCGTTGCCATTCATCTTGAACCATTAAAGTTGTGGTCACATTTTCACGATAAAACCCCACTGTTGAGGAATCATTAGTCAGGCTGTAAATATGAAGAAGGCCAAAGAGTATTCTACAGAAGTTAGAGATAAAGTAATATCAATGCCTAGTTTAAGGAACGCGTACAAAATAATATCCAAATGTTTGGATATTCCAATGAGCACAACAGCATCAAGCAAAAAAAAAAAAAAAAAAAGATACGCAAAAAGTACCATCTAGAAGCACATATGGAGTTTGTAAGCATGAAAGTGCCACAGCTGCTATGAGAGGAAAGGTCTTTTGGTTAGATAAGACCAATATAGAGCTTTTTTGATCAAAACTCAAAGAGCTATGTATGACACAAACCTAACACTGCCCATAACTCAGTGAAGTTTGGTGGTGGCAGCATCATTCTGTGGGGATGCTTCTCATCAGAAGGACTGGGCATCTTGTTAAAACTGAAAAAAGAACGGATGAAGAGAAACACAGGGAAAGCTCAAGAGACTCTGCTTCGGTCCACTAAAAAACCCTGAAGACTGTGATGAAATTCAAATTCCAGCAAGACAGTGAACCCAAACACAAGACCAAAGCAACACTGGAGTAGCTCAAGAACAGTAAAGTAAATGTACTAAAGCGGCCCAGTCACTGTCCCAATGTCAATACCATTGAGAAACTGTGCCACTCTTTGAAAATGGTGACATCCAACCAACCTAAACAACCTGGAGCAAATTTGCCAAAAAGGATTGGAAAACATCACCCCAACACTATGTGTAAAGTTCCACCAAATATTAACTTGTGATGGCTGAATACTTATGCAAGAAATTTATTTCAGTTTATTTTTCTTAGAAATATTCTCAACGTAAAACCAATGTCACCTTAGAATAATTGATTTTAAGTCTGTGTTTTGTAATAAAACATACAGAATTAAACGGATAGTAATGTTTCATAATAAAATCAGCTCTAATTAATCATCATAGTATTTGGACCTTGGAGAGTGTTATTTCAATTCTGTCAGAGTTGTAGTTCAGGAGTTATTCAATGACAAAGTGTCCCCCTCTCGCCCCTTTTACTGATGTAACACTGCTCAGCCAGAGCAGAAGGGAGGTGCCCAGGTAGACTGCAGAGAGGGACAATCTTCAATTAAGATAAGGGAAAAAGCTGAAAAACTTGTCAAGGGGGGCAGGGCTTTCATTGTTTTCATTGTAAGAAGATTGTCCCCTGATGTTATCTGTCTGGTCTTACAACTAGATTCCCCATCTGAGAAGAGATGGCTTACAATAGGTAAAAGGGGCGGGGGGAAACTTTGCTTGTGAATATCTCTTAAAGGGATAGTAATACTTAAAATGTTCAAAAGTTATTCATTTTCAAAGTTGAATTTTTTAGGTGCAATATCACAGTGACCTGAAATTGTACAGTGGTGCTGTTGCTACACCATCCTATGGAGATTTATGGTCCCGGGACCAGAGCTGACCATAGGATCGTGTAGCAACAGCGCCACTGTACAATTTCAGGCCACTGTGATATTGCACCTAAAAAATTCAACTTTGAAAATTAATAACTTTTGAACGAAACACCTTTCAGCAGCGGGAGTACTCTTGTTTTACTCAGGGGGATAAACCCTACAACATATTTTTTTTTACACTTTAAGTATTACTATCCCTTTATACCATAAAGGTTTGAGAGATAAGACTTATATCATTCTTCATATTTTTTTAATGCCTACAAAATAAAATAAAGTTAAAACAAAGTATTACTATCCCTTTAAATTACAATGTACCATTTCTAATTTAGTAATATGGAGCATTGGTCAGGGGTCTGAATTCTAAAAGGAATGTGTGAATGTTGGGATCCATGATGCACTGTGACATACCAGCCTTGTACCACTATCCACTAGTAATCATAGAACCATACATGTACTGTCTGACACACCACAGCCTTGTCCCACTGTCAAATAGTATCCACTGAACTCCCTCATACACTTCCTCAGCCTTATCCCTCTGGTAGTCACTGAATCACACATACACTGACACCTAATCCTTGTCTGACTTTTCCTTATCATCATTCTCTCCCTACCCCTCCACCTTTATCTGTCACCTCACCATCCCTCCTCAAGTCTCTTCACCCACCACACACAAAGTTTCTCTTTCTACGCAACTGAATGTCTCTCCCCAGCCAGGTTGCTAGCCCCATTTCTGCTTTAGCAAGGCCCTCCCTTTACCTGCCCTCACAAACCAACAAAAATCTTTCTAAAAGTCTGCAGGCTTCACTCATCTCCACAAAGATAGGTGCTCCCCCTACAAAACAAATATCACTGACCAAAACAGATACCCTTCCTCCCAACACCCCCCAAAAAAACTCACTTTACATAGGGACAAAATAAAAAACAAACATGTGAATGTCACAGTGTACCAAGAATGAGTGTAGCAATTCTGGGGCAAACCAACTGCATTATAGGGAATACATAAATATTTCCAGTGATTTAAATAGGGATTTTAAACCTAGTTCTTTGCAATGCCTTGGTAACTGCTCTAGCATTCAGGCTGTTAAAAGTCCCATTTATGGTGCAGCTGGGTTGCTCCAGAATTGCTCATCTTTAGCTTGATAAAAAAAAATAGGCACAAATTGTTTTAGGCCAGATGAAAGCTGATGTACTAACCAAAAGTGGTGCAGCTCTGAGGTAAACCAAGACCACCATAGGCAACAAAAATGCCCACTTTGAATACTAGACAGGAGTCCAATTATTTGTTTTGCAAGGTATTGGAGACACCTGCAGCATTCAAGGTATATTTAAATCACTCAGAGTTTTGTGGATTTTTATTTTATTTACCTGCACCAGAATTGTCCCATTTTTCTTAGAACATCAGCCCATTGGCATTATATAATATATATAACATATACTGCTCCAAATTTTCAAGGGAATAAAGTGCCCAGAATGATCTGCTCTAGTATCCATAGTCAACAGTTCCATAGCATGAGAATTAAAGAAAAAAAATCTGCCCTGGCCTGCACCCACATGCCTCTCTGAAACTTCTATTCCAGCTCTCTTCAGCATCCAACTCTAACCGTGCCCCTCCCATCTCTACACACTGCGGTTACATGACTGACTGGTGATGTTACCAAAGGTCCTTGAGCCCACTAGAATCTAGCCACTACCATAATGTTTTGCCTATGGATCATTCCAGAAGCCTGCAAATAATTCTGCCTGGGTTTCAGGATCAGTGAAAACTAGAGAGGAGCTAGAAAAACAGGACAGGTGGCAACCCTAGGTTGAAATAACTTGAGACTGGATAGGTGCTGGGCATAGGGATTTAAAAAGATTATCTCTATGGAGGGCCATATGTGGCCCACAAGCAGCTAATTAAACCCATCTGCCCTCCATTAACTTAATCAGTATAGGCCCCTCTTATGCATCTAAAGTGCTGGTGGCTTGAGCAGGCTGTCCAAAACAAAAATGCTTACTAAACTAAGTGTACATAAAATCACAACTCAAAGCAAAATACATAGGATCTAAAGCAGTGGTTCTCAGTCTGTTCCCTGAGGGCCTACTAACAGGCAATGTATTTAAGAATCTGCTGCTTGAGTACTGTGCCATGGAGTATTTTATTTCAATACTGTCAAAGTTGTACTTCAAGAGTAATTGAATGATAAAGTATCCCCCTCCCACCCCTTTTACTAATGCAACACTGCTCACTTCAGAGCAGCAAGACTGTCCAGATGGATCTAAGAGAGGGACAATCTTCAGTGAGCAAAAGGAAAACCCTGTCAAGGGGAGCAGGGTTTTCCTTATGCTCACATTAAAGGGACAGCAATGTCCCATAAAAAAAATCTTCTTGTTTTGTAGGGTTTAAAAAAATAAATTATGTGGCACAAATCCTCTCTCTCAGACCTTTATGGTTTGAGAGATATTCACATCTAAAGTCTCCCTTTTCCTGATGTCAGCTGTAAAGTGACAGCAGGAGATTCGAGTCAGCCGACTCGAGGAGGCTCTTCAGCAGAGCTAAAATCTCATTATTTAAAAAGAACTATTTCACTGGAACAGTCGATAAAGTGCGCTTGCAAACCAGGCACACTGTAGACCTTTCCAATAAATTAATTATTTTTAACTAACATGATTTTGGGCTCTGCTGCAGAGCCAACAGCTGGTCCCCGGATTGGGATATCCTGCTGTCAGCACATACCAGACAAAGGGGAGGGTGGGGTGAAATTTACATGCTAATATTTCTCAAACCGTAAAGGTTTGAGAGATAGGATTTGTGCCACATGATTTTTTTTTTTTAAACTCTACAAAACAATAAGAATTTTTTTGGGACATTAGTGTCCCTTTAAGAAGATGTTCCCTTGCTGTGATCTGTTTGGTCAAGGGACCAGATTCCACATCTGAGGGGAGGTGGCTTACACACTAGGTAAAAGGAGCAGTAGGGGGATACTTTATCATTCAATTACTCTTGAACTACAACTCTGACAGGATTGAAATAACACTCTCCATGGCCCAAATACTATGAAGATTAAACTGGAGTGGCTTTTTTGCGAAACATTACTATCCCTTTAAAAGCAGATAAAACAATTGTATAATCTTTTCTATAAATTAGATATGTGTTTCCACAAAGTGTAAGTGAAAATTTTGAAAAGAGGTAAAGTGACACTAAATCCTTAAAATAAAAATCAGCCATGAAACACTATAAGCCTATTTTTGAGCACATAATACACTACAGACTCAAAGAGCTGTGACTTTAAAAGGGACAGGATGGAGAAACTCAGAGGTTCAGAGTTTAGCATTGCTTTACAGTGTGCCTGAATTTCCCTTAGGCCAAACTATTACCATCAAAGGGACATTTAAAAGACCTGCTCAGGAAACACTGTCTAAGTCATATTCTAACCAAACAGGTTTCAACATCTGAAAAACATCCCCAGTTGGAAGTGCAACATTTTCTTACACAACGGTTAACTTGGTACTCACAGGGAAATGTTCTCATCATAAAAAGAAGTGGGATGTCTGAGCCACAATGTTAATGCTAGACTAGAGCAAGTTATATATTTCCTTGTCAATGCATTTTGCACAACTGACCCATCTGATGGAAGTGTGTCTTTAAGAACAGTTGTCTTACCACCACCATATTTGACATAATTCATCCAGTGAACCTTTTCGTCATTTGGGAGACCTGAAGAAACACTGTTGAAAGATTTATGAACTGGAATAGGATTAGCATGAGCTAGTAAAACACACATTTGACTGTAAAAGCATGAATTCACTGTCCATAAATCTGCCTTTAGGTTGATTACTTAGATCAAAAGCAAGAAAAACAAGGGTGTTGGTAAAATCTTGACTCTAGTAACAGGTTAACGGCGTGGGTTATTTAGGGTACCATGCATCCCAGTAGCTAAAGATCAATGAAAGAAACACATTGTAAGAACCCCTACTGTAAACCACATGATGATAGACCAAAAAGGAGTCAAACAAAACACAATCTCTTTCTGCACCTAAATGTACAACATTTTATTTAAAGGAGAACTAACACCTTCCAATACACCTTCTAATACTAACCTCCCACAGAAGACAGAAAATTTGAATGGCCTCTATGAATTGTGCCTTTGTTAAAAAGATTTCTTCTTTAAAGGAGCAGTTAACTTAAAAAATGACTAACATTATTCAAATACAATAAATGATGGTATGCTCAGTGGTGTCTGGTTTTTCTGAGAAATTTTTGTTGAAGGAGTAATTCTCTTATTAAATTTAGTTTTTTATAATCATGAGCCCCCTCTAGTGGCATAGTTTAGGTTAGTGAACTCACGTCGGCGACTTAGACAGATTGGCAGAAGGATCAAAATTCCTCAGCTGTTGTTGGCTCATGCTGAGGAGGAGGAGATCTGTAGTGTGCCTGCTAGGGAGCAAGCAGGCTACGTGAACGAGCACCAGCTGTAGATTTACCTCAGCAGAGCCAAAGGCAGCTTGGTTGTTTGTGACAGCTATTTTAGTCTAAGTGAAGGGATAAGAGATTAAAATAGAAGGTTTGAATGTAAGAGATAGGACATTTACCCATATTTATTGGTAAAAGTTTGGGAAGGCTTTTTTTTTTTTTTTTAAATCCTTTATTGATTCAAAAGAAGATATACAATGCAAAGAATAAAGGAATACAAACAGAATACATTTGCAACAGACTTGCATTAACCCCTTCGCGTCCTGTGACGTACCCGGACGTCACGCTGGTCCAGCACTTAAGGCACGCGGAGCCCGACCCTGCTGAAGCAAGGCTGCCGAGCCCCCAGTCATCCGAGCAATTCAGCTGAGCAATACACGATACCCGAATCTGTCAGTCAGCCAAACCAGGACGGGGCGGCCACCCCACCCCAGCCACTCCGGAAACATTATTGATCTCCCCTCCAGGAGAACCACCGAGACCAAAGAGTAAAAACCAGCAAGGGTACCATTCATTGTTGCATGGAGACGCTCCGATGCCGCCATCGACTGAACCCTAGTGATCCACATATCAAGAGAAGGAGGTCTATCCTCCCTCCACAACAAATGAATAGTTAGTTTTGCTGCATTTTTTTTTTTTTTAACACTTTAATTTAATAGAAAATTAAAAAGCTAAATAGTGGTTTAGAACATATATTCTGCAGCATTATTAATCCTGTGAGTGCCAGAGCGGGAAAGCAATGCACTGCATGCAATTCTGGCACTGAAAGGGTTAAATGCATGAATTTGGATACTTTTGAATATCTAACAGTGCTATAATGTATATTCATTTATTTTTTGCCCCTCAAGTTACAAATCATAACCCTCTGAGTGCCCAGAGGGGTACAGAACCCATTGTAAAGCTATGCGTTTTGTACCCCTCTGGCATTCAAAGAGTTAATGTTGATACTCTGTCACTGCATCAGCTGAAGGCATGCAGTGGTCCCAACTACTGTGAAGAAGAAAAAAAAAAAAAAAAAAAAAAGCTCCAAAATCTTATTATCCATGTTTGGGACGGACATCAGGAATTCTACTGATGGCCTCCAGTTTTAAATATGCCTGCTGAATTTCGGTCACCGCATGACCCGATGGCATGCGGTGGCCACGATAACTGTGATTAAAAAAAAAAAAAAAAAAGCCCCCAAATATTTTTATTCATGTCTGGGGAGGACATCAGGACCTCTCCTGATGACCCCCAGTTAGAAATATGTCTGCTTGAATTTCGGTCACTGCATGACCCTATGGCACGCAGTGGCCGCATTAACTCTGTTAAAAATCCCCAAAATGTTCTTGTCAGTGATTAGGGGAGATCAGGACCTCTCCTAATGGCCCCCATTTATAGATCTCCCAGCCGATCATGCTGGGAGGTCTAAAATATGTCAAAGGAGCAGCAAACCCCTTCCCCCTTTTCAGCCTACCTACTCGTTCGTTTAGGAGTGGGCGGGATTGGGGAAAGCCTAATCACGTCACCAGTTACATGTATACCGGTGACATCAGAAGGCTTCTGCGGATCCATCCCTCTCATTCTGGCTAAGCTCAATCAGAAAAGCAGGAGAGCTTGTAGCTCTCCTGTGTCACCAATATTGCTCTCCCAGCCAGCACAATCAGCTGGGCAAGCAATACCTGGGGTTGCTTAAGGAGGAGTCCTGAAGTAATGCATTGGATACTCCTCTGCCACTGAAAGGGTTAATGTGATAAAAAAAAAAAAAAAAGGGCGGGGGGAGGATTAATATAATAATATATAATGGTGTGCGGATTCCCCACTCCCCTAAAAGACATCCCCAAATCCCAGACCCTACACACTTACATATATCCCCATAAAATGTACAACCCCTCCCCCCAATACAGAGAAAAAAAACTGGCACCAATTAAATATCTACAACTTAATGCTACATATATATTTGTATATAAAGTGTAAATAACTATGGCCAGAAACAGAAGTAGCTTACAAATACAGTACAAAATTCTACAGTTTTCAAAGATTTCTGAATCTTTGAAGGGGTGTTAAGATGAAAAAATGCCTATTTTCCTTGAGCACCAGCTTCTGGAAACATCAGGCAAGTGTGTCTTCATTTGATGTGATGAGTTACCTTCTTTCCAAAATTATATGCTTTGTCTACATTTTTTTAATTTCTTTAATATAGGCAATCCATATTAGAGAGAAAACAAAATTAAGAAACATGCAATTTTAGTTGGTGTAGATCTGAACTTGTCATACCCCCCTACAGTATGCCATCTCATACCAACAGAGTGCCAGTTTTCTTGCAAGAGTGTGGGAAATTCTGTAATTTACAAACATTCCAGTACCTATGATTGCATGGATATTATTTTTTTCTTTAAGCATCTTCTAGAAACATTTGCATTACAGGCTAGGCATAGAAATACAAATGACCCCTCATTTGATGCAGTGTATGCTTTTAAAAGGTTATTTTTATGTTATGTGGTAATTATATAAACTACGTTTATTGCATTTTGGTCATCTCTATGAAAATGTTAGTTGAGATTCAGTTCTGTTTGTGGTACCCCAGGGAAGGACATAGACACGTGCAACTATATATTTTGGGTATCTGTGTACTCACAATATATGTGGCATTTGTATTTCATATATTGTTTAACCCCTTAAGGATCCTTGACATACCAGGACCTTCATGGTCCTTGAACTACTCAAGGACCGATGACGGTCATAGTACATCACGTACTTTTTACTTACAGCGCTCTACCGGGAGCGCTGTAAGTAAAAATAGGGCCTGAAATTGACCGCTCCAAGATCGGAGCGATCTCTATCAGGCCCCGTAATGACGCGCCGATACACGCGACAGGTCACGTGTACCGGCGCGTCCAAGTGCTCCTATGCGGTGATTATGGGACGGAAATGTCCCATGACCGCCCGTCCTTAAGGGGTTAAAGGGTTAGAAATGTCTATTAAGTCTTTTGCCGAGTCTTCTTTATATTAAAGTGAACACAATGCACTATGTGGCAGCATTTAGAGAGAGAGAACATTATTTTAGCCATTGATATATCTATATATGTGAGGTTTGGGTCCACATTTTATGGTGCCAATTAATATTTCTCGAGAGCTGGCCAGAGGTTTATTTATTGGAAGCCCTACTTGTAGGAGTGAGATTATGCGTATATTGAAAAGTAAGTGTGTATATAATATGTATCACTACATTTAGATTTTGAAAATATCCTATATAATAATTCGCTAAATCGTGTGTAACGCCACGACATGCACAGTAGACACTGCTGCGCGTGCTGCAGTCATGCGCAGTAGAGACTGCCCGCGCCACGGCTGATACAGAGCTGGGCGCTCCGAAGGAGCGTCCAGCTCTGTATCAGCTGCGGCGCGGGCAGTCTCTACTGCATGTGACTGTCCCGCGAACGGGTGGCAGTGGCACTGTGGCCCATGTAACAGGCTGTTCAACTAGTTTTTAATAAAAATGTTTTTATATGGATATGATATATGTGACTAAGTGATTTTTTAGTATATGGGAGATATATTGTTGTTTTAATTTAATTCAAAATTAAGATGATTTTAATGTAGGGAGTTGAGTCAAGATGTAGATACTAGTATAGAAGGAGTTAAATTAAAGGGATAGATTTAGTCAGGTGTTGGTTAACTAATGGGTGTGGAACTGGCCAGAGTGAAGTGAATAAAAGGAAGCCCAGAATAGGGAACTGTAACCCCTGAGGAAGTGGTGAGACAGCCACGATATACGTTGGGAAATTGAAAATTGAAAATAAGCCCAGACCTCGGAGTCAAAGAGAGCACCTCACAGTCACGCCCCCTGCATACACCGGCTTTGTGGAGAGTGGAACGCTTATCGGAATAGCATTGCATGCATATTCACCTGGATTCCTGTATATGTAAGCCTTAGTACTGATCCGTACGGAACTACGTGGAGAGGTTAGCCCTGTTGGATATATTATAACAGTTTAAAGCTATAACGATATCTTGGAAATCACTGGATCAAATAGGCCGGATTATATGTGGATGTGAGTAATGGAGGTGTGTCAGCTATAGCTTGTGTGGTTCTGGCGAGTTCGTTTATACTCCTTAGGAACAAGTTATATATATATTTGGCATTTCTCAGATATGATCCCTTTGTGCTCCTTTCTCGAATTTGGAAATTATCAATGCACTATGTGTAAAATCTTACTGTTGTGTATTTCAAAAGTTATAAAGAGATATGGATCCCACGCCCACAGAGGTACAAACTTTAGTAAGCAAAGGAAAATCCTGCCCTCATTCGTCAAAAGGGGCAGTATTTCCCTTATATTTAATGAAGCTTGTTCCTTGCTGCAGCCGTTGAATCGCACAACCAGATTTGAGATTCAGAGGGAGGTGGCAAGAAGGGATCTCTAGCTCTTCATAACTTTTGAACTACACAATTGCAAGAACTTACACATAGCACATTGTGTTAATTTGAACATAAAGAAGACTCGGCAAAATACTTCTCAATAGACATTATTATCCCTTTAAGATATACAAATCACAATTTACTGTACATCACTGAAACCTTTTTGAAAACCACTGTTGTTAACAAAATACCATTGTTCCTGGATTTAGTAACTGGTTAATAGTGGGTGTTATATAGGGTGTTAGGCATCCCAGTGTCTCTGGCACTTAAAGGGTTAAAACAATGGGAATTTGGGGAATTTGTATTTGTCTCTTATGGTGCACAACTGGATTGTTCCAGTTTTAGATAGAATATCAGCCTCAATGTGTTAGGTTGCAGCCATTATGTCAAAATAATTGGATAAAAATAAAACAGAAAATATGTATCCTGTGTCATATTCGAATTTGGAAGGTGGAAATGCATTTTTAAGTTATAGAAAAAACAAAACCTATCTAAGCCAACAACAGGGGTTCTAAAAGTAATGCAATCCCTCTCTTCATACATAAATTATGTGCTGGCCACAGACAATGTATAGTGCATTTGCTGAAGTTCTAGAGTTTTGTTGCTAAAACATTTTTGTGTAAGCAGGTATACAACTGAACAATCTGCAGAAAGAGTCCTGAGAGAATTCACAGTGATACTGATGTATTTTGTAGATATATATATATATATATATATATATATATATATATATATATATATATTTGCCCAGTACAAGTTAGTGCAACTGTCTGCTAACCTAATACATCTTGTATTCAAAGAAACAGCAGTCTTAGCAGGTCAAAGCAGAGACACAAAATGTACTGTTTTATTTTAAGAGATGCCAGTCTTAATGAGAACACTGTCTGATGAAATTCTATAGAACTCAAGAGGGAATTGTATTCCACATTTTAAACTGTTATTTGTAAGATGAGATACTTAAACACCTCACTGCTAAGGATGTGATGTGCCACCTCCTCAGCATATTCTCTAGAACTACTAAGGACGTGGACCATTACGTTATCTGTATTGGAGCAGCAAGAGAGTTTATTTTGGGATCAGGGAATTACCTCAGTATAGTTCTCTAGCCCAGGGCTGTCCAAATTCGGCCCTCAAGTGCCATCGACAGGGAAGGATTTAAGGATTTAAAAGGTGAGTTACTCAGTGGCTCATTCATTTTGACTGACTCACCTGTACTTAATCACTGAAATCCTTAAATCCTGTACTGTTGGTGGTCCTTGAGGACTGAACTTGTATAGCCCTGCTTTAGTCCCATGAAGATCCCAAGGAGTTCCTCCACTGGTACCAGGTAGTGACTTCACTTTGCATAACTCAGTGATGTCACCTGCCTGATGGTGCTCCACAGTACCACCAGGGAATTTAATGGATGCAGCAGAGGACCATGGAAGGCCAAACAAAAGTACATATTGCGGAGCCCAGTCCGATTTGTCTAAAACCTTGTTTGATAGAGGGCATTACCTCTCTGAAACAAGGGTTCTCATATGATCTATCATATGATTATATCAATGTTGCATGAACTCAGGATCAACCAACATTATTTGACAGAGTCTTCAAAAAAAGCTTCAACCCCAGCCGCCATTTTACCTACGACATTAGACCTACCGTTGTTACAAAGCATAGTCTCCACTCTTTAAATAGCCCAGATCCCCTCCCCCCCCCAAACTTCAATGACAAAATAGTCAGCATGATCTCCATTTGAAACAGGTCAACTTAAAAATATTTATGAAGGGGTTTGATCATAAAAGTACATGATTGTATAATATATATATATATATATATATATATATATATATATATATATATATATATATATATATATATATATTAATTACATATATATATTAATTACACACACACACTAATTATTGCATTTTTTAAGCCCCATAGCAAAAATATTTTAACAGGTGAATAATTAGAACATATTGTACAGTGGGCAGTTGGAAGTCCTTGGATGCTGGGCATCAATATAACTGCACCCTCTTCAACTCTAGTTACGCCCCTGATCCTGGCACCCCCTACTGTACATCAAACCATAGAAATGTGACACCATATTTCTTGAGCTGGAAGAAGGTCCTGACTACAGTAGGAAATGTCATGATTTTCAAAGACTTTAGTATATTGAAGTAGTACATTTTCCCCCAATATCACCACATTCTGGAAACATTTGTGCTCACCAGCCTAGAAGTAAAAATGAGAGTAATCCTCTTATTTGATGTATGTTGCCTTCTTCCCAAATAGTATGCCTTGGCTACCTTTTCATGCTGTCAATAGTTGTTACAAACATTTAAGTACAGGTATGTCATAGACAAAACAAAACAAAAAAAAAAAATGACAGATTGTAGTCTGTGCACATTTGTAGTCTTGGCACCACTAAGGTATATCCACTTCTACCAATGGGGTACCATTTTACTTAGAAGGCCTCTACCTACCTAACCTAATATGGTGTGTTCCATGGTTTTCAGCTACTGCAGTGTACCTGAAAAAGTGTGACTTTTTTTTTTTTCTTTTTGCTACAAACTCACCTTCCGGGCATGTCATAACAAACCAGCCATGGAGTAGAAATGCAAACAACCAGTCCCTGAATGAGAAAATGTGTGTATTTTTAACCCCTTACTGACCACCGATCCAGCAGGGTTCAGCTGTAAAGGACCAAATTGCTTTTTTTGCTCAATGGATTCTGGTATAGCATAGTGCTGCCCGGCCAGAATTCTATGAAATGCCAGGACCTTCACCTGTCCTTAATGTCCGAACTGCAGTGATGGTCCTGGCACATCACACAACCCACAAATGTGTTCAAAACTATAGAACTTTTTGTGCCTGAAATGCAGAAAGTGATTAGTTAGGTATGATGGGAATTCTAGTCCCCAATAGTCGGAGATCTCACAGCAGACTACTACCTGATCATAACATTTTTAATTCAATCTAGAAGGTGCTCCCTACTTTAAAAAAAACAAAACAAAAAACATTATTTTGCAATATCAATTAAGGGCCTTAGGAAATTAAACCATATACTTTTCCTAGGCTTCTAGTGCCTGTTCTATTGTGTTCCTAATTTAGCCCAGCTTGTCCCACCCATACATAAATAATTTCACCTGAAACTGAAGTGGTGATGGTGGAAAGTCTCTACCTCAAATGCACTGCATTTTCTGAAGTACCCTGCTGACTTGTGTTCCAAATTGGATGTAAGAGACATATGAGTTTCTTAGCTTATGCTTATTGTTTTCACAGTTTACTCTGCAAATCACAAATTTAATGGCATTGGAAGATTCGGAATGGATAACTAATGCTTATAAATATAGGGCAGTTAATTTTACTAGTTTCATGTTATCCCTGTGAAAGCTGAATAAGGAAGTCATGCCCTATTGCCATCCACTCAATTTGAGGGCCTAGATTCTAGGCAAAAAGTAAAATCTGGAGTATTACAACAAGTACACATAAGCACATGTATAAGAGCCAAAACAAACACAGAAGTATATCTGGTGCAATGGATCTGGATCATCAACACCCCACACACACATTGTGTTCCATGAAAGTCTGGGAGTGTGTCCAAATATCATCATCCTATATAATAATTCGCCAAGTTGTGTGTAACGCCCGACATGCGCAGTAGATACTGCTGCGCGTGCGGCAGTCACACGCAGTGGAGACTGCTCACGCCGCGGCTGATGCAGAGCTGGGCGCTCCGAAGGAGCGTCCAGCTCTGAATCAGCCGAGGCGCGGGCAGTCTCCACCGCGTGTGACTGCCCGCGACCGGCTGCCAGAGGCTCTGTATCAGCCGAGGCGCGGGCAGTCGCCACTGTGTGACTGCCCCGCGACCGGCTGCCTGAGGCACTGTGGCCCGTGTAACGGGCTGTTCAACTAGTTACTACAATAATATGAGTGGAACTTAATGGGAGTGGTCAGGGAATGTTTGTTTACCACTAAGATGGATATTAACTGTGAAGGGTTACAGGAGCACTCCCCAAACCAGAGAATCAAACTCTCTAGAGACCAGGTAATTGACTCTGAAAAACAGAGATGCTGGGGCAGATCCAGAGAGTGCACACGTATGATCACCAGTACTAACCATTACTCTGTTCTGCTAAGCCTCCCCAACTGTGAAGCTTCATGGATTTCCCTTAATATAAGCCAGAAACATAGAATGCAAGAATAATGGGAAGGACTGATTGCAAAAAAAGGCCAGAACACCACACTTACCAATCTTTAGTCTCACGTTTTTAAATAAAGAAACTCAGAGAAGTTCAATGATGAATCACAGACATAATAAAAAAAAATGTACCAGAAATACACCTGTGACCTGGTCAATCAAAATCCAGGGAAGCCAGTTAATTCCTAATGGGAATTATACATCCCCATACATCAGAATAAAAAAAAAAAAAAAAAAAAAAAAAAAAGTATAAAAGAGAACAATGTCAACTGGCCCTTTCCTGAGGCGAGGTCACCGGAAACAGAGGTGTTGGTGGTGTGGGGGTAAAGTTGGAAAGTCTCTACCTCAAAGGCCCTGCATTTATTTATTTTTTAACCCCTTAAGGACCATTGACATGACAAGACTGTCACGCTGGTCTAGCACTTAAGGACCAGTGACGGTCCTGGCACGTCACGTACTTTTACTCACCACGCTCCTACAGGAAATTGATTGTTCCAAGACCAGAGCGATCTCTTTAAGTCCCCTGTTCGGCGTGCCGTCCCGCATGATCAGCCATGTGGGACGTCACGTCAAAGTTTACTATCTGGTCCTTAAAGGACCGCACACCCCGGGACCGCTGGTCCTTAAGGGGTTAAGTACATAGTCCACTGCAGGAAAGGTACTTTACCTCATGGTTCTTGTGTACCAAATTAAGTGTAAGAGACATATGGGTCTCTTAGTTTATGCTTATTGATTTCACAACTTATTCAGCAAATCACAAATTTAATAGCATTTGGAGATTTGAAAAGGAATAACAAGAGAATTAAGATGTAGAAAGTTTTACTTACGACTTATTGAAAATGTAAGCTTTTCAGTTTAAAACAATGTGTATATAAGCATCAGTGCACCTTTAGCATGTCCTTTCAAAAGTGTAAGCAGAAAGTGATAATATCTGTTTATCTCACCTGTGCATTCAATTTTGCTGTGATTCATCAATATATACAGTGAAGCGGATATATAACTCTATGGTTTAGCTGGTATGCCCCATAACTGCTGCAGGTCTTTGCCACAGAAAAGCTCCTGGCATCAGCCTCAATGTGACAGATGATAACAATCAGAACCCCAGGTCTGGCTATGAAGTTAAGATAGAGATCGAATTTGGGATGTTCCATCCTTTATGAGGTTATATATCCAAATACCTTATAGAAATAGTATATATCAACAAGACGTGATTTTCTTGTAGCTCCCGATACAATCTTCTGTATGAACAAGTTTACTCTTGCATGAGAGATGTCATTGTATCCTTCTCCTTGTTTCCATCAAGTGAGTGTTCTAATCTATTTGATGTTGAGTCAAAGAACCACACTCTTGATTCCAACTTTGATATTTGTTTTTCAGTGTCTGCTTTTATGACTTTATTGGTCAGAGTGAAATGGGTCGAAAGTTTTGCTAAAAAAATGTGTGAGTGAAAGAAATTCCCATAAAAATGATCAAACAGAAATAAAAAAACAACAAAATGGTTGCAAGCAAATTATATACTTACTAACCAGCAACTGTATTTCAAAGAAAACTCTATTTGCTTTTAGTTACTATGTCTGTACATCTGTAGAAGTGCTGCAATTGTGTACTATTAAGAAAATAAATATTGTTGGTTGTTTTTATGCAGCAGAACATTGTTTTCCAAATAAACTCTGTGGTAAGAAGATTAAATAGTAGCCACTAAGATTCATCCAGCATAAGAGTGCATCAACAAAAAAACTCACATTTCATTTTCCAACGTGCAGTAAAAGTGCTGGTTTCCTCGCCATCAAATATATGTGAATAAAACAGTGGTTAAGACTTAAACCTTACTGATTTTTATTTAACCCTTTGAGTGCCAGAGTGGTACGGAACCACTCTGGCACTCAAAGGGTTAAAAAGCAATGATCCATCTGGCGATTTATCAGCAAGGCAGGTTGTAGTTGAATGAAACTGTATCAGTCTCGCCCCACACCAACACTTTGGCTGTTTGTGATTAGTACATTTAGATGTAAGTCTGCAGCATGAAAACATGTTTCTACTAAATACTAATACCACCAGTCCTATGATATCTTTTCTCTATTAACATCTGATTTCATGAATGACTACAGCGGGGTTTGAAATTATTATTTCATCCAAGTTCTTGGTTTTTATAAAGAAATAAAAGCTATGGGGATTAAGCATTTAAAGGATTAGTAAAGTGTGCCTACTAAAAGAGTAGATAATTTCCTGCTGATTAAGACAAGGGTACTCCCACTGTTGGGGGATTATGAATTCATAATTTACAGAAGTTCACATTGACAAAGTGATGGGAGCTATTACCATCACATTCCATGGAGAATGGTCTGAGATGATAAAGAAGAGATAACGTCTCCAGTTCCAATGCAATGCTATGGGGCCTACGCACAAAGAGGTCTCCCAGTTGAGAAATCATAGTGCATATGCACCATAGAATAACATAGGAACTGGAGAATGTATCTCCTGTTTATCATACCTTACTGCATGTCCCTTCTGGTGACACTGTTACTAATACTTTAATGAAATACATACATACATGCAGTTTGAGCTTGTAATAGTTTTGGAAAGTATCTCCTAGGAGTGGGAGTACTAGTTTTCTCATTTCACTATTTTTAAAAACATTTCATACTCCTTATATAATTAAAAATTGCTGGGTCTAGCAACTGTACACCTATATAACGAATGGACTGTAGTGACTGCAGTGCAGTCACCTCTGGCAAGGACAAGAGCTATTGTTTCTCGAATAGCTTTTGGGACAAAACTATTTAGAGTGATGAAATCTCACAGGAAACATTAGGCTGAGGTTAATTCTGTAACCTATGACAGGTATTACAGTCTGATTTGGTGAATAATGGAGCATTGTTGCAATGTTGCTGAAAACATCCTGGGGTGTGGGGCAGGATCATGTGTTTAGGCAGTGTCAAATCCACTGCACTAAAAGTAGACGCTCTTAAGATAGCCATCAGTCTCAGTCTAGATAAGTGTTTGAACAGTCTGTGGGAAAGCAGCCTTGAATTGTTTAAGTCAAATAATAGTTAATGTGCAATAATTATTACCGTTAGATTTATTTTAAAAGGTGTTTCATGAAAACTAAACAGCTGTACCAAAAGCATATAAGTGGAAGCAACTGGAAACCATACTATAATTAATGCTAATATAGTCAGCCTGTTGGGTGTATATTAGCCCTGCTAGATTCAATATAGACAAAATATGGGGAGATATAAAAGACCATGAAATGGGGGTGTGTTTACTGGACAGCTGGCCAAATAAAATAATCAAACATAGGAGATATTTAAACAGAGGAGTATGATGTTATAAATAAGGTATGGGTACATTAAACACAGCAAGGTAGTGCTATACTTTAAGAGCTCTGAAATGTGGAAGACCTTTAAATGAGAGACAGACAAGCAGTGCCACTCATTTACAGGGAACATATCACATAATAAATGCTTGCAATATATATTTTCTATCTTTTATTTTATTTTTTTTTTTGCAGAGTAAAACAAGGGTATCCCCACTGCTTCATTCAAAACTTATTATAGGTCCAACTTGCATTTTATTTAGTTGCAGTACAGTATGGATCTATTGCACCCTATGGGTGACACTGACCTCAGCAGCAACAGCCACATGTCCAAACGTCAGGACACATATCTCCCAAGTGTCCCCTTTAGGAGGGACAGTCCTTTGAGACCCAAATCCCTCTGTTCCTCTTTCCCACTCTGGTGTCCCTCTTTTTTAGGAGATTAGACTGTGTGGTGTGTATATCCTTGTATCACTTTTCTCCACAGCCATAAAACTCACATTAGTATGAGGTGTCTACAGGTCATGAAATAACCTAAATATTCTCAGTAATGTCCTGCCTACCAGCCACACCCCCAGCAGAACCTCCTAAAACAAAAGTGTCCCTCACTGGCCATGTGAAATGTTGGGAGGTATGAGGACACTATAGTACTGAAGTGAAACAAAATTACAAATTCGAACTGAACTAACATTTCATGGGTATGCCACATTAAAGGGTTAACTCTTTGAGTGCCAGAGGGTATGCAACGCATTGCTTTTGAGTGTGTTGCATACACCTCTGGCACTCAAAGGGTTAAGTATCAGTTTGTGTGGGTGGTTATGTAGGGATAAAACCACAAGTATCTTCATTAGAATAATCTATAAATCTAAATAAATTAAAAACTAGTTTTCTAAACAAAAATGCCTAATATATATAGGTGACTTTGAAAGTTCCTGTTTTTAGGTGACAGTGTCCTTTTAAAACAGCAATAGAGAGTATATCCTCTAATACATGATAAAATACTTTATTGATCCCTTTAACCAATGGCATGCTAGACACACTTCCACCAAATTGCATGACATTTGTAGAATCCAAAGGTTTAATAACCTTAACTAAACTATACTTAAAATAGGAAGTTTTTAACACTTTGAATACTCCCACGCAGTACACAGTTTTTATATATAAATCCACATTTCCATTGCTTTGCTCATAGCTTAGGAGAGATGAATTGATACAGAAAATGAATAATGAAATTGCAAGCTCATCACAGACTTGGAAGGAATGCTAAACAGTAAGGGAAATGAGTGATAAACAGCACAGCAAAAAGGGGGCACATTTCTCAGTAAACTGCAACCACGCAACATAAAACTATTGATGATGCCTCAAAACTGATTATTTCCTAATTTGTGTTTTTCAAAATATCCTCCATAACAAGAAGCTATACAACTTATTTTTCATTTAAGAAGATTTTACTTTATTATGATCTGGTTATTTCTGGCAATCAAAGGGATTGAGAGGCAAATGCCTCCTAGGACAAAATTGAGATTTGTGCACTAACACGAAAAAAAAAACAAAAACAAAAAAACAACAGCTGCGTGTATTTTCTGTACTCATCTCTTATTCATATAGACATGGCAACTGTTTGAGTCTTTGCTCTCAATCCCTTCTAGTCTGATGATATCAAATGCACAAATCCTAACAGGACCTTTAAGATCATGCTGCTCCTTCACACGTCCTTCACTGTGTTTGCTTTTTATTATCACACAAATAGTTAAAGAATAAGTTCTCAAATGTATCCTCATGGATGACTAGCAGGACAGGGTTACAAATTTTCCATCTCTAGTACAGATTAAATAATGGGCAGCAAACCATGGTCCTTAACAACAACCATTCCTGCTCGAGCTAGGGTGACCACATTTCAATTCTAAGATAAAAACAAAAAGAGGGACGTTTCCTAGTGTAATAAGTTCATAAATTGAAGTCCACCACCAGATACACCAGTGTACTCACCATATAAAAGACCACTACGAGTTGTCCACTGGACAGGTGAAGGTCTCAAGACTGCCTTCACTCAGTCACTCCATACATTGGTTTTGGAATGCAGCTCACAGACACATGTGCAAGGACCCCAAAAGCATAATCCTCGAACAAAAAAAAGACCAACCAACCAAAAGGGCGGCAAACCAATGGAATGGTATATTTTTCAGTAGCAGTAAATGATAAAATATATATACTCACAAGATGTAACTCACCGGCCTATTATACATAGAACCGGTATTCTTGGCATGCAGGGAACATCTGTCCCCCCTGCAAGGAGATACACCTCCCGTTGTAGATAAAATAAACAAGGTCAGCTTATAAATGTAGTCAGATTTAACAAGTATAAAAACAATGCATTAACAGCGAAATCGAACGCTCAATGCGTTTCTAGGTGCACTGACTTTCTTTCAGGAGCAGTCTTGGCTCTAAAGCACACAATTAAGAAACCTGTACCTGTGCTCAGGTCGCCTCTTTATACTTCTTCAAATTTGTCCATAATTGAAAACTATGCGCGTCCGAACTCTCCTCCATTGGATGTATAGTGCGCGTGCTCCAAAACGAACTCATCACGTCATCGAGGATAAGACAGAACGTACAGAGAATACATAGTGAATATTAGATGCTGTAGCCATTGTGGCGTAAATATAGGGGTCATAGGGGTCACTTGCGACCGGGCCCGTGCACTCCAGGGGCCCAGCCACCCCCTGCAAACCCTCTGCCTGACGTCCACAATCTCCATCCGGCGCTCTAGTAATGCAGAGTGCTTGGAGATTACATAATTTCCCAGCGCTTTGCATTACTTAGAGGACCACACGGGAGCTCCAGGTAGGAGGCAGGAGATGGGGACATTGTGGAGACTGAGGGGCATTGTGGAGGGGGTCAATGTGTGTGGGGGGGGCGTGGCACTTCCTGCACCAGGGCCCAGAGGCTTCTAGTTACGCCTCTCGTGCTGAGCTGATGACAGAAGCCTTTTGCTGTCCAAAATTCAAATCAAAGATTATTTGCAGGGTTCCCTTGAACAGAGATAGCTTATAGTGAAAATCAGCATACTGAAGCATAAGTATCATTCACTCATTAATTGTAACACTGTATTTCTGTGTGCTCTAACTGTTGTAATTACCCTTTCAGATAGATTGCTTTAACCCCAGATATTATAGTAAAGTATATTACCAAATATTACAACAATTTCCTATGTATTACTTCCACATAATTAACATATTTAAATAAATCAAATATTAATGTTGTGATTAATATCTTAATTAGCATCTTAATATGCATAATTCAGGCCACAAACACAACACAATCACAGTCCATGTTGCCTGTGTGAAATGCCCCATAAGACCCATATTCACATTTTTTCATGCTTTGCTGTCACTGTATCACCTGTGAAAAATAGGCCTTAAAGGGGATCCATCACTCCTATACAAGTGTGTATTAAATGTTAGCTTATATAGTGAATGTGTTGATTTCTTTATTACTTTCCATGTTCAAAACCCTATTTGGCTGAAAATTAATGTTTAAAGAGTGCCCTGCACTCTGATGTTACCTGATCTGTACTGCAATCTGTCACTCTTCCTTTGCTCCCTTCCCTCTATCCAGCCTCCTCCGATGACAGAGGCTTTCTGCCTGTAAGCTGGAGCGATCTCATTGGCCAGAGACAGAGGAGGCTGGATAGAGGGAGGGGAGTAAAGGAAGACAGACAGATTGCGGTACAGGTAACCGCAGTCTGTCCGGAAGTAGAGTGCAGGGCACCCTTTAAAAACATTAATTTTCAGGCAAATAGGGTTTTTAAAACTTAAAGTAATAAAGAAATCTGCATATAAGCTAATATTTAAGACACACTTGTAGAAGGGTGATAGATCCCCTTTAAAGCAATAGTAATGTTATAATATAAACATATGCTGGATTGTTCAATTTACTTTTATATAATGCATAGTATCCTTCTTAGTGCATGTACCTTTATATTCTTCTGTAAATCGATTTCATAGGGATAGTAATACTTTGTTTATACAAGCTTTAATATTGTAGTTATTAAAGAAATAAAGCAAAGGATCCACATCTTGTTGCTATAACTTTTATAGTTTTATTGTAATATTGTTATAAAGTTTACCCCCCCTGCCTCTTTTAGCCACTTCAGCACTCTAGCTGAAAAACTTGGATTCTGGTCCGGGGACCAGACGGCTCGTCTGGAGACCCGAAATAGAATGGCATACAAAGAAAATCTTCATGAAAACAGTCTACAGTGTGGCTGGCTTGAGGCAGTAGACCATTCTCATGAAGATTTTCTTTGTATGCAATGCTATTTCGGCTGGTTCTAGGACCAGAATCCAAGTTTGCCAACTAGAGTGCTGATGTGGCTAAAAGGGGCAGGAGAGGTAAACTTTACAATGATATTACAATAAAACTATAAAACTTATAGAAACAAGACTTAGATCCTTTGCTTTATTTATTTAATAAGTATATCACGGGCTGCCACAGACTGGGCAGACTGTCAGGCCTGGTCCCTCCTCTGGCGGGTCACAGTGGCCTTGAACCGGAGTTCTCATATTCTCTGGTTCTGCTTCTTGTCTTTGAGCCACTGCTGAACCTGTTCTATCAGTGTGGTTCTAGCCTTGTATACTTTGCCTTGCCTGCTGCACTAGGGGGCTGGACTGTTGCTATCAGACTTCATCTGTAGCTTCTCCTGTCAGTTCACCTGAGGCAGCTTGTCAATAACCTGCTCATTACCTGGGGATAAAACATTGCTTCTCCCCGAGGGCTGGGTCAGTTCATTGTTCCTGTTGTTTGATTCTTAGACTGACTCTTGTTTGCTGTCTGCTCTGACCTATGGTTCCGTGCCAGACTACTTTTCTGGTTCTGCCCTTGTCCAATTCTACGTATCCGGTTTCTGTTCCTGCTTAGCCCCCGTGCACAGATTCACAGTCCAGGTGGCTTTTTACCTGGTCACCCTGGGTTGTGTTTATCTGCAAGGGTGAGCGACATCTCTGCACTACGGACTCCAACCAAGGTAAATCATTACAAAGTATAATATTAAAGATTGTATAACAAAGTATTACTATCCCTTTAAAGTCCCCCTGCTGCCCCCTTCCATTACGTCAATTCCCTCAGATCTGAAAGCCGGTCCTGATGGATGTCAACAAGGGACAATAATCAATATAAGCAAAAAAAAAAAAAAAAAAAAAAAAAAACCTGTTCCCCTTTATCAAGGAGAGCAGGATTTGCCTTATACGAACGCACACAATATTGTCCCATGTTGCGATCTGTACAGTCAAGCAACCAGCTTTCAGATCTGTGGGAACTATGACCGGTGGGAAGGGGAAACTTGTAAATAGATTTTCAAGAAGACTACAAAGGTACAGGTGCTATATAAAAGTAAACTAAACAATACATCATATGTTTATATTATAACATTACTATCCCTTTAACCTGATCTATACAGCTCGTGAGGGTCAGAACTGACTTCCCCTGTGTTGGTTTATCAAAATTACCAAGGCTCTAATTAACTCACCTTTGTTCAAGCAAATAAATCTTCAAGTTTTGGCTTCTAAGGGGTCTCCAAGAACAAAATAGAAAATCAAACGGTTTAACCCCTTAAGGACCGGGAAAATCTGAGTTTGATTTGACTTAAGGACCGGAGCAATTTTGACTTTTTTGACTATGTCTTTGTTCAACCATATTTTCTCTTTAATTCCTTTTGTGCACCCACATAAATTATATACTGTTTTTTTAAGCACAAGTAGGGCTTTCTTTTGATACCACAATTATATGAATACCTCATTGTTTAATTTGATTAAAATAGAAAAAAAAGAGGAAAAAAATTGAAAAAAAACAACATTTTGCTTATATTTTCGTGTCAGGATTTACATACAATTAGTTTATGACAAAAAAATACCCCTAAATATATTCATTTGATTCTCCTGAATATAAGAATACCCCATTTGCCTAGTATTTCAATCACTTCCTCACATTTACAAGGTAAATATTACAAGATGGATGCCATTATTTCCAACTTGTAATTTCTCAACAATTGGCATGTGAGCATCATAGCTTAGCTGACGGTGCCAGAACCAAAAATGTCCCACAAAGGTATATGTTTCTGAAAACTACACAACATAAGGTAAATAATCAGGAGAATTTTGGAGTTTTTCATGCAGCTATTTTTCCAGAAAAAAATTTCAAAATTGTGGTAATATTTTGTTTTTTTGCAGTTTTCACACTTACATTTCAATACTACTGTTGATATCAAGCACATGATAGGTGAAGATTTTTAAAAATGCCTTGTTTAGTGTTCAGCTCCTTCTTCTGAGTACGGCAATACCCCATATGCATAGGTTTCTCAAGGTTTGGGAGAGCTACGGGGCCCAAATTGGAACATGCGCGTTTCCAGTTTCACACTTTGAATTTTCACAGCTTGCATCACTGGTGCCATGTCTCATTTGGGGCTGTGTAACAATGCTCCACTCTAACATTTCCCCCCAAAAGTATATATTTTTGGAAAGTAGACACCCCAGGCTTTCATTTTATGTATGTTTTCAATTTTTTTACGCAGCCATTTTACCACCAATCGCTCGTAAATCTTGACGTAAGTTAAAAAAACAGCGTTTTTCACACTTGCACTTCAATGTTGATGTGAATTTCAAGCACATGAAAGGTGAAGATTTTTAAAAATGCATTGTTTAGTGTTCAGCTCCTTCTTCTGAGTACGGCAATACCCCATATGCATAGGTTTCTCAAGGTTTGGGAGAGCTATGGGGCCCAAATTGGAACATGCGCGTTTCCAGTTTCACACTTTGAATTTTCACAGCTTGCATCACTGGTGCCATGTGTCATTTGGGGCTGTGTAACAGTGCTCCACTCTAAGATTTCCCCCCAAAAGTATATATTTTTGGAAAGTAGACACCCCAGGCTTTCATTTTATGTATGTTTTCAATTTTTTTACGCAGCCATTTTACCACCAATCGCTCGTAAATCTTGACGTAAGTTAAAAAAACAGCGTTTTTCACACTTGCACTTCAATGTTGATGTGAATTTCAAGCACATGATAGGTGAAGATTTTTAAAAATACATTGTTTAGTGTTCAGCTCCTTCTTCTGAGTACGGCAATACCCCATATGCATAGGTTTCTCAAGGTTTGGGGGAGCTACGGGGCCCAATTTTGAACAAATATTGAATTTTCACATCCTGGTTAACTGATGTCATTACTCATTTTGGGCTATGTTCCAGTGCTGCACTTTAGAATTTCACCCCAAAAGTGTATATGTTTGGAATGTAGACACCCCCAGCTTTCATTTTAGGTGTGTTTTCAAATTTTTTACACGGCCATTTTACCACCACTTTCTCATAAACTTGACGTAAGTAAAAAAACAGCGTTTTTCACACTTTGCCTTCAATGTTGATGTGAATTTCAAGCACAGAATAGGTGAAGATTTTATAAACTGAATTGAATAGAGTTCAGCTCCTTCTTCTGAGTACGGCAATACCCCATATGCATAGCTTTCTCATGGTTTGGGGGAGCTACGGGGGCCAAAATGGAACATGCGCGTTTCCAGGTTCACACTTTGAATCTTCACAGCTTGCGTTACTGGTGCCATGTCTCATTTGGGGCTGTGTAACAGTGCTCTTTTTTTAAGATTTCCCCTCAAAAGTGTATATTTTTGGAAAGTAGACACCCCAGGCTCTCGTTTTAGGTGTGTTTTCCAATTTTATACACAGCCATTTTACCACCAATCCCTCGTAAACCACTTTTCACACTTAGGGTTGGCGGCAGTATACTGGGCTGCATACAAATTGGTTTGGGAAACAATTTCACCTAAAATGTCTTCCCCCAAAAACAAATCAAAAAAATGATCATGGATAAATCCTTCCACATCAATTTGAATCCCTGGGTTGCCTGTGAATTCTGAGATTTGTGGGCATAAATTGATACCCATTCATTAGGATCCGGAGTGGCAGGTGTTGGGGCATTTCTTTGGGCAGGTCTTTTGGCAGGTCTTTGGGCAGATCTTTTGGCAGGTGCTGGGGCAGTTGCCAGGGCAGCTCTTGGGGCAGCACTTGGGGCATTTCTTTGGTAGGTCTTTGGGCAGATCTTTTGGCAGGTGCTGGGGCAGTTGCCAGGGCAGCTCTTGGGGCAGCACTTGGGGCATTTCTTTGGGTAGGTATTTTGGTAGGTCTTTGGGCAGTTCTTTTGGCAGGTGCTGGGGCAGTTGCCAGAGCAGCTTTTGGGGCAGTGCGTCTTTTCTTGACAGAAGGCCCAGCGTCATCACTAGAGCTGCTCTCACTTTCTGAAAACTGCGCTATGTCAAAATCTGAGGCAGTGTCTGTTGCCTCAGAGTCAGACGCCAAAAAGGCATATGCCTCTTCAACGCTGTACCTGCGCTGCATTTTGCCCACTAAAAAAGCTTTTTTTTTTTCTTACGCTATCCCTAAACCTAAATCTAACCCTAAAACTTACCCTAGCCTACGTATATCCTGAACCTACCTAACCCAAGTGAACTACCTATCTAAACTGCAATTATTATATATATATATTTTTTTTGGGGGTGGTTTGGGGTTTTTTGGGGGGGGTTTTTTTTCTTACGCTATCCCTAAACCTAAATCTAACCCTAAAACTTACCCTAACCTACGTATATCCTGAACCTACCTAACCCAAGTGAACTATCTATCTAAACTGCACTTATTACATATATATTTTTTTTTTTTTTTGGGGGGGGGGGTTTGGGGGTTTTTTTGGTTTTTTATTTTTCTTACGCTATCTCGAAACCTAAATCTAACCCTAAAACTTACCCTAACCTACGTATATCCTGAACCTACCTAACCCAATTGAACTACCTATCTAAACTGCGCTTATTATATATATTTTTTTTTTTTTTTGGGGGAGGGGGTTTGGTTTTTTTTTTTTCCCCTAAACCTAAATCTATCCCTAAAACTTTCCCTAACACACGTCTACACTAAACCTACCCAACTACCTACCAAAATACCTAAACTATATTTATTATTTAAAAAAAAAAAAAATTTAAAAAAATTTAAAAAAATCTAAAAAAATTCAAGGGGGATGGGGGGTGTCCCACAGATCAGAAAACACTGATCTGCAGCAAATTGATCACTCCAAGAGTGATCAGATGGGGGGGCACTTATTGATCACTGCGGAACAGTGATCAAAGGGTTAATTTTCTTTATTTAAACTTTTTTTTTTTACTTTTTTTTTTACAGGCACACTGGAACACCATCTCCCTCTGTCTCTCTCCACCTTAGCAGTATGCAAGGTGGAGGGAGGCAGAGAGATCTGACAGGGACAGTATTTAAAAATACTGTCCCTGTCATTCAGGTTTTGCAACATGTGATTCGCTTTTGAAGCGAATCGCATGTTGCAACAATGTTTCAGCTGCTTGTTACTAAGTGTCCCGATACCGGGACACTTAGTAACAAGCGGCTTGAACTCTTCCATCGCTCCGTGCGGCCGCGATGGAAGAGTTTAACCCTTGACGTACCAGGACCGTCAAGGGTCGTTCGGTCACATTTACCCTTGACGGTCCTGGTACGTCAAGGGTCGCTAAGGGGTTAAGGAACAAGGTCATACATGTACGTCATGGGGAGAACATGTGTAAAGGACCCATGACGTACATGTACATCCTGGAATTCAGGGGTCCCTGTGCGGGTGCTGCACGCCATTCGGTGACCTCTAATTCCAGCGAAAAAAAAAATGATCCGTGGTACGTAAGTGCAAGCTGCAGGGCTGGTCCTTAAAGGGTTAAAAGGAAATATGGACAGGAGGAAGAGGATAATAGCAAAATTTACCATATCTGGAGAAATTTAGGGAATGGTGAAAATATTAAAACCCAACTAAACATTTTTAAGGAAACAGTAATGCTTTAAAAAATTGTGTGATTGAAAACAATGAAAATGTTTTTAAACAAAACTGTTTTGAAGTTATTAAAGTTGTACTCTGCCCCCTCTACTTTCCCCTTACCCAACATACCATGGGTTAACATCCGCTATCTGTGAGTCAATTTTGAAGATACTGAGCAGATTTATAAAAAGTTAATTTTAATGGGATAGTAATGTCAATCTTACAGTACGTATATATATATAATTTGTATTTATGAATTTGCTGTTTTATTTCATTGTATAATAACGTCTTCCCCTCCCACCCCTTTTACTTAAGCCAACAGCCTCTGCAAACCGGTTAGGACAGACCTCGAAGAGGGACAATCTTCTTCCAGCATAAGGAAAAACCTGTCCTCCTTTGTCAAGGGGGCAGGGTTTTCCTTGTACTGAAGGAAAGAAGACTGTCCCTAGCTGTGATCTGTATGGTCTGATTAACAGATTCCACATGTGAGGAGAGGCCTGCTTCAGTTAAGTAAAAGGGGAGGGGGAAACTTTATTATACAATAAAAGTAAAACGACAACTGATGCATGCTAATATAGCTACAGATCGGTATACAAATATTTTATATATATATATATATATATATATATATATATATATATATATATATATATATTATATAGAATACTCTATTATACAGTAAAAATGATATATTACTATCCCTTTAAGCAATACTATTTAACTGAGGTTTAGTATACTACTTCAGGGTGTCAAGCATAAGTTCCCAGTGATGTATTTATTAAAAATCCATTTCAAATAGAAAGCACTGTATTTTAATGCTCTTCTGCTTTATCAACATAAACCTTTCCTACTATCAGGCGAAAAAGCTGGCTTTAATTACTTATGGTTTTCACTTGCTGTACAGACATTCTTAAACACAAACAATGATTGTAGTTTAAGGACTTACAGTTTGTATTTCAGAGAATCCAGGCCTATTTTATTTCTAAGCAAGGAAACAGATATGTTTAAAGACTAAAGAAAGTCAGTTCTTAATTAACAAATCATACTGTAAAAAGTTTACACTGAAAGTTAAATTACAAATAAATAATAAGCTTTCAAGACAACAAGGTCTCTTCTTCACACATAAAAATAATCAAGGCTGAATGCACAATACATGACTTTAAAACTCATGTACATTGGTTTAACATTTTAATTCTACTGGCAGTACTATTCTTCTCAGTATGGATCATAAATTATTCTCTAGGCTCTAGTAAAGTCCCTTTGAAGTGCACTAGAAAAT
Source organism: Rhinophrynus dorsalis (assembly GCA_037306005.1). Taxonomy (NCBI): domain Eukaryota; kingdom Metazoa; phylum Chordata; class Amphibia; order Anura; family Rhinophrynidae; genus Rhinophrynus; species Rhinophrynus dorsalis. The sequence continues at coordinate 191,045,148 of CM074723.1, forward strand.
ACAAAACAAGATTGATTACCTTTGTCATGCTCCAGTGAATTCTACTATTTAGCCAAAGGTGCCCAAGTCTATAGAATATATGGGTTAAGCAGAACTATCACTCCAATTAAAGTATCCCCTCAAATAATTATTAATTTAGCGACATGCAGAGAAATACTAGCATTATCCAGAATAAGTCCAAAGTTATTAAAAAAAAATAAACTTGATCTGAGACAAACAGGCAGGCATCAGCGCAGACACCTTGACAGTGACATATGTGAGCCTGCACTGTCTGTACCAGTCTCCTCCAGGATTGGTGGTGGTGTGGGAGGGGTTGCAATCACTTTGAGAAGTTTAATGCTGTGATCACTTCAAATATGTTGATCCACTGGGGTGTCTCCTTTGTTGTTCACTCTGGACCTAAGAGAATTCATCCTTTTTCTCAGGGTCTGTCCTGTCTCACCCACATATAGTATAGTTTTCATATCTCCCAAGATTTCAAATTGCCTAAGAGGGACACTCGTGTTTTAGGGGGTATTGCTAGGTGCGGGCTGGTGTGCAGGACATTACCAAGGATTTTTAGGCTATTTAATTGACCTATTGACTCCTCCTTGTGTAACCTAATAAATGACTTCTAACAAGGCCAAAGTGATTATTTACACAGACTAATGTATAAACACATATATGAACGTTTATACAAACATCAATGTGAGTTTTATTGATGTGGAGCAATGTGATACACTTATATACACGCCATACAGTCTGATCTCCTAAAAAGTGGGACACCAGTGTGGGAAAGAGGGACAGAAGGATTTGGGTCTAAAAGAGGGACACTTGGGAGGTATGCATTTTAGAATCTTCAGGGCTGGCCACAGGAGAGGACAACATGTCCATGTCTTTTCGCAATGTTTCAAAGTCTTTAGGTATATATACTTACATAGCATCATACACACACACTGAGCTTTGCAGAAATAGGAATAGTGCAACACAAAAATGACAAAAATACATGTCAGTTAAGAGCATCAGGCTAAAGTGTGATCATTGCATTCATACATAAGGAAAGGGAGCTTGTCCCAAACAGATTACAATTTAATTAGTAACTGAGACACACTCATAGACAGAAGGAGGGGTATTATAAGTGTAAGCACAAGGCTTTAGTAAGGGAAATAAGGGATGATTTTGATGTGTCTGTCAGTGTGCACAAGGGGAAAGTTGTGATAGTGATAGAGAGATGAGTGTAGAGGATAGGCGAATGGTGATAGGAAGGGCATTCCAAAGTTGAGGGGCAGTGAAAATGATTGCAGCCAAGCAGGTGATAGGAAGGGGTGTAGCTGGAGAGAAGAGCAGAAATGTAAAAGGCTGCCAAAGAAGAAAGCAACTTAAAGGAGAGGAGAAGGATTTTGCAAGAAATATAAGACCTAATGGATGGCCAAGAGAAGGATTTCAGCAGCATATGAGAGGGTTAGTTATCTGGAAGTAAGCAGAACTGAGAACAACTGAGAACGATGAAAGGCAGGAAGGCCAAAGAGTAGAGTGTGACCACAATCTAGTCTAGAGAGAATAAGTGCCTGAGATAGTTTTTGTGGTTGATAGAGAGGGGCCTATATTGGCAGTATTTTCCAGAAAGAAGCAGAAGGTTTTGGAAACAGCTTGGATATCAAGCAGAATCAAGTAGAACATAAAGTCAGCTTGCTCTGGTTACTGAGTGGATGAAAAATTGTCAACTTTAATGGGAAATGAGGTTGGGGATGGGGTTTATGAGGAAATAAAACATTTTCTGACTTAGCCATACTGAGTTTAACATGGTGGTGGGCCATCCTTGATAAGATTGCTATAAGACACTAAATGACCTGAGACTGTACAGTCGGAGCGAGGTCAGGGGAAGAGAGGTATACTGTCTGTCTTAATGTATGCATTATCATAAGGTAAGTTTTGTCTATATATCTGAATCATATAAATTAGACTAAGTACAGGCGATTTATAAATTAAAGGAAATGAAAAAAAGTTACTCAAACAGTTTAAAAAACAAACAAAAAAAAAAAAAACATGCAAATAGTCTGGTGAATGCCATTCGTACACATTTTATCAATGATCGCTTTCTCTAAAGAAGATTTTGTATAAATCAGTTTAGTCTGCAAGCTGCAGCCACAGAAATAGTACACACAAGTCTTTATTTATAAAAGCAAAGTGAAACGATTCTGTGACATATCACCTGTACCATGAGAGATGAACAAATTCCCAAAATGGAATTTTTTTTTTAACCCCTTAGGGAAAAAAAAATCAAACATGTCAAATATTTCATTAATATTTAATTAAATATGCTATGGATTATTGCTTCAATTATTCAATATAATCAACAGAATTAAAAAAGGTAGAAATTTTGTTTATATGTAGAAAATGGTGGTGGAAATGCTCCTGTTGTATTTATTTTGTTCACCTGTGCTAAGCTGGGCTGTGCTCAGATGTGCTGTGTTACAAAATGCAGCACAACAACTCCTTCCCAGTCTGCACGCTTCCCACACTTCTCACGAGGAAGATGCAGCCACTTTAAGACTGGCTTTTGAGAATTAGAAACTTTGTCCATGTGCAGTTATGGTCATAAGGATAACTGTACACTTACATTTGCACAGGGCTCAAAATTTCCACTCGCCACTAGCCAATGTAGAGTAGAAATTCAGCCCTGATTGGTATGTTATGACTTGCAGTGGCGAGTAACTTTTCAGGTCTGGCTAGTAGCAAAGGACTTCAACTTTTAAGCCCTGCATATACATATCTTCAGCACATTGAAGCCGGTGATTATTAGATATCTTCAGCTATTTATCAACCTACTAATTTTAATCATTTTATTTGATTGCAGCCCTAATTAAAGCAGAACTATCACTTAGATTCAAACATTTATAGTGGGTTTTAATAGTTAACCCAACAGCGTTACAGCAAACTCCTTGTACAATGCTACTGGGGTTGCAACCTCAGTAGCATTGTACACAGTTTGCTGTAACACTACAGCACAGAAACCCAGCTTCGAAGGGGAGCGTGAACACGCTCCCTGGGGCATCTGGGAAGTCAAGCGGGACATTGAGTCCTGCAGAACGGGGAAGTGCCCGATTTTGATGGGCTAATATCTGCACTTGTAAGCAATTTTTTTTTTTTTTTTTTTTTTTTTTTTTTTTTTTACAAAATACACCCAGCTCTAATGTTGGGTTAACTATTAAAACCCACTATAAAAGTTTGAATCTAGGTCATAGTTCTGCTTTAAATAGTATCTCATGCTGTATCTTAAAGGGATAGTAATACTTAAGTATTACTAATCCCTATAGCAAAGTACTACTTAAAACGTATTGCCCCCAGTGTCATCTCTCAAACCTTTATGGTTTGAGAGATGAACGCTTCTAAAGTTGCCCTCTCCCTCCCACTTCCCCGTAGTCAGCATTCTAGCTGACTGAAAGGAAGAGAGTCGTACAACTTTCAGGTGGCTCTCCAGCACAGCCGGATCGCGTTACTAAAAAAGAAAACTTTCACTGAAAAGGTCTTCTACGTGTGCTTGGCTTGCAAGCACACATAGAAGACTGTTTTAGTGAAAGTTTTTTTTTTTAGTTAACGAGATCGCGGCTCTGCTGCAGAGCCGCCTGATGATCTCTGACCGGATTTCCCTGAGTCAGCTAGAATGCTGACTACGGGGAAGGGGGAGGGAAGCGATCATCTCTCAAACCATAAAGGTTTGAGAGATGACACTGGCGGCAATACGTTTTTTTTTATGTAGTACTTTGCTATAGGGACTAGCAATACTGGTCGTTTGTAGTTTGGGAGTCATTATAAAATAAACCTTTAACTCCCCAGCAGTTTATGAGCTGTTTGAAGACCGTCTGCTTTCGGTAACAACTCTATTATGCCGATTCCACTGGCCAAGATAGTCTGATTACATTCTAATATACTGGAATACACAACATTATCAACTCAATTAACTGCAGCCAACATACTTATTCTGCTCTTATTCAAGTTCCACTATGTATGCTACCTTTACTATGATCTTACTATGGCCATGTCTTATGTTATTACCTATTTTTTTTTTTTATAATGCTTAACTGTTACATACTATAAAATGCACAGGCCTGGCATTAATTCCAAACTGATGGTCAATACTTTTTGAGAGCTGTAACCTGTTATGGGACCCTTTATAGGTCATGTTCCATCCCAGCTACATTGCTTTCACAGCGATGGCAAGACATGTGAAAGGAGTGCATATGTTAAGTTTGTTGCCCGACTCCTCAAGACCAGTTCACCTGCAGCTAGGATTATCCATATTAATTGGCTGTTATTACATCTGATTTCCTAGGTGCTCATTTGAATACATAAAAAAAAAAAAATTTTTATAATCTTATCGTTATTCTCAGTAGTATCATCTGACTTATTACGGATGTAGATCTTGCAAGATTTTCATTTTACATCAGGTAGGTCTGCTGTATCATAAAGCATGCCTGCAAATAATAAATAGGAGACCAGGTAATTTACCAGTCTTTACTTTTTGCTACACTTCTGTTGAATACATTGTGCCTTGGCAGTCATATCCTGCGTGGGGAGCCTGGAATTCCATGAAGGTCCAGGACCATCATGGGTCCTTAACGCAATTCTACCCATGATGGTCCTGGACCGTCATGGGTCATTACGGGGTAAAGATAAAATCTTATTGCAATGTTATTTAGTGGTAAGTGCATATTGTAAACCTGGGACTAGCCCAGGAAAAAAAACATGCACAACAATAACCTGCATCAGCTACTGTCTTCACACCTATACTATGGTCTGCTCTGGATCTACTACCATATTTGTCTCGCATCAAGAGGACCTATCAGCAAGGATGCTAGGGGGGATTGTGGACTGGACATCTTTTGCAGCAACCACTACCATGGGCATAGAAGATCAAACCATTCTGGGGTATGAAATTTTATCAAGGTAAAATCTGTCACCAAAGGCTTGTGATTATAAAGGGGTTTACATTGTATACACATGTGCACGCAGACACCTAGACACACAAACAGACATATGTTAGAATGTAGTTTCTTCTAGGTGCTAGGATACTGGTTTTAGAACCCTGAGGGGCTCCAATCAATCCACCAAAAACCTTAAACATGCTACAACTTTGACTCACACTGGTTGGACACGCACAAGAAATTAAGAGCTGTATGTTCAAAAGAAACCTGGGGGAAATCTAGACTAAACCAACTGCATCAAAGGAGTGACATAAACATTCTCATTAATTTAAATAGGGAATTTAAACCCTTGATTGGTTGAAAGGTCTCTAATGGAGACACCTCTAGCAACTGAAGGATTACAAGACCCATTAGTAATTTAGAAAGGTTATATTTCACCCCCATGTGTAGCTGGTTTACTGCAGATTTTCTCCAGGTTTCTTTTGAACATACAAATATGTGGATCATTGCTTTCATGGTCATGCATGGGGCATGCTACACAGTTTTCTACAGGTGTCTGGGCACTAAGTTGAAACTTTCTCTAAGTCTGTCTTCATAGCCAGTTTGAAATAGGCAGCCAGATAGCTGAAGAAAACCCTGCAGAATGCATTGCACATGACCTCAGAAACTCAATGTCCAAATATACATAACAATTGAATCTGGGGCAGGGGGAATTGCCCTACCCACATCTCACCTGGTTCCTACGACTATGATCTCTATGTTTGAGGGATTTGCTGACTGAGGAAGGGATAACATGAGAAAATTGGAAAGGAAATCAAAAGGCATTATACAATGTTCTCTCTGTTTAGCAGCCACCACTGCAAACTATCTACCTTTCATCCTAGTAACACCAGAGCACATCAACCATGGTTAACGGTTGCAATCACAATGAGCACAATTTACTTGTATAGCTTCTTGTACAACTCCTACAACCACCTAACATGTTTTTTGGTTCTTAAGCTTATTGCATTGAAGTATTTTGGAGACTGCATGTAAAATATTAATTAGTTTATAATAGATCATAAGGCCTTTTTCATGCATTTTTGAGGAGGAAAAAATGGCTAAAAGGTCAACAGCTATCTCATCAAATAATAATATATAGAAAAATAATTTAGTGAAAAATAATTGGAAACTCTGCTTTCAACATCTGTATTTGTTAGCACATTGCTTTGCAATGCATTGGAGGCATCTCTAGCATTTTTTTTGCCATGGAACGTGGCAAACTTTAAAATTGTGTGGTTAAAAATCTATACACAAATTGCTAGGCTGCAAAGCTCCCTGTGTGCGTAACTGCACATGCGCAGTAGACACTGCCGGAACAATGCATTCATGAGCAGTAGAGACTGGCTGAACTCGCTGATCCGGAGCGGGGCGATCTGAATGGCCCATCGCCAATCTCTGCTCCCGGCTCCGGGGCAGCAGCTGAGGCCGCTGGGTGGCACTTTAGCCCGTGTATATGGGCTTTCATACCATCTTGGACTATAAAATACTAGTGGTGGACAATGTGAGGGCCTACAACTGAAGCCAGACTACAACTCCCATTGCATTCCTCCAGCCAAATACTGGTGGTAGAGTGACCACATGTCCCAGAACGCCTGTGACAGACCCTTAATTTATGTCTCAGTCCTGCATCCCGACCCACCCCCCACCGGGACAATTAATGGTCCCGGAATAAAGCTGTAGCCTGCCACTCTCTGACTCGCACATAGAGCCAGCCTCCCAGCGCTGTGATACTGGATGCTACCTCACTGTGCTCAGAGGCTCACGGGCAGTGAGGTAGCAGAGTTGAGGCAGACACAGGCCCGCCGGCACTTCCACTACTGACACTATACAAACTGCACCAGCTGCCAATAAGAGGTGTATAGTGTTGATGCTCCTCTCTCATTGGCAGGGTGGTTCGTGATTGAGATGACAGGGCTGGAGTCTGGGAGCAGCCACACAGTCACTCACATGACACATACAAGGCAAGGGCAGTAGGGAGAGGTCCAACTGTGAGTAACTTAACTTGTGTAAGACACTTAGCAGCCACCAGGTAAAAACATCACAATTCTAAATGAGATGTTTCCCAGTGACATACATTATGGTATCTCAGGTTATATAGTCAACTGCTTCTGAACTACACCACAGTGTGCAATGGGCTACTGCTTCTTGCTGATTAATTATTTCCTTGTAATGTTGGTACTTAGACATGTTACAACCAATAGCTCATTGCACACAGTGGTATATTTCTGTAACAGAGGACAATATTACATATGACCCTGGGCGTTATAATTAACTACTGGAGAGTCACAAGTGGTTGGACCAGCTTAAATATTACAAATTCAAATACACAAGCATGCGGACTGAAATAAAATTAGCAGCTCTGGTTTGCATATGCAAAGTCACAATTGTGTTTCATATCATTCCTCAGAGTTTCAAATTACAGATTAATTGAACCAGAGAGCTTGCAATCAAAAGAAAATGCTTACAGTGGCCCTAGAAGTGTTCTTAGGAAGTTTGCAGTCAGTTGATGTTGTAGGAATCTGGCTCAGCATCAGCTAGAGAGTCCAATGTCCCCTGCTTGTATTCATTTATACACTGAGCTTCCACTGTTTGCATTCACTGAAACAGACTGATACACACAAATCACATTGACTGTTAGTGAGCACCAGCATTATTCACTACAGAAACCTCTGGATCAGACAAGGCTACCCAATTTTTTCCTTGCTCCACACTCTCTGTGACTGTTAGACATTTGTCTAACATTTGTCCACCACCAAGCACCAAAACATGATAGTCCACTGCTGAAATGTACCATAGTGAGCAAATTGGGTGTTTGTTCTAACTGATGCATTATTTCCTTGAAATGTATGATTAGTGCCTGCATTACAAGGAAATAATGCAATAGTTAAACCCATTAGACGATCTGCACATTTTTTTTCCTCAGCAAAAAAGAAAAAAAAAAAAAAAAGATACTCTCTCCTGCTGATGAGTGATGTTTTATTCAAAACATATTGAAACTCAAACTTGCATTATTTAGATGCAGCATTTCCATGGGGGATTCCTGCATGGACAAAAGACAGGCACAGCACCATTATATTGATTTTAGCTCCTATTTTAGATAGGAATTGTTTTTCTACTGGCCTGAATTTGCCGTGACTTGTTCATTAAAGTTGTGTGCCTGAATGGCAGAAAGTAAATGTGGTCACTCTATCTGGTGAAGAAAGTTGGGAGTTGTAGTCCAGCAACATTTAGAATGCCTTGTAATGCCCACCTCTGCTCAAATAAAACAGGTTACTGGGCTATTTCTACAAATGTTCCCAATAAATGAAGACACATTTAACATTTTAAAAACATTAACAAGTTAAATAAATAATTGTAATGAGTAACCATGAAAAGTGAATGTTACAGTATAGTTAATTTTCGGTCTTCAACTGAGTGTAAGTCAAGCAAATAAGAATGAATTCAAAAGATTTGTAGTTCTAGACAAAAGGTATGCAACCTTTGGCCTTCCAAATGTTGGAGACTACAACTCCCATCAGCCCCAGCCAGCCTTTGTAGTTTCCAACGGCTAAGGTGTCAACAGTTGCCTATCCCTCTTCTAGGCCATGGACAGGCAACCTGTGGCTCCCTAGCTGAACCTGAACTCAAACTTTCATTAACATAAGTAGGCCAATGTCAGATTGACAATGATGGTACCAACAGTCTAACATCCAAATGTTGTCTACCCCTGGTCTTGACTTTTCACAGAAACTTGTCTGCTCCCAAAATAAAATGTCTTTGCTGTCAGCATGCACAGCTGATACAAATTAAGAATTCTTGGCTCCCTGCACTAATGCTTCCATACTGCTGTATGAGCAAACTAAATTAGGCTATTTTCTGACTTTGCTTATGTTACATATGATGGGATAGAAGAACTTTTTCCTAAACAGTCAAACAATAAATTACCTTACTTAACAATTTGATTATCTTTATGGTGATGACGGAGGGAAAAAAAAAGAAGCTGTAAAAAATGAATCTGACCTTAACTGCCCCTGCAATGAACTTCTTTACAAAGTTTTTCATACCACCTAGTTTACATATGTTATTTCTAATCATTTCATGTTTCAGTGCAGACTGTACTGATATTTTTCTGGTCAAATCCATTTAGAATGTCTCTAGCAATCAATACTTTTTAATGCTTGTAATCACACGTGTGTCAGAAGAGTGGGTTTCCTGCCCAGTATATGGAACACACCAACAGGTCAGGTTTTAACCCATTAATGACCAACCGCACAGGCACGCAGAGGTCACTAAAGCACCACGGAGCTTCTTCTTTCTTTTTTTTTTTTTTCACACGATTCCGGACTCCCCGAACGGCGTGCAGCCGCGGGGGGACCCCGGAATTCCATGACAGTCATAGTACGTCATGGGTCGTTAACTCAGATCGACCCATGACGTACTATGACCGTCAAGGGTCATTAAGGGGTTAAGGATGTTCTTGATTACAATGCAACAAACACCTTTTACCAAGTCTGCTTTGATGGGAGAACACATTGTAAATAGCTAGGAGCTTTCTATTACCAATCTACACTTCTACTGGTAAATTGTTCCAATAGCTTAGGGGTTAATAGTTGTGTATGTCTGATCCAACACTATCCAATGAAGAGTACTGGAGAAGCAGGCTCTACTTCTGTGATCAGCACACACTGAGAGAAGGTTCCAGGCTGGAGGAGAATAATCTTAATTCTGAGGAGTTACGAGTTCCCATAAGCAAAGGAACAGAGAATGTTTGAGATATTATGATTTTGCCTTTTTGATGGTTGCCAAATAGAGGGCGACTTTCCAGTAGTAAACTCAATTGAAGCTGCTGTAGCTCTGCTGTCTCAAGCACCAAGAAATGTAAAGAATTAAAGTGGAACTACCACCACTAACCATTTGATGTCTAATAATTCCTCATCTGGTGACTAGCTGCTTAGTAGCGCTAGTCGCCAGAATTATTACCTTATTCAATAGAATTCTCCATTCTTCCCGGGCTGATAGGCAGGACGGAGCACAGACATCTTTCAATAGTAACGTCTGCCCATCTGCGCCTTCAGTCCCTTTTGGAGCCAGACGGCTCCTAGCAACGCCTCCTAGAGCAACGCCTCCTAGAGCCGGCTGGGACTGACAGAGCAGGCGTGCAGATGTCATTATTGAAAGATGTCTATGCTCCGTCCTGCCTATCAGCCTGGGAAGAATGGAGAATTCTGTTGAATAAAGGTAATAATTCTGGCGACTAGCGCTACTAACCAGCTAGTTGCCTGATGGGGAATTATTAGACATCAAGTTGTTTAGCAGTGGTAGTTCCGCTTTAAAGTGTCTGTGTCCCTAAAAAGAAACATTGAACTGTAATGTAACATAACCACCTAACCAAAGATAGGGGCCAGTGCTACTTCACATACCTTCCCATAGGACAGACCTCAGATAGTGGCCAAACACAGAGGCAGAAAAACAAGGACAAAAATCCATGCTTACAACCCTGTCCTCATGGCGTCCCTGCTACAACAGGTATAGCTGATGGTGTCTTCAGTCCCCGCTGGCCACTTCCTTAGAGGCAAAGAAAGGGACACAAATGGAGCACATTCTACACAGGGAGATATGTAGATATGGAGCTAGCAGTTCAGTAGCCCCAAATATAACAAACAGGAAAAACAAACAAAAAAAACAAATCAGCACTAGAGCTCAGCGGGACACTTAATACTTCACTAGATGTGTGTGAGTGTGTTTGTGTGTGTGTGTGGGGGGGGGGGATAGAGCTGAGAGGAGCCTTGCCTAATAGGGCTAGCAACTTAATCCCATGGTTACTGTGTTCCACAATGCCACAATGGTCAGAAGAGAAATATTTGTTGATTGCAAACTAAATATTACTGTAAGTAACCAAGCAGAAAAAAATGAATATTGCATTTTACCAGAGATTCTACACCATTTAAAGCGCAAAATAGGGTTCATATAAGACCCTTATAAATGAAAGACCTTTCCCATAACTCTAAACTCCTCTGTTGCCCTCCAGCATACCTTGCAGATCATGGTTCCTTGCAAGGCTGGGTGATATCAGTACTGAGCAAGGTTCTTGTGGAAGATTGCTTTACTCTGTCTACATGCTCACAGAGTGGATTCACCAATGTGGGTCTTCTGCTGAACTGAAAACAGAGAGCAATGTTCCATGAATGCCTCAGTCTGTGTTTCATTGTCACCCAGCCTTGCAGGTCATTGTAAATGTAGATTATCATAGACCACCAGAGAAGTCTGTTCCCAAAGCTCTTGGGACACAGTCTAGCATTTAAAAGAGTCTTGTATATACTCTATATTGTCACTCTCACAGTAGTTATTGTTAAACTCCATTACTTCCCTCAGTGCCAAAATCAGATGGTAACATATAAAAGGCAACTAGGTTCCCAAATATTCACCAAGCTACTTATCACTTAGAAAATGCATGGCTCACTAGCCATCTAGGCTGTACATTGCCCAATGTTTTAAGGGATCTCACCCAGAAATTTAAGAACACTCCTTACTAGAAGGACAGGGTTGTAGACTGAGTGTTTTGGCTTCATAAAGCAAGATACCAATAAGAGAAAGAACCTGTCTCCAGCAATAAATCCTAATCTCACAATGTTTCCATTGCATTCCCAACATGTTTCGTTATCTTTTTCATACCTATAAATGTACACATAAGTGTATTAACCCTTTGGGTGCCAGACAGGCAAGCAATGCATTGCTGTTTGCAATGTGTTACATACCTGTCTGGCACTCAAAGGGTTATATAGGTGCTGTATTCTGTGCAGTGGTGGACTCTGTCACTTCTTTGTTCCACAGAATTTTATTGAATTGCTTGAGAAATCAATGTTAGGAGTCATATCTAGAATTCAATGGGTTAATGCAGGGCTGTCCAAGTTCAGTTCAAGGGTCACCAACAGTCCAGGATGTAAGGATTTCCCTGATTAAGCACAGGTGAGTTAATCAGTGGCTCATTTGCTTTGCCTGACTCATCTGTGCTTAATTAGGGAAATCCTTAAATCCTGGACTGTTGGTGGCCCTTGAGGACTGAACTTGGACAGCCCTGGGTTAATGGATAGAAAAAACATATTCTAAAAATGTATATATTATAGAACTTTAGTTGGTGTAAAGCAAGTGTACTCCCAGAGTTAACTTCACAGTTACATGATAGCTTGAGTTGAAGAGGTTTTCCTGCCAGGTGGAACTGTTGCTAAACTCACCTATGGACAGCTGATGTGTGTGACACACAGATTTCCACATGTAGTAACGGCAATAGCACCAACTGGCTGCTAAAAATGCTGACCTCAAACTGAAAAAAAACTGCAAGTTTGTCTGGTAATAACCTTTAACTAAAGCATCTCCCTAACAGAAGCCCAAATATATATGTATACATATTTTTCCTTTAAAAAACCCAGTTCAATTATTTGGAATTTGTATCCACATTTGTATGCAACTGGCTGGCATCAGAATTGCCTCTCCTTTGCTTTCTGCATACAGCCCTTCAGCATGATCTCTTAAGTTTTTAACACAAAGTAGACTGATGGCAAATGTCAAAACATTTTAAAATCTCCTATAATTTCCAAAAGAAAGTTCTTTCCAATCAACAATTATGCATCTATCAGTAAAAGGAATAAAAAGAGTGTTTGTCAATTCTTGAGTTTTGCAGAGGGAGTAGGAAAAAAACACAGCAGATCATATACCAGTGCCAACAAGACGGACAGTTCATCCAACAAAAGCCAAAACAAAACAGGAAAGGAAGGGGAGGGCAGACTGTGAAGACTAATGAAACCTTTCTGCAAAGATGCTGAGAGCTGCAAGTTTTAAAACTAATTCTAGCTCTGGTTGTTTAGCTCTGGTCTTCCTCACTAGCAGTAATTGAAGCTCTGAAGAAAAAAAGAGAGAAAACACTCAAATGACTCACGTACTTCTCACATCAAAGTCAGGCAAAAGTTTATGCCCCATACAGCAAAGACATGAGGTCTGGAAATGGTGCTGCATGGCACTGAAATATGGAGTTCAGTTCTGGGCACCAGTTCTTAAAAAAGACATTGTTGAACTGGAAAAGGTGCAGAGACGTGCAGCAAAGCTGATAAAGAGACTGGAGGATCTGAGTTATAAAGAAAGACTAGCCAAACTGGATCTGTTTACAGTAGTGAAGCGATGTCTAAGGGGTGATATGATTACCATTTACAAATACATTCAAGGACAATGCAAAGAACTATCCAACAAATCATTTACGCAAAGAGTGAGCTAAGAATGAGAGGTCATCCATTAAGACTAGCGGAATGGCACTTTAAACTAAAACAAAGGCTTTTTTTTTTTTTTTTTTTAAACTAAAGGTGGTAAAGCTATGGAATTCTTTGCCCAGAGATGTTGTACTTGCAGATAATGTAAATGCAATGCTTAAAAAACAATGGATGCCTATCTAGTACAAAGCAATACTGAAAATTATGACAGATGACTTCAATGCAGATAGGTTGCTGATCCAGGGAACTCTCTCATTTCCATTTCGAGTCAGGAAGGAATTATTATATCCACACTGTCTTACCATAAGTTTGACTGTTGGGATGTAATGAAAGGAAGTTTACACAACAATAATTTATATAATTCATGTACCGTTTCTGTTTTCTGCCAGCTTCGGCTTCAAAATTATTTAGATCAGAAAAAAGCAGACCTGATGTGGTGTTGTATGGATGAATTCTGCCTAAATTTAACATTTCTTTGCAGCACAACAATATTTTGTAAATTAACAGCCCATGCAATTCTTAGTTTCTGGACAAAAGAAAATCAATTTTTTAATGAAGAACATATGGTCCTTCAGGTGGCAGCATGTACAATATTTCATTTTCCAAGCTGTGAATACCTGAGGAATCCAAGTTGGAGAACAAGGAGTAATACATTTTGTGTGTTAATGTAAAAATTACATGGTTGTCACTTCAGAATAAACAAATGTCTAACAACATTTGATCCTTGAGCTTTTGAATGTCATTGGTCACCTGAGGATGATGGGAGTTGTCCAGCAGTTTTAGAGTTAAACGCTGCTCAACACTACTTTAAAGCTTAGTGCTCCACTCAAGGCACCATGATGAGCCTCAAAAAATAAAACCTACTCAGTTTAAATGGAACAGAGGTAGTCAATTGTTTATATACTAACTTAATGCAAGTAATATCTTTCTCCTAAAATGTGTCTTTTTAACTTAATTGCAAAGAGTTCACAAAAAGCAAAAACCCATTTTCATAATCTCCTCCTTGATTTCTGTAGCCTACTCATAACTTGCACTTCACTCAACTAAAAGTTTAAACTTATGCTGCTCGACTCCTCCACCTATCTCTCTTCTTTACTATACTAACCTGGCTGGCCACATGTTCATGAATTCTAAGACATGTCTTTCAAATTAATCAGTTCCACATATCCCTCATTTCTAAATACTTCCCTAGAACCCCCCCTCAATTCTACCAATTATTTTTGTCTCCAGTTTCTCAGAAACACACTTCTTTTATCTAGCTGCAAAAAGTCTCACGTGGTGCTCTCATCCTTTGAACTTCTTTGCTTCAACTATCCAACTTCACCATATTTCATAAAAGCATATTTGACCAACCCATGTATCTTTAATACTTAGTCTAAGGTCTAAACATTGATACAAACCAGTATGTAGTTTCTCTCTGGTTTCCAGAGGCCTATACTTCACCACACATTAAAACACAGTTAAAATGAAAAAAATGAACTATTTGGATGCTCGAGAAGTTTCCAGTGCACTGCTTCACAAAGCTTCGGATATCATTCAAACAACCAAGAAGGTATACATCTAAGGGCAATATTTACAAAAGTGGAGTAATTTGGGGACAACCAACTGCCCCACAGGAAAAATATAAAATTATTCCTTTATTTTAAAAAATGGGCTTTTAAATCACTTGATTGTTGGAGGTAGGGTTGCCAACAGTCAGTAAATTTACTTACAGTCTAAAAAACTATTATATTTAGCCCTGTACGTAAAGTCTGTGTGTATGCATTATACAAAATTGTTACGGACATGGGAATATGGTTCTTCATGATACAAGTATTCAATGCATAGGTTGGTGTACTGGATCTCCTCTTGCACTCTACATTATTACATAATTAAGAAATATGGGTGTCTGATACGCCTAGCACAAGAATATTGCAACAGTAACATATAATGAAACTGCAGTCCTAGATGATAACCCATTATCACATATGTGCCTTTGTTCTATTGTGTGAGACACTAATATGTATTAGCAGAGTAGGTCAGAGGTAGATTTCTAAAGTGGATAAATTAATTTGTTTTGTCTGTGACCCAAATAAAACAGAATTATATAAAAATATGTTCATATATCTGTAATACATCACTTTCCTTCTAAACGGAGGTATGGATTATAATTTGATAAATTCCTAAGGCTTCTTATATTTTATGAAATTAAAACAATAAGCATCTAAATAAGATAATGCAAACATTTATGGGTTTATAGCACAATTGTCTCCCTCTTTACAGAGTAACAAATCAAACTGTAAGAATAAACACTTGTAAAATGAAATATTGAGAACTATAAGAAATATGTTTCTATGTAATTATTTGAATATATCTGGATTATTACTTTTCACTTTAGTCAACTTTGTTTTTGAGCCCTGAGACAACAAGATAACTCTTTAAGATTGTATTTATATTGCCAAGACATTTCAAGACTTCCATTGAATTGGAATATTAAATTTGCCCATTGACGTATAAAACGGCATCATTTTTGACCTTTTATCTGGGAAGCATAAGACCCTCTTTGTTGTCCAGAACTGAATCTTCAAAGTATGAAATCAGCTGACTGAAAACTAATTTTACTCTCAACTTCATTATATTCACATTACTTTTTCCCTATGCTTTCACATCCCTTTACAAATCAACTTTTTTTTTCCCCGTATTTCTAATTTCTGTTGCAGTCACTCATTTCACATATAAAGGACTCTGACGCAATTGAATTTCTTAAAAAAATGTAAATTAGCAGCAAGACCAAGACAATCATTTATAAAGATTCCCTGTTCAAATGAGGAATACATCTGAGAATGATCAAGGTACATGATCCATTAGCTTATCTCTACACGCTGTGTAGCAATTTTATTACACTTTTAATTTCTGTATATCTAGTACTAGTTAAACTTAGTAATATCTTAGTAATAACAGCATAGATTTTTAAATTAACACCTTTTGATAGGAATTCTTAAAAGTGAGGGAAAGGCAGCACATCTGATATGCTGCCCTTTGCCCCATAAATATTAATATGGAGTTTATATTAATTAAGCAATGGTGGATGTAACAATTTCAGGCCACCAGGACAAAACAGGCAAACAAAAGCTGGAAAGCAATGAAGAGACAGCAATGTTTGGGAAAGGTGATGGTCGCATAGGTGTCGTTGCTGCGTCCAAAGCTGAAACTAAAGGTGCTGGTCTCAATACAAGAGAGCCTACCTCTAATTAAGCTGGATGCAGGACAAGGATTGACAAAACAGAGTACAGTGGAAGGTAGCCTTTCTGTACCTAATGGAGGTAAGTAGGATCCCGAAGCAGATAAGGATGAATAGTCGCTAAAAAAGGGAGTAGCAGATGACACTACCCTTACTCTAAAAAGGAAGTCTCTTAATTAGCAGATATGTTGGCTGTCCTGAAAAGAAGACTAACTTGGGTAGACACAGTGTGATAGCTCTGGCAGCTTACTTGAGAAACACAAGATGGTAGCAAAGAGTAGGACAGTCGACTTTGTTAGACCACTCTGTGACCTCTCTGGAAGCTTGCTTGAGAACCACAAGGTGACACAGGACTGTCTCAGAGTGGCTGTAAGGAGCAGTGAAGGTGGTAATAAACTGCAAGTTGGAGGACTGGAAAGTCAGCAGTGCACTGAAGAGGTCTGGTGCGCAAAACAGAATATAGGCACAATCAGAGGAATAGCCCAATTGAACTCAACCAGGAAGACAGGGTGAAGGAAGATCTTCTAGTCAAAGGGGGGGGGGGGTCACGACTACAGGTGAACACAAGGAAGTCTCAGGTATTGTGGATTAATGACAAATCGTAACATGAACCTGAAGCTGCAGGTATTTGTGGATGCAATGACAGCTCTTGACAAAGGGATTACATCCCAACTCCCCAACTAGGAGAGCAAATTGTCAACAAAAATTAATGTGGGGTCCAATGGCCCCAAATTAATTAAATGACAATGGGAGAAGAAACGCAATCAAATAATTAAAATGGGGGTCAGTGGATGTCATATTAATAAATTAAATACCAAAGGAAGAAGCCCAGGGCCCCTTCCTCTACTTTCTCCATTAGGAGAGAAATGTTACAAATTAATATGTTTCTAAGACCTCATATTAGACCCCGATTAGAAGGGTTAATTGGAGGTAAAGTAAGGATAGTGGGGGATAGTTTATTTTAATGTAAGTTAACCCTTCCATTAGGAGTGCGATTGGAAAAATAATGCTGTATATTCGTTCCAAGACATCCCACAAAAGCGGAGTTAACTAGAAGTATGTGTGTGTAAGGAGGGTGCAGGTAGGAATGGAGATTCACTAAAGGATCAGAAATGAGTCCTGGAGGGTGATTTCTGCCACAAGCAAAGGCCTAAACATTTTCTTATTCAATGCAATGGATGATTCAGGCCATTTTGGGAATTGATCCTAGGAAGCATGCAAACATTGTGGCTGTAGGAATGATGTTCCTAAATAAATATGTTTATGGGGGGGGGGGGTATTTATGGGGGGGGGAGACAAATTTCAGGAGTACAACTTCAAGCAACTACAACCATATCATTGTTTCAAGTTGTGGTAGTTAAAATATTAAAGAATCAGTAAAGGACTGAGCATGAGAGCGATGGAATATAATCTAAGCCGAGGTTTGCATTTTTGCCTATAAAATACATCACTGATTTTTTTTTGATCACAGAATCATAGGGATACTATTCTCAAGTGAGTATTGCATCACAGTCTCATTTTTGATAAATATACTTGTAAAGAGACCTAAAAAGAACAGTGGTATTAAAGGACAGTATTTGAGATAATAAACTATTTTGGGGGTATACTTTTGAAAAGAGTCAAAACCACCAATAATTATGTAATTTAGAATTTAAAATAATAGTTGAGATATTTAGCTTTAGTTATTTGTCAGTTTATGCAGCTGAGAGAGTACTTCCTGGTAGGAAGTGGCAGTTGGTAAATCAAAGCTATGTGAAATGTTTGAGTCTTCCGGGCATACCTAAAGGATTTGCATTATCTGGCAAATAAAGTTAAATATCATTTAAACTATTGTTTTAAATTAAAAACAAAAAAGCCTTCTGAAAGCTTTTTTAAAATCACCTATTTCACTTTAAGTGTGTAACAGTAACTAACATAATCCAATAATTTCTAGGATCACAAGGCCTTACCTTTGGGGGTCTGGAGTATCCCTTCATTCCTTGCTGCTTTTTTCACTTGGGTTCTTATTTTGTATTTGCAAAGTATGTGTTATAGTGAGTTAGCTCACTATATTGATTTGCCTACTAAAAAAATTATTTCCCTTTACTCAGTTACATAGTAAATTAGGGTGAAAAAATAAATAAAAGTCCATCAAGTTCAACTTTTGCCCCAGTATAACCCAGAATTAAGAATTATATAAGCCTTCCCAAATACAAGATGGTGGTTAGTTTACTTACTAATATACAAGACCCTGTACATTCCTTTCAGGTAGAAATATGTCTATTCTTCTCTTAAATGTATATATTACATGTCATTAGTACATCCTTAGCTAAGAATTCAACAAACGAAAAGACCATACAGTAAATAATATCTTCCTCCGTTGGTTGAAACCTCCTTTCCTCTGATCATCTGGTGTGGCCCTAGTTATTAGATCAGGCCTCTAAATGAAGAGTTTCTAAGCAGGATTATTTTACTGAAATTGCATATACTTATACAATGTAAAAACATGTCCCTCTAAGGCATCTTTTTCTCTAAAATAAGTAAATCAAGTTTGCCTAGATAGTCTTCATATCTGAAATCATCCATTCCTTTAATTTGGTGCTCTTCTCTGTAGTCTCTCCAGTGGTAGAGTATCCATTAGGACATTATACACTCTATTATTACTATTTTAACTTTTTAAATAAAACCTCTTCACAGCAAGGTATCGGTCCGATTTATCAAAAGCCAGTAAAGTTCAAAATTTTCTTAGATACTTGGATTGAAATATTTTTGTCCCATATTTCACCCTTCAATTTTTTGTAGAAGGGGTGAATTAAGCGGATTACATTTTTGGTGTCTGTGTCGTATTTTCCACTTTTTCTGTTGCACACATTAAACACTCCAGTGAGAGTACATTTTAGCCCATCAAATCATAATCACCAAGCATTCACTATATGGATTTTGGTTTTACAACTAGTATTGTAATTATCCTTTAACATTATGAAAGGAGCATATTGGGGTTTGCCTGCTTTTTTATGGGAGTTGAACGATGTATAAATCCGTTTAATCATGAAATATTGCAATTTGCTATTACAATAATATTGAAATGTGATGGTCTGATATGTATACAAAGACAAATATCCTTTTCTCTGACTGGTGCATCACTTTTTGAAATAAAGGTCATGCCATTTTTGCCATCCTCTTTGCTCATTCAATTTCATCCTGATGAAGAGGAAA
Source organism: Rhinophrynus dorsalis (assembly GCA_037306005.1). Taxonomy (NCBI): domain Eukaryota; kingdom Metazoa; phylum Chordata; class Amphibia; order Anura; family Rhinophrynidae; genus Rhinophrynus; species Rhinophrynus dorsalis. The sequence goes on from CM074723.1 coordinate 191,064,746, forward strand.
GTTAAATTCCGGAAATCCATCAATGATTTTGCAAAGGACAGGGGGATCATGGAGAACCAACTTTGAGGAAAAGGCTTTACAAGGTCAGATATTAAGAGGTGGACTACTACAAGGCAAGAAGGAGTGACCGGCTAATGATACGATAAACATTACTGCATTATCTGGTCAGTGCAACATAACATTGCTTAATGTGTACCAAACAAGAATCAATCTGGGAAGCGTTTTATCTTGCTGGAATGGGATTTGTTGCATGGTTGCATATACCCCTTCCCTGCTGAAACTATAGCACACCATCATAATAGCCAGTCTGGTCTTTGATTTGGATACCCCTTATACTAGACCACTAATAATCAGATCTCTTTAGCAAGGCTATGCTTGCTTTTTTTAGGAATCCATTCTTTAATTACATATTATGTTTTTATGACTTGACGATTTAAAATGTATTAGTAGAGTGTTACAAGCAGTCCGAGAGATTTTTTTTTTTTTTTATATGTTTAAAAGCTTTATTAACCCCTTAAGGACCTGCACCGCATGCGGCTGTCACTTAAGGACCACAGAGCATTTTTTTTTCGTTTGCTTATCCGATTACAGACTCCCTGAACGGCGTGCAGCTGTGCAGGGAGCCCGGAATTCCATGACATACATGCAAGTCCTTGGTCCTTTAGGGACATCCGCCTCGTGACGTACATGTACGTCATGTATTGTTAAGGGGTTCAAGAAGCATCAACATGTACGTACAATAACAGTGCATGTGTGACATCCATATAACAACAAAGAAAAAACAGTCAGAGAGGTCATAAACCATAGAGCGTGCCATAAGTAATGGGCCTGAGATACACAAAGTCCGTTGCTTTAATATCTTGTAACACCTTGTCTAAGATTAAGACAATAGAACATAGCAATACATTGCTTTAAATTAAGAGAGAAAGAGACAAACATTGCGCCATGAGAATGCAGTACCTACTAAATATAAAAAGACCTTTGGAGTGGTTCTTTGCAGAAGTTGGAAAAACCAGAGAATAGAGGAAAGGAAAAAAACCTACAAGAAACCAAAGAGAAGAAAAAGGAGGAGAGAAATGATAGGCATCCTCATTCAGAGGGAAATGGAAGACATATACGAGAGAGAATGAAGAGAAAGGAAATACACAGGAAAAAAAGAGGAGGGGGAATGGGCTAGCAGCTAGACCAATAACAGTAACTGTGGTCCCTAGACTTAGGATCAATTCAAACACTCAATAGACATGACACGGTAAGGCAACACCCTCAAATCAGGTGGGTCACTAGGGCATTGAAACTCAACCTACTCCCTCCCTCTCAACAACAGAGAACTTCTCCCAATGGGTCCACGGCTCTCTCTATGGTTGCGGGTTTCAAAGTCTATATGCATGTAACTTCTTCATTCTACTGAACTGGTGCACCTTCGCATACCAACTTGACAGAGGTGGACAGGCACATAGCCTCCAGTGAGCAGCTACAGTCAGTCTTGCTGCTGTCAACAGAAAATGCAATAAAGGGAAGGTCTTGGGTCTAAATTGGGAATGATGGGAAAAGAGGATAAGAACAGGGTGAAGCGTGACTGCGCATCCCAGAACAGTCTACAACTTTCTAGTTATCTGCAACCAGAATTCAACAATCACTAGGCAACTCCACCAGATATACACCAAAGTGCCTCCGGGGGCATCACACCTCCAACAGATGTCCAAAACTGAGGGATCATATTGCGACAGGCAGCTAGGGGTCAGGTACCACATGAACATCAGTTTGTAGTAGTTCTCTTGATTATTTACTCTTTTTACTTAGCTTTTCAGGACTTTATGTTTATTTGTATGAACTCCGTATTGTTATTTTAATAATTGTACTAAATAAATTCATTTTTTTTTAATTATGCTAAACTCAGATCCCTTGTTACACACTTTTTTTTTTTTTATCCTTTTTCAGAAAGTGCCCAAAACTGCACTGCATATTTGAGGTGAGGTCTTACAAATTATTTGTACAGTCGCAGAATATTATCCACTTTTGCTTCAATACCCCTTTTGTATGCAGGTCAGTATTTTGTTTTCTTTTGCTGCAGGTGTCGAACAGAGATCAATATTTCCAAGTTTGTAGTGTACCAGGACTCTCAGATCTTTATCTAGCAATGAATCTCCTAGAATGATCACATCAAGTTTATAAGTAGCAAGTCTATTCTTTTACCTCACATGCATAGCTTTACACTTCCAAACATTAAATGTCATATTACATTTGTTTGCCCATTCTGAAGTGTTATGTGAATCCTCGAGAAAAAAACATTCGGCTCTGAATGTATTTCACTGCATAATTTAGAGTCACCTGCAAATACTGAACTTGTATTTTCTATTCCCATTTCCAGGACATTTATAAATATGTTAAAAAGCAATGGACCAATTGCTGAACCCTGACATACTCCAATACAGTTATAGTTAAGAATGGAGTATTTTCCCATTTACATCATGCTATTGCCTATCCATCAACCAATTTTCCAGTTACAAAGGTTATCCCCTAGACCCAATTCCTTTATTTTATATGCCATCCTCTTGGGTAGTACTGTGTCAAAAGTCTTTACAAAATCTAGATATCCTAGATTTACTGCTTCACCATTATCTAAGTTGCTGTCTATTTCTTCATAGAATCTCAAAAGATTTGTTTGGCAAGAGCTATTCCTCATAAAACCATGTTGATTTCTGTTAATAACTTCAAATACATTTTTGCAATGTAATCTTGAATACAATCCCTATCCCTTATTATCCCTTCAAGAAGTTTCCCACTTCTGAGGTCAAACTCACAGCTCTTGAATTCCTAGGTTCTGTTTTAAGTTCCATGAGTTCGTACCATGTTCATTTGCCTCCTTAAATAAAGGCATCACATTGGCTTTAGACTATAGAGAGACAGTATTTTAAGATTAAAAAGAATGGTCTTGTCAACACTACAATACGTTCCTGAAGAGCCTTTCAATGTATACCATCAGGACCAAGTGCTTTGTCATTCTTAATTGTGCCCAGTCTCCCAATGACCTCTTCTTATGTTAACTATAACCTATAATGATATTTATGTAGTTGTTGATGCTCTTCTACCTTTGCTTGATCCATGGTGTATACAGCTGAAGAGAATGTTTTAAGAAGAGGAGCCTTTTCCTCATCCTCACTAATTAACTCACCCAACTAATTTTTTCATAGATCCTATGTACTCCCTCTCTTTTTTTTTTTTTTTTTTTTTTTTTTTACGATATATTTATTAAATGTTTAACAATAAGCAAAATAGATACATATTCAAGTTAAAGTCTAATACAATAAGCAAAAGACGTACAGGTGCACTCCCCTCTTAAGCGTTTTTGTTATTTATGTGTATGAAAAACTTATGGATCATTCTTACTCCCCTTTGCAATTCACATTTCATTTTTTTATTTTTGTTAACCTAATTGCCATTTTGAAATCATTGTTGCACCCTTTGAATAAAAAAAAAATCTGTTCCTTCAGCTTAAAATGTCTAAATGTCTTTTTTTCCTTGCCATTTCCTTCTTTATATATTTATAATAATTAACCACACTGGTTGTGATCTACACTTTTGTTAACATCTTTTCCTCAAGGGTTTACACTATTAGATATATTTGTATAACCTAGATTTCAATTCTGACCATTTTCCTCAGTATTTATTTGCTTTTAATAATTCTTGTCAGCCTGTATTGCACTGATGCTGATAACACTTTGAAGTTAGCCTTTTTAAAATGTAAAGTCTTGATTGAACCTATACAGTTTTGCTTCTTAACCCATCGAGTGCCAGAGGGGTACACAATGCATTCCACCTAAAGGGTTAAAACTGATCTTAAATGAAACCATGTTCTGAGCATGGTTTCACAAATGATTATCTACTTGAACAACGGACACATTGCCTATTTATCACTAGGATCAAACAAAGGATATTTCTGGTTGGCACTTCCACCAGCAATGACATGTAGCTGTCCCTGAGCATGCACACAATAAACTTGCTTCCCTTAGCAGTCAGACAGGTCTCATTACTCTGGTTTATATCTGGATAGTTAACTTATTCTATAATTATCACATGCCCAAGATTTACAGATTTTTTTTCATTTGCAGTAACAGTTGGGCCTAATCATTCTCAGAAACATTTGGTGATTTATAGCATTCCTACCAAATATTTTTTAATTCTAACCCTTTATGCCACAAACACCACTACGATTTCCACAATCACTCTTCCATTCCTTTACACAGATTCAAAATATTGGCAACAACTGGTGATTTGATTGGAGATCTTCACAGGGCTTCAGTGTACTTTATGCTACCTGCCAAGCTCAATTCTTGTAAATACATTTAACAGAAATACTTATCTTTTTCTTGGCACTATCCTGCCAAACCCACATGAATTTTTGGCAATATCCCAGGTATTTTCTTCATCACAGGTGTACGTAGCAGTCGATAACGAAAGAACACTTAGATAACTTAAAAAAAAAAAAAAAAAAAAAAAAAGCCTGAAATAAATAGAATCTAGAGCAGATTATGTCTGTTTGGAAAGTGAAGTGGTATTGCTCCAAAAAGTAGTAACTTTCTGTCAACAAAAGTTTAATGTTTTATAGAAGACAACATTCTGTTAATTGGCAAAACATGTTAAAATGCTCCAAAGGCAATTTAAAAAATCAAAGCATGTACACAATTGTGTAGAAAACACATAAGAAACTGATAGTAATTTGGAAAACTCACAATAGTACACCCTAAGCTTGTAATCCAGGAGTAAGCAAGATACAGTGCAAGTACTGAATTTATTGTGTATTGCCTGACAACAGTTCCACTATACTGACAAACTAATGGCCCCTATTTAAAACCAGTAAGCACCCACATGGAGGATTCTAAGTGCATAAAGTAAGTGACATTTGGCTGCAATTGCTGGTGACAAGTGCCTTCATTGGCAGGCTGTTGCTTAGTGTGGGTGCAATATGTAGATATCAAGCACACATCTAGTCATTTCATCTTTGGGTACTGTTAAGGGAAGATACTACTATCAACCAAAGTATAAAGCAAAGTATATGTCCAGATGAATGCAAAACTCATTATCAGTATGTTAACGAACCAATAAATATTCTTATTTAGAAATTAGATGTAGTTAGACCACTCTGTCGTGTGGCTCAATATGGGTGGGCAGCATTATATCAGTCACAGCAGTAACTATAAATGTTGCAGGGAGTATAGTGGTTAAAGGGCATGGGTTCTTAAGATGCCCTGCACATTTCTCATGAACTACTACTATCAGAACAAATTTCAAATTGTAAGCTCACAGCAAGCTACAGCTCGGATATCATCACATATACCAACCAATGAGATCTGATAGCAGAGCCCTTGCTTAAGACCATTGACCAAACAAAGACTCTGTTGCTTGCTTTGTAGAGAGTGACCATCTGGACAGTAGGAAATGTCATGGCCATAGTAGATGTTCTGTGTGTTCTACACATGATCCTTGTCCATGAAGGATGTAAAGAGCAGTACACAGGCAAGTAGCACCAGAGACTAGCACCAAGCCAAAGGTAGGAGGCATTAATGTGGGTTTGTACGAATCTCTTTATTCATCAGTAATTGGAAATTGTGTGTCACAGTGTAAATGTGTGTATTGTGTATAGTTGGCAGAATTGCAGCCTTTAGGCCATGCATCCAAGCACCACTAGAAGTTGAGTCACACAGATTTTTAAAGACCAGAAACACTAGAAATAAGCATAAAAAGACAGTAGAAAAAGTGAAATATAGCTGATGTAAGAGGTAAGCGCTGGCAAATGAAAGTTAGGTCGCTGGTGGACTAGCTTATACTGAATGTCTGAGTGGAGCCACAATATTCTTGAAGATCCTACAGTATATCCCAGGACTGATCAGGAAAACACTGCACTGACAACATGAGCTGTCGAGCATCCATAATAGCTTAGTGAGCAGAGCTGCTACCTCAAGTCAGCAGTCCCAGTTTGTTTTTTAAAGACTATATGTGCCAGTGATTCTATACATACACTCTGCCTGTCACTGAGTTTGCAAGTGCATGTGAATGTGTTGTGTGCCATTGTTCAAATGTGTGTTTAGTATATGTATCAAAGAGTGCCTTCCACAGTTAGTGAAGTGGCCCCAACTGGGAAATTCTTACCCACTCTGATCAAAATAATTTTTTAAATAAATGTATACAGTTGAGATAAAGAAACTAGCCAGATTAGATGTTAAAAAGGGCAGTACAGCAATATTTAACATAGTAAATAAGCCTGTCAACAAACTAGAAGAGAGTGCCTGATGAAAGGACACGGATTGTGCTGTACACATCCAAAACTTGGCATAGTGGGTATAGACAGCACTGCTGAGGTAACATCCAAAAAGGCTCCCTAAGAAGTTTTCTACTCTGATTAAAGGAAAACCCAGGATAGGCTTAAATGTGTTGTCATTTGCCTCAACTGTATTGCCTCAACTGAGAGACGTAAATCTACCCAACACTGCTCCTGCTCATAAATATTTCACACTTCTGGTTTCAGCTTTCCCTTCTCTCAGATACAAGGATCCTTAAGGAATTTCATTTAAAATGTTTACTATACTTAAAAGCTGCTGCAACGTATGCATAACTGTACTCGTCCCACTCCACAACTTGCTATCCCCATCTTTTACTACTACTACTCTGTTATTAGTCATTATTTCAACAGTAACTCACCCCTTCTGTTTGGTACCATATGCATGACTTAGTCCTTATCTTGTGTGCTTGATGGAGAAGGAAAATAAATTATGAGACAACTTTCTTTACAGTAGCAACATGTCAGGCGTTTTCTCCAGTGGAAGGAGGTAGTACACACAATCAAAAGGACCAAATAAAGATGTAGCTCAGGAAAAGTGTATGCACAGATAATGAAAGCTCTGGCCTGTTTGTATAGTAAAAGTGTAGCGATCTAGGGCTCAATACTATTCTCACCGGTAAAAATAAAAACTGGCGATGGTGGTTTTGAAAGCACAGTTTGGTGTTCGTTTAACTGTGCTGTCAAAAATCACTGAGGTGTAAAAATGCCTAAGACAATATTTGCACCCACTGGACATAATAAAAAAGTTGTTGAATTTGGCATTCTAATACATGCAGGGGCTTCAATACACATTAAGGGACTCACACTTTTTTTGGTGAAAAAATTGCACCAAAGGTAGATGCTGTGTTCCTAACGTGCGTTGAAAACCACCAACATGTATTAGAAAAGTGGTTTCCAACACACACACGCGTGGTTAGCGATCCCTACACTAGTCACATGTGGATCCAAGGAACTATAAATGTGATTAAAAACAAATATTAACCCTATGAGTGCCAGTGGGGTATGCAACTCATTACAGTGCTTCATCCCCCACTAGCAGTCACAGGGTTAATCCCCCTAATGTTAACAACATCCCCTGAAAAGAAACACTTACCTGTAGTCCTGATGTTCAGTTTTACCAGTAGGCAAAGACTCAAACTACTGGTCTGTACTTCAGCTGAACAGCACAGTTACCTCACTTGTGAGGGAAAGTGAAGGCTCTTGATGGTCCATAAGTCAAAGGACCTTCCTCTGAAAGTAGGCCCTTGGAGAAACCCACATTTTACATGTATTAAAGTGACCCTGACTGTGCACAAGTATAAAAAAGAAAATTCCAGTCTGGCTCTAATCTAAAAAGAAACAAAAAGCAAAACAAAGGGCACCCCAGTAGTGCCCATTAAACTTTTAGGAACCAATATAACTAATGATAAAAATGGTACTCATCAGGCTAAAATGACGTTTCGCGGCACACAGACCGCTTTATCAAATGAATTGACTTAGCATCAAAATAGTCTTTGTATTTTGATCTAAACCAATTCATTTGATAAAGCGGTCTGCGTGCCGCGAAACGTCATTTTAGCCTGAAAATTGGCTTTGTTTTTAAATCTATATGTATTTTATATACAAATACATTTTCTGAAGACTGAGCCTGGAGCAGCTGTTTGATTGTTTCTGGTACCCTCTACATCCATTTTGTGAATATTTCCTGTGATGAATACTGAGCTGGGACAGGTAGAATTTCCCTGCATGTGTCTTTGCTGGTTTTGACGTATGCCATATACCAGCCACTTCAAAGTGTGAGTACCATTTTTATCATTAGTTATATAGGTGCCTAAAAGTTTAATGGGCACTATTGGGGCGCCCTTTGTTTGCTTTTTGTTTCTTCTATATACTTCCGGGCTTTTGGCTGGATGACCTAAAGGAGCAGCCCAATTCATTTCTAAAGTCCAAGATCTCTGGTGTACTGGTGCGGGGGCAGTCGAATAAAATCCCACCAGCCTGATATTTCAGTGGGCACAAAAGTGCTACACTGGGCACTATAAAGTGCAAGTACAATTGATTGGGATTCAAGGGAAGGGTGAAATTTTAACTGAAGATATTACACTAGGAGCACCTTCTTTGTGTTCTTTTTTCTGATCTAAAAAGGGATAAACAAGTGTTCTTCCTTAAATTCCAAAAAGTACAGTTAATATATTTAAAATTAAAATGCTGTTACCCTACCTTTACTTATAACAAAATCTTGATGAGTTTACAAAAGCATTTGGATTTAAAATCCTGTTTCATTTTAAAAAGAAAAAGGCTGTTATGGTTGTAGAACAGGATTAATCTCTAGTGACACAGTCTGTGACAGGTAAAAATAGGACCAGTAGTTCTATTCATGTGGATATAGTTTTTCTCCAGGAAACGCATTTCCGTTCTGCAAAGGTCCCTAAATATTGGGATAGACGCTATCATATGCACTTCCATTCTTCAGGGTCCTGTAAACGAAATGGTGTCTCCATTCTGATTTGTAACTCTGTGGGATTTCAGGTTACGAAGGTGTCCCGTGACACTGCTGGTCGCTATTTACTGGTACAAGGTGATGTCCAGGGTTCCCCCTTAGCTCTCTTGAATGTGTATGCCCCCACTGAGCCTGATGCCGGTTTCTACTTGGAGATTTCCGCTCTTCTTGATCGGGTCTCAACGTTCTGATCCTCCTCCTGGCCGGGGTTTGCCCCAGAAGTCGAGACTACTTACTACCCTTCTGCATTCTCACTCCTTACATGACTGTTGGAGGCTACTGTTTTCTACCACTAGGCATTATATGTTCTTTTCTCACCCCCATGGACATTATTCCCGGATCGATTATATCTTTGCTAATCAATCTTTGACGGACGGGTTATGCTCAGCCAGGATTCATGATCTGACTTGGTCGCATCACACTGAATGTTCCTTCTCTAGTCTGTCCGACTCACACAGTACGTCGTTGTGGCGATTCAACTAATCTTTGCTGCTTGACCCTGAAATCCGGGCGGACGTGCTACAGTCTCTGAATGAATACTTTGAAATCAATGCCTCCCGTGATATTGCAATTGGTACTCTGTGGATGGCTCATGAGGCCGTCATGAGAGGCAAACTCATTGCGACCGCTTCTCGTCTGAAGAAAACTAGAGAGGCTGAGCGCCAACGGCTCTCTGCTTTGTTTCATGATGCTGAACAGGCACATAAAACTGATCCCATGGCTTCTAATTTGCTTCACCTCACCAATATAAGAGGTGAATACAATCTTCTGCTGTGCCGGGAGGTGCTTAGAGCCTTGCAGTGGACCTGTGAGCTATACTTTGAAAAATGCGACAAACCTGAAGCTATGCTAGCGGCCAAACTTTGGCAGCAAATTGACTTTCGTACTATTCAGTCGATTACACCCCATAACGGAGCTATTACTTACAACACTGCAGAAATTGCATCAGCTTTTGCAGAGTTCTATGGTGCACTTTATGGCGGCCGTAAGGTACAACACTCCCCGGTAACTCAGTCTCGGCTCCGGGATTTCTTACGTTCTTGTTATTTAGCTACCCTGTCTCCAGAGGTCTTGCACTCTCTAAACACCCCCATTTCTAGCGTAGAAATAGCAGCAGCTCTGAAGACCTTTAAATCTTCCAAAACCCCTGGCCCAGATGGCTATACGGCGGCTTACTTTAAATCTTTCAGAACACCCTTCTTCCTTATCTCACTATGCTGTATAATTCCTTTATGCAGGGTGACGCACCACCGGCCAAGATGTTGCTGGCACATATCAGACATTCCAAAAGGGGGTAAGGACCAGAATTCTTGTGCGAGTTATCGCCTGATCTCGCTCAATAATTTTGATGTGAAACTATTCTCCAAACTTTTAGCTCTACATATGTCTGGACTTCTCCCTGATCTGGTACACCCAGATAAAGTGGGCTTTATTCAGGGTAGGGAGGTGCCGGATAATGTCCGTCGAGTGATTAATCTGGTTCAGCAGGCTGGAACTCGCTCGGTTCCAATGATGCTTCTCTCGTTGGACACCAAAAAGGCCTTTGATAGGATTGACTGGGAATACATGTGGACGGTGTTGGATTCTTTTGGCTTTTCAGGTCCTATTTGTCAGGGCATTATGTCCCTCTATGCTGTCCCAACTGTGGCGGTTTCGGTGGCTGGTCACACATCTGCTACCTTTCCTATCCGTAGCGGGACTCGACAGGGATGTCCTCTCTCGCCCCTGCATTATGTATAGAACCTCTGGCATCTTTCTCTGGGTTTAAAGTGAACCATTCCAAATGTGAGGCTCTGAATGTTTCTCTGCCGTTGCACAAATTATTGAACTTAAATGTCGATTTCCGTTGGTGTACAGCTTCCCTGACCTCCCTTGGTGTTAACCTTACGGCATCTTATTCTTCCTTTTATAAAGCAATTTTTACTCCTTTGCTTAAATCGCTTCATGGAGACTTGACCAAATGGCAGGGTTACCGCATCTCCTGGTTTAGCAGGATCTATGCTGTTAAAATGACCTTACTGCCTAAGCTTTTATATTTGTTTTGCTCGCTAGCTATCCCCTTTCCGCCTCGAGAACTTCAGGCCCTCCAATAGCACATCTTGCGTTTTATTAGGGATTCAAGACATCTTCGCCTTGGATCTAGTTTACTTTATCAATTTCGCCATGCGGGGGAGGGGGTTGTCGGTTCCACATTTATGGTCCTACTATAAGGCCACACAATTTGCAAAAGCAATTCAACCACATCTTCGTGGTCGTACGCCTCGCTGGTTACTTGGAGACGATGTTGTGTGGTTCTCCCCCTGCTGCTGCATTACTGTGGATACCGTCTTTACCATAGGTTTCAAATTTACAGCAGCCCTAAGCTCTCTCTCTTGTTGACACTTTGACGTAGATATCGGTAAAAATATTGGTTGTCCTTACCCATAACGAAGATGGGTTCTTTGCTGTATAACCCGGATTTCCCTCCAGGTCAGGTTCCAACTCAGTTTAAGTGGTGGAGTGCTAAGGGCATTGTGAGTGTGTCGGACCTGTTCTTTGTGAATACCCCTCTTTCTTGGGAGCAATTTCGGGAAAAACACAGCGCACCCCCCTGGCGAATTATTTTGCTTTGCTCAGGCTAGGCATTTTGCTCTCTCCTACTGCAAGAATTCCCATCCCCCTGCCAGGACACTCTGAGCATTTATGCTCTTCCCCCCCAATCCAGTCGCAGTGCTATATCCAAAATTTACGCTCATATAATTTCAGTTCTACATTCATTGCCTCCTCCTTACCGTGCTATATGGGAATCTGACCTGGGTGAGGTCTTGGAACCTGAGGAATGGAACAACATTACGTTCAATACTGGTAGCTTGACCCCCTGTACTTATCACGGTCCCCGTGATCCCCTGTCAATCTCTGGGATGGTACCTGTGCATTGGAGCAGGCTGATTGGCCCGCCCAGGATGTTCCTTTATATACTGGGCCTATGACATCTGTCAGATGCCCTTTTGTGGTGTTCCTGAGCTTGCACCTTCTTGCTGTGTTCCTGCGTTCCTGTGTACCGACTAGGCTCGTCTGACCATTCTCTGTTCCTGCTCCGTGATTTGATCCGGTTTTGGCTGACGTCCCTGCTACGTGTTTGACCCGGCTTTGGCTGACGTTCCTGCTCCGTGTTTGACCCGGCTTTGGCTGATGTTCCTGCTCCGTGATTCGACCAGGCTTTGGCTGACGTTGCTGCTCTGTGATTCGACCCAGCTTTGGCTGACGTTCCTGCTCCGTGATTCAACCCAGTTCTGGCTGATGATCCTGCTCCGTGATTGACCCGGCATTGGCTGACGTTCCTGATTCGTGATTGACCCGGTTCCGGCTGAAGCTTCCTGCTCTACATTTGCATCCTGTGTTCCTGTGTATTCCGATCGCCTACCAGCGACATTCTGAACTGTGCTTAGTAGTGCTCTGTCTAATCACTTCTCTGCTGAGCTGTGCTGTGGCCTCCGTTACTGAGCTGTTGTAGCCTTGCTGAGCTGTAGTCTCCGTGTCTGAACCTGCCCTATACCTTGCTCTGTGAGTTGCCTCCATTATTGAGCCTACCTCGGTACACTTGCCAAGCCGGTGCGATCCATCCGAGCCAATTAACACTTACTGAGCCATGCCTTTGTGACCTAGCCAATCTGTTTACACAAGCAGAGCAATTTCCATTCCGGTACGTGGGCTGTACCGTGGTTGCACCTCCCGGTTTGCTCTTGCAGTTTGTTGTTCCGTGACAGCACCGGAAGGGTGTCTCGGCTCTGGTCTATTGCTCAGTGTGTTTCGCTATCTACCGCACTACCTGTGCGGGGCTCGTTATTGCTTGTGCAGTGTTGATTCAGACTAGCACCCAGTGGGTGGCCTGGCTCTCCTCTTCGTTGGCACGCAGGGTTACTTCCAGTTGCGAGTGCTAAGGGCATTTCAGGATCTGTTCCTTTGCTCCAGCAGTGGCTGTCATCCATCAAACTCCTCTAAGGAGGTAATCGCTCAGCTCTGGTTAGATCTGTGCTGTCTACTTGGGCGTCCTACTATACAGCTATCTGAGAGTGATTCTGTTCAGACCTACTACATATGTCTGTAGCACCATCAAGAGACTTATAGGTTCATCTGGGCGTTGGCTATTACCATCACAGAGACTGATCAGTGGTTTTCGTATTAACCCTTGTTCATTCATATATTCTGACCATTATAGTCTGGTTATACGTATTTGATCCTGTCTATTGTCATTACTGTTTATGCCTGTCCTGGTGCTATACCTTGTTTTTATTTCAATAAAACTGTGTTTTTACTTAAACCCCGTCTGAGTGTCAGAAAACCGTAACAGTACTTTAGTGAGGGAAAATGCTTATAAGGCCTTAGCTAGATGGTACTATGGCCCGGTTTGTCTGCATCTCATTTTTCCTACTACGACTCAATTGTGCTTTTGTGGCTGTGGTCAGGAGAGCACTTATTTGCACATGTGGTGGTCCTGCCCCTCAATGTATGACCTGTGGACTTATGTGTTTCAGCTCTTGAGCTCGGCCTTGGGGACCATTGTGTCTCCTGACCCGTGGACAGCCCTGCTAAACAGGTCTTCCTGTACCCCTAGCCTTTACCGATCTGCTAATAAGCTGGTTGTTAGGGTCTGTGCGATGGCTCGTTGTCACATTGCTCAATATTGGAAATCCATTTCACTGAGCCAAGCTCCTTTGGACGTCCACATTTGGAGGTTACTTAGAACAAAGAAGTTGATTGCGTACCTTCACAATACTTCATCTACTTATCTGCAGATCTGGTCTCCTTGGGTAGACGCGGTGCCCCCCCCCCGAGCTTCACCAAGATTTACTTACTTTAATAGTTAGAGTAGGATACCCTTCTGTGCGGATGTGTGAGTGGCTCCCCCCCCCACCACCTTTTTTTTCTTCTATTCTTTCTACGTCTTTCTTTTCTGGCTGGTGACCCGTTGGCACGAATTTGGTCAAATGCTGTGATGTAGGCTACCATTTTGTGTTGCTTTGTTTGCCATTCTTTGTTCCAATGGTTTTTGTCCCTTGTTCCCTTTTTTCTTTTCTGTGTCCCTTGTTACTTTACAGAAAAAAAAAAAAAAAAAAAAAAAAAAAAAAAAAAAGGACCAGTGGGCCATTAAAATCTACTGTTCCACAAGAAAATCATTGAATGAACTTAAAAATTTTCTGCCTGAATGGGGAACATCAGTGATATTTTTTCCAGGTCTGAAGACAAGCATCTGCCAACAGATAGGAGATAAGTGGGCATGTTTCCGTCCCATAAGAACCGCTTTGATCCTTGCCGATGCGCTGGTACACGTGACCTGTTGCATGTATCGGTGCACCACTTTGGGGTCTGAAAAAGATTGCTCCAGTCTTGGAGCGGTCAATTTTAGGCCTAATTTTTACTTACATCGCTCCCGGTGGAGCGCTGTAAGTAGTATGTGACGTACTATGACCGTCATCGGTCCTTAAGTATGTAAGGACCATAACAGTCATAGTATGTCATGTAGTCCTTAAGGGGGTAAGCCTTTGGGTGCCAAAGGGGTATGCAAAGCAAAGTGTTGTGTACCCCTCTGACACTCTTTAAGGGTTAAACAGAAAAATGATGCGTGCTTCAGAGTACTGCAAACTGTGTTGTGCCACACACCCTAATTAGGAACTAATGACATCTGATAAATCTTACAGTAAAGTGTTTTCATAGCAGCCTTCAAGCAAATAAATTAAAATTAGTCATTTAGTAATCCATTGCTTTGTTTCACAGAGCATTATTCCCACAGCATTTTAACATTTTGAGTGCCAGAAAGGGGAATACTGCACTGTTCTCCAATGTTCAGGACACAGTACTGGCACTGAAAAGGTTTGAAAATACAATTACCAGAAAAAAAAGTTGTTTTTCCCCTTTACCTTTTGAATTGATTAAGTCACAGTTCATTTATATCACACAAGTCCTATGTATTGATCCAGTGACAAATATGCTCTGTGTCCAGCAACTGACACCTGAACCTCTACTAAAAAGACTTCCATGATAAGACTAAACAACAAAAAGGAAACAGTGGCTTTTAGAACTAAAACCCAGGGGAAATTATTGACCAAATACTGACTCTCAGGCCTAACAAAGAGGCATATTAATGATGGCACCAGGAATATATATGCGGTACAACAAACCAATGTTTTTCACAATTTAATGAATAATAAGGTGTCTGCAGTTAAGATACCAACCCATTATAATATAAATATTTTATATATTATATATACACACACACACACACACATATATATTATATACACAGTGCCTTGCAAAAGTATTCACCCCCTTTGGTCATTTCCCAGCTTTTTTCTGTTCCAATAATCAATTCTATTAATTGTAAGGAACAATTTGTTAATATACTATTCCATTTTTCTAAAGCAAACCAAATTGGAGGCTGGAATAAGGGGACTTTGCAATCATTATGGGACAATTTTTTTAGTTATATACATATGAACATGTGTAATCTCTCACCAAGTTTGTGTCTGTTTTGTCATACATTTAATTATATCTTTAAATAAGGCATTTATGTCTTCCGATGTAGCTGCTAATTCTGCAATAGTGTTACCAGTGACTGGATTGAATAGTTTAGCAGCCTCAGACCACCAATCAAAGAAATTAATGAGCATAGAAAGGAACCCTGCCATACTAGTTGTGTATGTATGGACAGGAAGCATTAACAAGTTTATTGCACTGCAGATTTTTAAATATTTAAACACCTAAGAAAAGTGATTGTTGATCCACATGGTAGCAGCTATGTTTTATAGCCAGCCATCCTGGTTTCAGAGAAGAAATCAGTTCAGTGCTATTTTTATCTATGTTACCATTGTCCTGTGTTAGTGAAATGTTAACAGGTACAAACTTAACTTTTATTAGTCAAACATTAATAATCCTTGAGATTTAGTGTAATATATATGTCTTAAAATCATCTTAGCATATATAGGCTCCCAAACTGAGGCAATATTATTTAAAGTTGCAGTTTCATAGGCCACTAAAGGACTAGAAAAATCCTTGGAGCTTAATAATAGTTCTGAGTACTAATTTACCTCCTGGTTTGAAGCATCAAACATGGTATACATCCCTAAAGCACATCAGTAATACAGAAATAAGTCTGTGAAACATTGAAAGAATGTCAGGGAGCAGAATATAAAGTGTAGTCCATAAATATTTGGACATTGACAAATTTTATTGTTTTGTATTGTTTAAATGGAACAATGATTAAGAGGATAACGTACAGTCTACCAACTTTAATTTGAAGGTATTTACATCCATAAACCATGTAGGTATTACAGCCCTTTTTCACATAGTCCCTCCAGTTTAGGAGACCAAAAGTAAATGGAAAATTGGCTGATCATCTGTTTCTTAGCCAGTAATATTACATAATTAGTTAATGTACAAGAGAGCTAACAAAAGGTCTAGAGGTGATTCTAGGTTTGGCATTTTGAGTCTTTTACTGCTGTCTCTCAACATGTGGAACAAAGAAGTGTCAAGGCCAATAAAGCAGCCTATCATAAATGTGAAAAACCTAAATAAATTGATCAGAGACATAGCTAAAACATTATTTGTGTCAAAATCAACTTTGTAGTTAATCTGAGCAATACCAAATGACCATCGAAGAGCACTGTAATGAATGACCAAAGAATAACTGCCGTTGTGAAGAAAAACACCTTTTTAACGGTCAAAAAAAAAATCAAGAATACTCTTGAAGACGTAGGCACAGAAATGCGAGAGAGTACCATAAAGAGAAGATTATACCACATAACGACAAAGGGTTTACCACATGATAAAACCCACAAGAACAGAAAGGCCAGGATCCCTTCCTCAATACCAAATTCGATGGCTCATCCAGGATTGCGTCTTTTTTGACTGAGGCTGGTAGACTTTGACCCCTGGGGGAAATTCTGATGCCTCGTCCCCCAACGATGCTTGATTGGTTTCAGTATGCCCAGTTGGGACACTTCTTCCGTAACTTACCTCAACCTCACAACCTTCTTCGGCCTACAACGCCCTTTGAGAACCTATACACGGGGGATGCTTTCCCTCCCCATGGTATTTCTCTCCTATACCATTTACTATTAGACTCTGGCACAACACCTCTTTCTTGTCTTTTGTTGGGAAATGGGACTCTGCCCTCCAGATTTCGCTGAGCGAGGGGCAATGGGAGAAGATCTTTACCTTGACTCACAAGTGTTCCTTGAATAATAGAATCCAGGAAATGTCATAGAAATTGCTCTCCCAATGGTATCCCAACACCGGCCCTCCTGCATTCTTTTTCCCCCACGACGCCTGATGTTTGCTGGAGATGTGGCGAGTTCCCTGGCACTCTGCTTCACATCTAATGGGATTGTCCCCTTATTTCCCCCTTTTGGAAGGAGGTCTATTCCATTTTGGTGAAGTTCATGGATTCCCCTCCTCCCTTTCTTCCTGCTCCACTTCTTCTGCACCACACCACTATGTTCATACCACAGTACAAGAAATATGTGGTTCGACATTTGTTAAACGAAGCCAAGGCGCTTATCCCCTTGCATTGGGGCAAACCTTTGCCCCAGACTATTCGGGAGTGGGCTGCACAAGTGGAGAACATACGGAATATCGAGGACCTTGTCCTTACAGCAGATGGGCGTTCAGACCAATATACAGCTACCTGGTTGGCGTGGATGCAATTCCTGGAGGATCCGGGGAAGCAGTCCCTCTTGGGGCGCCGCTGGTCGGTAACCAAAGGGACTACCTTTAATGCCTAGATTCCCCACCTCCCCTTGTCATCAAAGTAATTAAGTGTTGATCCTTCAATAAACATTGCTCCCCCTCCATCACCCCACATCCTTAGCACAGTGATGGGGTAACAGCTATGCAGGCACAATTTCATTCACCACAATCATCCAGATTTCAAGAATTTTCATTCCACAAACATATGGACTAAATGGCCTTCATTGTGGTAGATATTTGAGCTAGTTCATGTGAGATCCCTGCTCTCTTTAGAACATTGCTGCACAACAATGATTAAACAATGGTTTGGGCATAAGAAAAATGAGAGGCTGATGTTTTACATTTAGCGACACAAACTTGTTTAAGCAAAAGATCTTGGGAAGCAGGATGTATCTCCTGAAAACGATGTAAATTGGCAAAGCAAGAAAATTATTTCAGTGTGTCCCTGGGGGCATTTAAATGGAAAAACTTTTGCCAAAACCTGGATCACAAGCATGCAAGCCAAATGTATTTTTAACAGCAAGATGTCCTTCCAAAACCAGAATGTCTCTAAAGTCATTTCGAATAACCACATGCACTTCTCTGTGTATGTGAGAGTAGTGAGGATGAAGACAAGATTGCATCAATGTCACATGCGCAGCAACCAGAAGCTGATTAAGCTAAACATCGCAGATGCTTATTTAGGATGCTAATGAAGTCTAATAGAATTATGCGGACATCATTGCATAAAAAAGTATAGTATTCTCTTTGGAGCAAGAACTGCCAACAAGAGAAATTGAATAAACCATGTTTGCAATATAACAACATGTTATGTTTCTGCCCAGTGCTACAGATCTAATGAATCATACTTGTACAGACATTACAGAAGAAGGTATTAACATACTGCTACTAGCAAGTTCTCTAAATTGGTGTTCTGGGCCATATTCAGGAAACCAGAGAGATTAAATTTTGGTGCAAACAAAAGGCACCATATGGGAAAATTCCCATTGAGTTAAATTGTATGTTTAACCCCTTGAATGCTAGCATTCCAGGGTTTAAAGTCCCTGTTAAGGCAATACAATGTTGGGGAATTTGCATTTGTTCCCTATGGAACAGTGCCCTAGAACTGCACCTCTTTAGCATCATGAATATGGCACTTCTTGGGAATAGGTGAAATGGGGCTTAGCAGGATATTAGTCAATTCAGAGATATTATTTATGAATCATGGATTGTTTCCATGTGAGTATGGACCTAAAATGTTTTACACTATAAACCACTCTGAGTGTCCAAAAAAAAAAAAAAATAATAACAAAAAAAATAATAATTTTATATATATATATATAAAGCCAGTCAAGTTTTTTTTTTTTTTTTGTAATGACAAATCTATTTTTAAGTGGTGACACATGTAGCTGGAGAATTTACATTTCTGTGACAAATGTGCAGGAAAAACAGAATAACTCAATGAATATATGTTTACAAAGATGTGACACACTAAGATAGGTGCCATGACACATAAATATGCCTTCCCATGCCTTCTGCAAACTACTGCCCTACTGAGTACACACTTCCAAAGTACATATGGAATTTCTATCATATATACCCTCTACTACAGCCCGTATAACAGTGGTGGGCAATAGGTGCCTCTCAGAGCTTGTCCTGCAGCCTCCAGGTAGTCCTCTAGTAAAGAAGGAAGATAAGAAATTCCCTCTATCACATCACATATACATCCTATTCTCACCCCCCCCATAAAAAAAACAAACAAACAAACCACAAAACAAAAACATACATCCTCCTTTTACACTTATACTTTTCTAACTTAACTGTGTGGGTGCTAGAGAGGTACCAGCATTTAGAATTCTACCCATAATTATGGAAGGGCACAGTCAGGCCTTGGCATATCTGGCTACCTATCACTGCCTTATAAATGCTGGGTACAGCGGTCAGCCACTGTGGACCAAGGTCAGGAGGAGCCCATCTGAATGATCAAATGGTGCCTGTGCTGTTTTTCAGTACAAACTGAATCTACTGAGTGTAAATATATATTTTGCATGTTTTAATAAATAGTGGATGAGTGCCTTTTACGATCTAAGTACCAGAGCAGTACAGCAATGTTCTGTGCATCCCCTCAGCACTCATTTAGTATGCACTGTAAGTATATGTTGCCTGTGAATATGATTCAAGGTTTGTGTGCAAAACAAAACATGTTTGACTAATCCTAAAACTGCCTTGACAACAGTACCAGCAGATTATCATTTTCATGTTTCAATATGAATTACTTTGCTGCTCAAATTAGGGGTGTTGCTACATACTGTTCTAGGACCTGAAGCACATGGGGCCGTATTCATCAAGAGAAAGTGGTACAGTTCCACAGCAAACCAAAAGACACTATAGGGTTGAAACGAATTCCCATTGATTTTACTGGGCTATTTAACACATCGGAATGTTTGAGAGGTCGTGTTGGTGACTTATCTAGCATTCAAGTGGTTAAAAGCTCACTGCAAATCAATGTGAATTTGTATTCTCACTTATGGTACAGTTGACTTGCTCCAGAATTGCTCGTCTTTAACTGGACGAATAAGGCCCTTTGTGTCTTGAATAAAGCCATGGATCTTACCGCCAGAGCCAGATTATCCACAAGGCAACAAAGAGAGTGCCTAGGGCCCGTGGAAATGTGAGGGATCTGCTCAAGACACTCAAGCTCTGAATGTAATTGAGTACTTGAGGGCACTTATGCTGCTCTGTTCTTGACGCCATTTCCTGAAGTGTAACTGTCATGAAAGAGCAGTTCCCTGGTCTCCTCCTTACACCATACTTCCAGGATTCACTGTGGTCACCTCAACGCAACCCAGAAGTGGGGGTAAGCGGGAGACCAGGAACTGCTGCACCCTGACACACCTCACACTACAGGAAATAGAGCAAAGAACATAATAACAGATGTGGGCTCCTCCATCTCTACAAGTACAATGGGGCAGGCAGTGTATTTGGGGGCTCTCTGTGACTACCAGTGGAACCAGGCTGGGAGACACACAGTGTATGTGGGGGCTGTACCTACCAAAGGAACCAGAATGGGAGGCAGGAAGGCATCATATGTGGAGGCTGTGAATACCAATGGGGCTGGTAGTCACAGTCACCACATACACTGTCTGCCCGTCAGCATGTTTCCATTGGTAGACGCAGCTCCCACACAAACACCGTCTTCCTCTCAGACTGACTCCACTGGTAGCTACAGACCCCACATACACTGTCTGTCCCCCAGCCTGGTTCCTATGGTAGTCACAGGTCCCATGTACATTGTCTGTCTATCTCCCATCCTGGCTCCATTAGTAGTCACAGTCCTCACATACATTGTCTGTCACTCATAATGGTCCAGTAAACTAGGTTGTGGGTCAGACAACATATGTGGTGCCTCCAGCTGACAGCTGAACAATGCTGGGGGCACAGAATGCGTATGTGGGGATCTGTGACTACTAGTAGAACCAGGCTGGGAGGCAGACAGTATATGTGGGGATCTGTGACTACTAGCAGAACTAGGCTGGGAGGCATATAGTATACGTGGGGATCTGTGACTACTAGTGGAACCAGACTGGGAAGCAGATGGTGCATGTGGGCACTTATGTGCCAAGCATGCTCTTGGAATCACTAGTGTAACCCCATTTCATTTATAAGGCCTGAGGTATCATTAGTGTAGCCCCACTTTAATCCCTTAACGCACGAGGACATACATGTATGTCCAGAGCGGACGTCCCTTAAGGACAGACGACGTACATGCATGTCCTCGGATTCCGGGTCCCCATGCAGCTGCACGGAGGTAAAAATAATAATTAAAAAAAAAAAAAAAAACACCGCGAGCGCCGAGTGCTTGCTGCGTGTGCGTGTGGCTGGTCACTAAGGGGTTAATTGTAAGCTCTATGATATCACATGTGTAGCTCCATTTCAATTGTAAGCTCTATGGAATTACTTGTAGTATCATTTCAATTAGGAGCTTTGAGGTACATTTTATATATATATATATATATATATATTCAAACCCTGGATTGCCAGGGACGTGTCCAGTGCATTGCTTTGCAATACTTTGGTGACATCTTTGGCATTCAAGGGGTTAAAAGATTCATTTTTGTCTTCCATTAAGCTGATAGGAGTACTTCCAACCACAAGTACATACATAATTTTAACTTCAGAATTGTATTCCTTGACCAGCATCCTCTGCAATGAGTATTGGTCACAAACTTGCTTCTTCGTTCCCACAACTCACTATAAATAGTGTACTGGGAGCATCAAAAGAAACTAGCCAATGTTCAATGTTTCATACAGTGTCAAACATTGGCCATGAGTCTACTTTAATCGTCATCCTCTCCCCACCCTCCCAAACACTACACCTAAAACCCCTTACCCTCCACTACACCTAACATTACCAAACCCCACTCCCCAGTCCTAACACTAATTTATGCCCCCTCCCCAAACCTGTTATCAGTAACACACTTACCTTGATATCGGAGATCCAGCAACATCTTCTCTGCCATGGTCCTTCATCTTCTCCCTAAATAAAATGGGCACTGAAACGAAAACCCTAATATCTTACCATTACCATTGTCTATAATAAAGTTAAAGGAAACACCGCCCCATTTTGGTGTTTTTTTTTTTGTTTTTTTTTGTTTTTTTATATTGATGCTCTCATTCGTGATACCTCCAATGAGATGCTGAATGGCTGGGAGGTAGGGTTATACTAAGCTCCTATTCATGCCCTGTGTAACCTAACATCCCAGTCAATGGGAGAGTGGAAACCAATTTGAACAGGAATTGGCCATATAAAAGCCAATCCCTGTTTATATTTACCTCACACTATCTTTGGCAAATTGTTAGTGCCTGTGGCAACTGGATATTAAGGCTTTCTCTTCAGTGCTCATTTGATTTAGGGAGAAGATGCAGGAGGACCAGGGTGGAAAAGATACCACTGGACCTCCAACGCCAATGTAAGTGTGTTACTGGTGGGAGGGAGCATGGGGCATAGGTTAGTGTTAGCAACTTCCTTGGCTAGAACATAATTTTAAATGCACAGCTTATATCAGAGATGCACACCACCACAAGTCTTATTGATTTAAATGGGGCTTTTAACCTCTTCAACGACAGTGAAGCTTTTCAACGCATTAGAGACCTATCTAGCATTCAATCTGTTATATGCCAATTAAGATCAATAGGAATTTTTTTGCCCCATATAACGCAGTTGCTTTTTGCATTTATACATAAGGGCCAATATTTGAAATGTTTTCATGCATTTTCTCCTCTTAGTAACTTGCAAGAGCACAAACACACACATTATTAGAAAGCGCACACATTCTAGAAGCTAGGATTGCTCTTTGCCCCGACATCTGAAGTCCTCTGTGAAATAAGAAGTGGATTCATGCATAGAAAATGTGTGTAGGATGCTGCTTGCCTGCATTCTACGTTCCCATAGAGTTGAGCAATAATGGAGTTGCTTGTCTGTGTATGTTGAAACAAACTTCCAAATATCTTAAGTTATAAAATATTCAACAGTTGAACTTATTATCCTTTCATTTTAAAAACTTATGTACACACAGTGCAGAGACTAATAAAAATAACAAAAAACCCTCATCTAATGGAGTGGTTATTCATTCATTAAACCTTTGAGTGTTCTGCAATGCATTGCGTACCCCTCTGGCACTCAAAGGGTTAAGGACCAGAAGGGTGTGCATCACATTTTGATGCAATGTGTTGCATTCCACACTGATTCTTAAAGGGTTAAACTATTTTCTGCGGACCCCCAGGATTCCCTGCAAATAGGGTTTTTACCGTAAGTTCCAATTTTCCAGGCTGTGACCTCTTTTGGTGGCTTTAAAGTTGGTTTTCCTGGAATTTGAACCACCTGGATTCTAGAAGGGTATCAAATGCATCAAGACATCTCGTGTCCAAGAGGGTAACATATAATGTAAATGTCAGATTCTCGCTGACGTTTTTTCCACTTCTCTTTTTATACTCTGGAAATTTTAAGAAGCTTACCCACACTCGTCACAACTTGCAAATGTGTTTCCACTGCTGAAGATGCATGCACGTTTATGACTGTGTGAGGGTGACTTCTCAGACTCATCCCCACACAAATAACACTTCGGATCAGAGAGCTACCTGTCTGGAATTAGACAGTGCTCTGTCCACTCTGTTCATTAAAGTGTTAAGATCACCATGAGCAATGAGAAGAGTTTGAGGTTCGGTGGTGGTGCTGCTAACAACTGTCATGTCTGACTGCATGGACAATGCATCCAGGACATTGTCTCTTTAACAAAGGCACAATTTTCAGGGGCCATAAGGATATTCTGGCCATAGTAAGGTAAGTGTGCGCATGTGTGTGTGTGGGGGGGTTATTATTAGGAGTTGTTAGTTCTCATTTTTTTTTGCTAAAAAGTATTACGTTATGTATTATATTCCCTTACCAAATCAAATAATTCATTGTAAGATGGAAAAAACTACAGTCAGAGACTATACCAAAAGTGACTCAATGCGAAGGTACACTTTGTGATGGTGAGTCCATCAGTACTTTCATACACAGGCTTAGATACCATGGATGAATTTACTCTTTGAGTGTCAGAGCGGTATCCAGCGCATTGGGGGGGTTAAAGCACAATAGTTCTAAGCAAAGTTCAGTTCCTTGAGAATGTAAATGACTATATCTGTAGGTCTGGTAATATCAAAACACTAAAATATTTATTAGTTTAGGAATCTAAGACTATGTCTTCACTAGATGTGACATTTTCTTGGTCAGTTCATTACATGAAGGTAATTAAATATTTCCTGCATTTCCAAAGTAATTGCAAAGCAGACAAGCATAAGGTGGCAAACATACCAAAAATAACTTGGGCTTCATCATTAACTTAAAATAATGTTTCTTGTCTCCTGTGACCTTGTTTTTTTTGATCTATGGAATATCACCTAAATGAGTCTTAGGCTATATTCACACTGGCAACATCAACAGAGCAATGGGTCTGCGTGCTGTCACAATGCATAAAACAGAATGAGTATTATATTGGGTTGTTCACACAGAAGGATACCACACATGAACTAGGCCAATACAGATAGCTACAATTTCCCAGGAAATCTGTAACAGTGATGATCTTCATAGCAGCCTACTCAGTCACCATTCAAGTGATGAATGAATGCTTAATGTCCATGTGGGTTGACCAATCATTTTTGGTTAACCTTGACAAGATCCCCAGGAGACAGCAGGGCAAAGCAAACGTAACAAGGGCAGTTTGAACACAGAGGCACAGCAGCCATTTTCTTAGTTGCCCACGTGACCAAATCCTTTGAGTAGGGAATGGCAACATAAATTCTCCAGTACTGGTAACAGTGTATATTTAGGATATCCCTGCTTGATAAAAGATGGATAAAGTGAGTTGACTGTCCCACCTGTAGTCAAAGGCAATGTACTAGAGATTTTTTTGTGAAATTATTTTACCAGGAAGAATACATTGAGATTGTCTCATTTTCAAGTATGTCCTGGACTCATTTTATCTACCTCAGAGGGGTGAAGTGCTGAGCTGACCTTGCTGGGACTAGAACCTGTGACCTTGTGGCTTAAGCAGATTGTACAGCTGGTGCATTAACCAACTGAGACATCTGACTGGATATCTCTCTAGCATTCAGCTGGTTAAAAGCCCCATTTAAATAAATTTTAAGTTTTATTTGTCCCATGCAATACAGTTGATTTGCACAATAATTGTGTAGGTTTTCTTAGCATATCAGCCTCTAAACATTGGATGACTACTGAATGCTCAAAAATATGTGAAAACACATAGCTTAACCATTTTAAATTATTAGGTGGATGTTTAAAGACATGTGGTAGACATGCAGAAACACTTCTGTATAATTTATATCACAGTTGAAATGCTTGAAGCTCAGTGGGTTAAGAGCAGAGCATGTTTTCTTATACAATAGCACATAAGAACTAGTAATTTATCACCGATAAAGAGACATCTACCACAGGTAAATCATCCTCATGTGTTTGACATGCAATGTAAAATCTTAATTAAAATACATTTTCTAACAAGAAGGGAGACTAAGTGGAAGGCAAAGAACAGCTTGAAGTCTTCTCTCAAATTGACAACATAAAATATAAAATTACCCTGCCTACAATGCCTTCTAAGGACCTCTTATCAGGGACTTTAGGAGGGAAAACCTCAAATGCTTTTTAATTTCACTTGTCGATTTACCAAAAACCTGTTCTTATCATAACCTTCAAGATAGCTAAGACACTGCCAAGGACTTTAAAATAAAGAAAATAAAAAATAGGAGTTTGTCTTTCCAAACCACACATTTTAATAAACTGTTTTCTCAGAATGTTATAAATACACAATGTCCTTGAGTGCTAAAACTTAAACAGCCCTGGCAGATGCTTTTATAAACGTAGGTCAATAAAGTAGGACTAACAACCATATTCAGCAAGCTATAAAGAGGGGCAATCTTAGGGCGAACCAACTGCACAATAGGGAACAAATTAAACTTACCTAAATTCTCACTGATTTAAATGGTCATTTGAACACATTGAATGTTTGTGATATCCCCAACATATTGATTCACAATTCATTGAAGACCCCTCTTAACATTCAAGAAGTTAAAAGCCCCATCTAAAACAATTGGGATATTGGGAATTTTCATTTTCCCCTATGATGAAGTTGGTTTATCCCAGAATTGTTCCTTGTTTATTTTTTTACATAAGGCCTTAACCCTTTGAGTGCCAGGGTGGTATCCAACACATTGATTTAATACAGGGTTGTCCAACCCGCAGCTCTCCACTTACTCTTACTCACTCCAAGTCAGTGGTGGATTCCTATATCAGGCAATTGGGTATGCTCGATGGGTTACTCCGCTGTGAGCTGACAGCGTCTTATAAACTGACGTCCCATTCCCTCAGGCCCCTGCAGTAAAGTCTAAGCCCTCAGCTCCCTCCCACATCCAACAACAAGACTGAAGCACTCTGCTCCCTCCCACATCCAAGTGACAACCTTCCACTCCCAAAAACAAGACTGAAGCACTCTGCTCCCTCCCACATCCAAGTGACAACCTTCCACTCCCAACAACCAGACTGAAGCACTCTGCTCCCTCCCACATCCAAGTGACAACCTTCCACTTCCAACAACCAGACTGAAGCACTCTGCTCCCTCCCACATCCAAGTGACAACCTTCCACTCCCAACAACCAGACTGAAGCACTCTGCTCCCTCCCACATCCAAGTGACAACCTTCCACTCCCAACAACAAGGCTGAAGCACTCTGCTCCCTCCCACATCCAAGTGACAACCTTCCACTCCCAACAACCAGACTGAAGCACTCTGCTCCCTCCCACATCCAAGTGACAACCTTCCACTCCCAACAACAAGGCTGAAGCACTCTGCTCCCTCCCACATCCAAGTGACAACCTTCCACTCCCAACAACCAGACTGAAGCACTCTGCTCCCTCCCACATCCAAGTGACAACCTTCCACTCCCAACAACCAGACTGAAGCACTCTGCTCCCTCCCACATCCAAGTGACAACCTTCCACTCCCAACAACAAGACTGAAGCACTCTGCTCCCTCCCACATCCAAGTGACAACCTTCCACTCCCAACAACAAGACTGAAGCACTCTGCTCCCTCCCGCATCCAAGTGACAACCTTCCACTCCCAACAACCAGACTGAAGCACTCTGCTCCCTCCCACATCCAAGTAACAACTTTCCACTCCCAACAACAAGACTGAAGCACTCTGCTCCCTCCCACATCCAAGTAACAACCTTCCACTCCCAACAACAAGACTGAAGCACTCTGCTCCCTCCCACATCCAAGTGACAACCTTCCACTCCCAACAACCAGACTGAAGCACTCTGCTCCCTCCCACATCCAAGTGACAACCTTCCACTCCCAACAACCAGACTGAAGCACTCTGCTCCCTCCCACATCCAAGTGACAACCTTCCACTCCCAACAACCAGACTGAAGCACTCTGCTCCCTCCCACATCCAAGTGACAACCTTCCACTCCCAACAACAAGACTGAAGCACTCTGCTCCCTCCCACATCCAAGTGACAACCTTCCACTCCCAACAACAAGACTGAAGCACTCTGCTCCCTCCCGCATCCAAGTGACAACCTTCCACTCCCAACAACCAGACTGAAGCACTCTGCTCCCTCCCACATCCAAGTAACAACTTTCCACTCCCAACAACAAGACTGAAGCACTCTGCTCCCTCCCACATCCAAGTAACAACCTTCCACTCCCAACAACAAGACTGAAGCACTCTGCTCCCTCCCACATCCAAGTGACAACCTTCCACTCCCAACAACCAGACTGAAGCACTCTGCTCCCTCCCACATCCAAGTGACAACCTTCCACTCCCAACAACAAGACTGAAGCACTCTGCTCCCTCCCACATCCAAGTGACAACCTTCCACTCCCAACAACCAGACTGAAGCACTCTGCTCCCTCCCACATCCAAGTGACAACCTTCCACTCCCAACAACAAGACTGAAGCACTCTGCTCCCTCCCACAACAAATCCCACACCTCCCTGTACCTCCTACAGACCAGAAATAATGTGACATCCATCCTCTCCTTCCCACCATCCATGGCAAAGCCTGAGCTTTTCTTGACCTCACACTGCACAGTACTGATAATGAATGTCACATTTCTCAGGGGGTTAAACTCCAACTGACAAGAGTAAACGACACATTGTATTTACTTTTTTGTTACTACAATACATTTTTGAGCATTCCATGGATTCTTGAATCACCTAACACTGAATGGGTTAACCATGATCAAATATACAAGTATTGTGCAAACAGAAGGAGAATCAACCCCACATAAAACATTATATCCCGGGCACCCGGGAAACATTTGAAAACAAGTGTCTGGTGCTTTGTAAGTCACACCATAGACCTGAGCTTACAAAAAAGACACAAAGAAAGAGCCTGTTTGTTGTGTGTGTGTTCAAGTAGTGGTCTCCACAATCATTACAGTAAGCAGTTTTTTGAACATTTTGTACATTAATATTGCCCTGTAGTGGCCAGATTTCTGATAATTATTCTGTTGTGATTATTACCAGTGGGTAGTGTATATATGGTCCTGTGCCTACCAGTGGACAGTAGAATAAGGCTGGGGAAGCAGACAGGGTATATAGGTGGTTCTGTGAAATAAGGCTGGGGTGTCAATGTGTGGGTTGTTCTGTGACTATGAGAGGAACAGGTCTGGGGTGTAGGAAAGTGTATAAGTGGTTCTGTGACTGCTAGTGAACAGTGGGATAAGGCCAGAGAAGCAGGCAGTGTACATGTGGTTCTGTGGCTACCAGGGAACAGTAGAATAAGGTAGGGGTGACACGCAGTGCATATGTTGGGATATACCCTGAGGGCTTTTTTTTTTATTATTTGTTCCCTATGGAGCAGTTGGATTGCTCCAAAATTGCTTAAGTTTTCTTAGTACCTCAGTCTCCTTGTAGTTTCAGTTTGTGCATACAGAATATTGTATGAGCCAGATATTCTGCATAAAATATGCTGATAATACACTTTTTCTTACTTATGTGTCCATTGGCTTATGGTCATTTTGTTATAGACTTTGGTCAAAAAAGGTTGAGCATCCCTGCTTTAAAAGCTGAATGGAGATAGGTTAAAAAAGTAATCATTTTGTAGCAAAGCAATTGTAGTTAGAGGACAAATAAGAATGTCCATTGCTTTAGATGGGGCCTTTAAATCTTTGAATGCCACAGATAACCCCTTTATACCTGCGAACTCTCTGGATCTGCATTGAAGACTCTAGGTTTCAGAATGAATTACCGGATCTCCAGGGACAGAGCATGATTCTCCAGGGGTGGCGAGTTTCTTCTCCTTTCTACCCCTGTTCCTTCCACTTCTCCTCCTTCCTACCCTATTCCTCCCACTTCCCACCCGTGTTATGATACAAAAACATGCTCAAGCCCAGCCCATCTGGTTAAGCCCCACAAATGGTGTTACTGACTTCCTTTTTTTCAACAGAACATGATCCCTTTCTAGAGCCTCATGATGAGCAAGTTCCCAGTTACAGGTATGCAACACACTGTTATACAATAAAGAAATTAAAAGGTCCATTTACCCACTTAAGAGGTGCGCATGACACTGTTTTGCAATACCTTGCATACCCCTCTGGTCCTTGAGGGGTTAAAGGAACCCTATCACCTACAAAAAAACGTAGTGAATTTGAAAGATCTTTAAAAAAATCACATCTTTGTTGCATTAACCATTTTTATTCAGGAATCTAGTTTACATGTTTAGATGTATATAGATTATGCTAATTAAGGTATGCCATGTAGGCACCTCCTGTCTTAGCCCTACACTACCTCCCCCAATCACGGGCACTGCTAAGCAATAAAGTTCCCATCTCCCCTGGCACTGAAAGTCTTAAGCTTCAGTGCGTCAGAGAGGTAATGTGCGGTAAGACAGGATATCTTAGCATAATGTATAATGTTAAAAAACTCAAACTAGTTTTCTTAAAAAAATGTAAAGAAAAAGGTTAATACAACAATTAGGTGATCTTAAAAGCACTTTCAAAATAACCACTTGTTTCCTTTAAATCAACTGGAATGAGGCACATTTTAATTTGTCCACTGTGATGCAGCTGGTTTGCTCCACAATTTCACCTCTTTAGCTTATTGATGTGCACCTCATATTCTCTGCAGAAGATAGTGGAACAAAATAAGGAACATTTAACTACCTGAACACACAGCAGCAGCTAATATATACATTTTAATTAAGTTTTAAATCCTGATCTAACATTTCTCTGTGTCAGGAGCTTTTTCTGTGTTCTATATGTAAATAGCCAGACGAGAAGTAATATATCAAGAACAAGTGCTCAGGAACAATATGCACTTAGACTGCTTACTAGCACAAAGAACACTCAAGAAACCAGGAACATAATGTATTTCAGGCATTATGCCATTCTGCTGAGTATAAACTGATTAAATGTTTCTGTTTACATTGGCCATAATGCTGGTACAATATATTGGTGTTGCTGAAGCCGATATACTAAGAAAGTAGGGCAATTCTGAAGCGAACAAAATGTACTGTAAGGGGCAAATAAAAATTACCAATGATTTACATGTGGCCAGGGGAGGGCTGGCAACTTGTGGCCTGGGGGGCAAATACAATTATGTGGCCAATTTCTACTATGGTTCCAGCCCACTGTCCTACCCCACCCCCTTTTGTTAATTTTAAAATTGGCATTAATGTTGAGAGGTAAGGCAACTGACGCCATAGAGCTTACAAAATAAATGGGTTAATGCCACTAGAGTAGCTTCATATGGATTGTAGTTCTGTGATATCATTTGTGTAGCTCCATTTCATTTGTAAGCTCAGTGGTATCACTAGGGTAGCTCCGTTTACAGCAGATCCAGAAACAGTTGTTGTGGGAGCACTCACAGCCAGCTGAATACATCAATTGTGAAGCAGATCCACATGAATTGGTATAAAAAAAACTTGCTTTTATTGAAAAATATAAAATACTTCTCGGGACATAAAGCACAAAGAAGAAAAATGACATAGAAAACGTCTTATGCATTTCGTGCTATACAGAGCTTAATCATAGCTCCATTTACAGCAGTAAGAGGGAGATTCAGTGAGGCAGTGGCCCACCAGCCAAGATATATGACCAGCTCAGGGCGCAATTGCCCCTCTGCCCCCCAGGCCAGGCCAGCCCTCCCCTGCATGTGGCATCTAAACCACTGCGTGCTATAGAGGACTCAAATGTACCATTTGAAGACTTCCCATGCATAAAAGTCACATTTAACTTAGTGGCAGTTTGGCAATATTTGTGTCCTCTTTGAAAGGCTGTCCAAGGTCAGTCGTCAACAGCCACCAAGAGGCCAGGATTTTAAGGATTTCCCTGATTAAGCACAGACGTGTTTGTCAAAATGAATGAGACACTGATTATCTTACCAGTGCTTAATCAGGGAAATCCTTAGATTCTGGCATGTTGGTGGCCCTTGAGGACTGAACCCAAGTCCTGCTCTATTGTGTAATTGATTTGGTCCAGAATTGTTCCACTTTTGTCGTTCATGAGTCTCACTGCATGTGCAAGGCCTGCAATGCCTAAAGACACTGTTCCCTGACCTTTTCATAGGATGGACCCAATTGTTATTACAAAAATGAACAGGATCAGTCTAAAACCAAATTATCTATTTATATGAAAATGTGCACACAATCAAAACATCTAGAAACATCCTTAAAGTTTACTTGTGACATGGTTTAGGTGTGAATACCATAGCTGTGCCACTACTTGGGGGCTTGTTTTCTACCACAATAAAGGATGGCTGCAGGAGTACCCCAGGGGCAGCACTGGACTGCTTTGAAACCTAGAGGGTGTGTCATTAATATATACGGTTTCACCAAACTGCTGCAGTGGTTGTCTACCAGCACTGGAAGTAAAGATTATGTACATACCTGGGAACTTTCAAGATGAGCTGACCCTGAGATCTTTGAAATATTAACCCTTAAAGCTTCCCATAATGTAGATTTTATGCGATATGTGCCTGCTTGCTCTAACACAGAGGTGCTCCGGTCCACGTGCGAGGGACCTTTAACATGCTACAGTTTGGATAACTCACTGCCTGAACACAAACAAGACAAGCAGGACATCTCCCACTGTCTTTCTGGTACTAATGGCACCAGTTTAGAGGCTAAGGAAACATTTAATTGGTGAAATTCATATAGTAGGTGACACAGACCTCTCTCACCCTGAGAATTTGGCCCTTCACCCTGAGACCCTGAGATTTGGGTCAAAACCCTGAGTCTCAGGGTCAAACCCTGAGAGTTCCCAGGTATGATTATGTATGCCAGACATCATGGAGCAACAAAGACCAGAGGTTTAGGTGTGAGAGGAGTGAAACACTATTGAGCTCCAGCTTATCTGTTGGCTTAACACAAACCTGGTGTACATCCCAGCGCATGTCGGGTTACTGAGAAGTCCAGACTTGCCTCTGGAAAATGTGAGCAGCTGACCTGTTGTGAGTGTTTGGTGAAGGTGCTGAAAGATTTCTTAAATTCAAATGACTACACTTAGAGACAAGGGCTTTATTCTTCACGTTAAAGAGGTTCAAGTTTAGAAGAAATTGCATAATTATTTAAAGTGCACTTTTAAGCTCCTTAATTGCAGTGAGGTCTACAACGTCTTTGTCCCCTGTGGTGCAGTTGGTTTGCTCCAGAATTGCATCTTTACTAATTACACCTTAAAGGTGCAATTCAACAAGGTAAAGAGGTGCCATTTTTGAGCAAATCTACTGCACAATAAGAGAGAAATTACATTTCATATTCATTTAAACAAGTTTTAACCCCTTAAATGCCAGAGGTCTCCAACGCATTGCCAAGGGGTTAAAATCAATGTAAAATAATTTAAATCAATACACATTTGGGGAATTTCTTTGTCCTCCACGGTTCAGCAAGTCTGACCAAGAGCTGCATCACCCCTCCCGTGCTCTTTTGTTGTTTCGGGTTGGTTTAGAGCAACATTCCAAGAAGGATCCTTATTACACGATATCAAAGAAAACCTACGGCGTGACCAGGAAATTCACTGGTCAATAAGTGTATTTTGTGAACACCTTACAGACAATATTGGATGTTTGGACATTTAATTCATTGAGGCTGATGAACAAAGATGAACTGGATCAATGCCAACACAAACCTATCCGACACAGGGGAAAAATAAAAATTCCCAAAACTGCTATTGATTTAAATGTCTCCAACACATCAAAGTAAATCAATGGGAATGTTTATTTGCCCTCTATGGTGAGACTGCGCCAAAATTGCTCCAGTTCCTCCTGGTACATTAGCCAATTGCACAGTGGATGAAATAGGAAAATATTTAACTTTCCTGATGATCACATGCCAATAACGTCTTGTTTACCTGAACAGTTTCTATTGATTTTAGGACCTAGAGAAGGAGCGAAAACTGGAACAAACTCTACATTGTGCACATATTTGTATTTCTACCCGTAATGCCTGTACTTTACCCTGCCATGGGCTGCAATGTACAATTTCGTTACGATCTTCACTAAGTAAACACAACCAGACATTTATCAGAAAAATAATTAACCCCTTTTGTGGTTTTCATCAGGATTGTTCCAGTTAAAATAACTAAGGTAAAATAGACCATCAGTAAATATGTGATTAACTGGTAAGATTAGGTTAGGGCAGAGGTAAGCAACCTGCAGCTCTCCAGCTCCTATTAGACTACAGCTTTTATCTCCCTAAAAGGATGGCTGGCTGAGGATGATGGAAACTGTAGTGAAGCGGCTGCTGGAGGGTCACAGGTTGCACATGTATGCCTTACACCAGGAGCTCAAAGTTGTCCTCAGGCCACCCCCAACAGTGCAGGGTATCAGGATCCCCTCACATGAACACAGGTGAATAAAACAGTGGGTCAATCATTCTGAAGGAGCCCAAGTTAACGACAGTGACCTATAGGTTTGAGGACAGGCTTGAGAACAAGTGCCTTACACAGCTGTGGCTAACAAGACCCCCCCCCCAAGGATGCTTCTGGACAACATATACCACCATCCTTAAACAACCCCTATTTGCTGACGATCATTTAGAGCAACAACATCTGAGAGCCTCACACTGTTCACCAACTTTTAACCCCTTGAATGCTAGGGAGGTCTCCAGTGAATTGAGTTATGTCATCATGAACTTTATTGTAACACATTGAAGGGCCTTTTGTAGAAACAAAGAGACTAGCAATTCTTTTGCATAACAACTTTGCCAAAGGAGACGGCTAAAAATCTCCCAAATTCCCATTGATTCATATGGGACAAATTGAGAAGCAATGTGTTAGACACATCTATAGCATTCAAGGGGTTATAAATCCAATTGAAAACAATGGGACTCTTATTGCCCCAATGGTACTACCTCTTACTTTCTGCTTAAGGCCTCTAATCATGAGAAGGGTTTCTGGTACTCAGGAGTTAAACACCTTCTTCTTTATAGAGACAACAGATAGCTCAGTGTTACTGAATATTATCCTTGTATGAGCAGCTGTTAAAGTTAAGAGATTATGACAGAAAGAAAAGATCTGGATTTCTAACATTACAAAACAAATATTCAACCAAATATCTAGCAGTCAGCCACAAAAGTTCTGGTCTTCTTACTTTGTCAAACAATATTATACCTTATTGGCCTGTACAAGTAAGTCATATATGTGATTACTTCTCCATTACTGTACTGGGGAAAATGTTGGCAACTAACCTCTTGGAAACTAAAGTTGTGTGCAATGCGCTGCATATCCCAGTGGCCCTCAAAGGGTTACATGAATATCAATAGCTCATATTTTAAGGATATCCTTAATTAAGTGCAAATAAAATGATCAATAGACTGAGTCACTGACTACCCACCGGTGATCAACCAGGGATATCCTGAAAAAGAACTCAGATGTGTCCTGAGGAACAAATGCTGACAATCAACTACATAATAATTTTGTATGAAAGTTAGAGATTCTTCCTAGGCACATTTTGTACCTATTTGATGCATAAAAAAATCCATGCATTTGAACAAAGTTAAGCAATGCTGGGGCAAACTAATTCATCCATAAGGTAAACTGAACAGACCTCACCTTATAAATATATAGCACAGGGCTAGTTTGATTACTGTGCAGTCCTGAAACATGCATGTTTTCTGTGTGTTACTGATTGAAGGGGAGGTATGGACAGCATACCACAGGGATGAAAATTAAAAATCCCAACAATTTAAATGGGGCTTTTAATCCACTGGATATTAGCAAGGGCTCCAATTCATTGCTTTGCAATGTACTGGAGACCTTTCTAGCATTTAAATAGTTCAAAGCCCCAGTTAAAACAATAGTGCTTATTTTGAATTTTTGTCTCTTATTGTGCAGCACTTTTGCCCCACTATTTATCCTCTTTTGGTTTGTGTATATAGCCAGATTGTCAAAATGGAAGAGATTCTGTCCCCCAGTAAATTTTTAGCACAAAACAAATACTAGACAGAAGTCTTCTTATGAAGCCTTCAGTGGAAATACTGGAATTCTTGGGTCCTGCAAAGAAACCATGTCTGCCTCCATGGACAAGATATTGAGTGTTAAAGATTAAATATGGAGAACCAATCCACACAGGGCTAATAATTCATAATGACCATTAGGTTTGTCTGCCCATATTAAGACAGGTGGGTATTACTATGGTACATTCACCACAAGACAACTGCAGTTCCATAGTACAGTGTGATGTGCTGGAACAGAGAACTGCATGCAACAGACATAGGGGCACATTATCAAAATAAAATAGAAGCAATTCTGTCACATTTATCAAAGAAAAACTCCACTTACTTTCAATGGCATTTTTGCCTTTAATAAATATGAAAGGTTTTGCTCCAGACTTGCTCCACTTTTGATAAATGTGACACAGAACTATACTTCTATAGCACAAATAATGTAACCTATAACACACATTGGAAAGGTTGCAGCACAGGTGTAGTCAATTTTTATAATGAAAACCACATTGAATACAAGGGTAAAACTAAAATGCTGAAATGTCTCTCTCACAGAGGACACAGAGCACTGCATGAAGGAAGGCGTAAGATGATGAATGACGTAAGGGAGAAGCTAAAGGGAGGGAGGAGATGAAGGCATGTATTTAAAATTAGTAAAAGAAAATACAATATCCCTTATTAACACGAATCACCACACTCACCCCAAAAACTGAACCTACTCACATCATTCTTAGACATCTGGCACGGCTCCCTATTCAGCAATGCATCACTTATGAAGTCCTTCTTCTCCCATTTAATGATCTCTACACTGATACCCCTACTTACATATTCTTGCCTCATCTCCTCTTATGTTTCTTGCTGCCTCCTTTGCCTAGAACACAACACCCTTCTTATTGCACCATCAACACCCTCCGCCCTCTCCTATTTCAAACCTGTTATATTTTCCGCTCCCTACCTATGGAACTCCATACCCCTCTCTCCCTACGTCTTGAACAATCCCCTCTAAGTCCACCCTGAAATCTTATCTTCTGGAGCACTAGTACCATGCACTACCTTTGGGCAATCTCAGCACTTGTAATCTCAGCACATGACATCCTCTTACCCTGTTGTCTGTCTCCTAGTACCCATTTAGACTGTAAGATTCTTGGGGCAGGGACCCATCTCCTATTGTTTGTATGAATGTGACACTTGTTCACAGCAACCAATGTCTACTTGCCATGTTATCTGCACCACCTACCCGACCCCGCTACTCTATTATCCCAGAGCTGGCACACCTTGTGTGGGTTCTCTGTCTTGCTGTGCATGTTCCCCACAGGCAACTCACAGTGCTCTGTGATGTTATCCAGGGTCAAAGATCAGAGGAACCAGGGTAGCAGGAAGTGCAGGTGACTACAGTTTCAGAGATGGTAAATTTCCCCTCCACCCCCATCCTGAACACGTTCTCTATGACCTAATGCTAGGGAGTCCTTATTGACACAGATACACCCCCATATGCACTGTGGGGGAGTCTGCTACATCACTGTGTACACCCCTCCTTCATGCTGGTGCAGAGCTGCTGTGGATGGAACAGGACACAGAAAGAAAAGAAAAAGGTTAGGACCTCTTTTTTTTAGCAGTGTGTACACTGCGGTCCCAATACCAGATGGGAAAAAATGGGGATTTGGGGGGACACAATATTTATGTCATAAGTGGGCTGGTATGGCCTCCTAAGCAAAATGAGGCCCTCAATAAACACAGAGAGCCAACACATACATTTACAGGCAAAAAACACACACACAATATAACAGAGACCCAAGCACAGCTATAACCATGTTTAGAAAACAGACCACTGGTGAAACTGTTACTTAATGACAGCTCTGCAACACCACTTTTTATCTCACACATGTAACATCAACAATCAAAAAGATGAGCCAAAGAATAAAGTGCAAATCTCAATGAGTGTATTAGAAGGGGTGCAACATATTTCAGACCATATCAGGTCAGGTGTATAAAAACACGATATACACAAACACACACACAGACATGCTCAAAACAAACACACAGCCACACAAACTCTCATATTATTCTCATGAGCTCCTACATATTAATAGAGGAGAGAGGGAGAAGCAGACATTCTCAATGGCTGAGAAAGTCTGTCCAACAACAATGGATCAATGGTGATTGAGCAATCAGGGAAATGCTCCACACATCCAGGTGTTGGCTCTAAATTAGTGGTACTCAATCCATGCCTAAGGTTGCACTATAGCCAGGATTTTAACACCTTAATGTCACATGACACGCCAGGACCGTCACACCAGTCCGGACATTAAGGACCAATGATGGTCCTGGCACATCATGGAATTCTGGGATGGCAGAGCTGCTGCACGCCACTGAGCCATCCTAGAGTTCATTGCTCAATTTAAATTTAAAAAAGTGCTTGGTAATCTAAGGGTGGTCACTAAGGGGTTAAAGATGTGTTTGATAGAGCACAGGTGAGTTAATCAGAAGCTCAGTCAGATTACTTCACTTGCGCTCTACCAGGGAAATCCTCACATCCCAGTCGCTTAGTGGGCCCCTAGGGCATATGTCGAAGTCTACTGCTCTAAATACTCCCCACCATGCTGGTGCCTGCCTACCAAAATGTTTTAGAAGCCTCCTATCTAATCAGTGCCTCAAACTGAGCATTTGCTGATGTCCAAATGAGCAGGAAACCATGGTAGCTTCTTTCATATTCTGGCTTAATGAGATGCACAAGCCAAAACGAAGCGGTAACAATTTTTTTTTTAATGAAAAAATGTGTATAATATACATATATATATATATATATATATATATATATTTTAGTGATTTCCCTACTTAATAACTAAAGGGTAGTCCCACTACTAGCGGTTGTTTTATTCAATTCAAACTATCATGAAATATATACGACAGCATCATTACTTCCTGGAAGTTCAAAGTGTCAGGAAGTGACTCAGCAGTAACTATAAACATTCTATGGAGAACTGTTGTCACTCACCTCTCCAACAGAATGTAACAAAATAACTGTAGAGGTAAACTTGTTTCACTCAGCAGGAAAAAACCTACAATACACGTTTTCAGTTAAAGGGATAGTAATATTTAAAATGTAAAAAAAAGTATGTTGTAGGGTTTATCCCCCTGAGTAAAACAAGAGTACTCCCACTGCTGAAAGGTGTTTTATTCAAAAGTTATTAATTTTCAAAGTTGAATTTTTTAGGTGCAGTATCACAGTGGCCTGAAATTTTACAGTGGCGCTGTTGTTACACCATCCTATGGAGATTTATGGTCCCGGGACCAGAGCTGTCCATAGGATCGTGTAGCAACAGCGCCACTGTACAATTTCAGGCCACTGTGATACTGCACCTAAAAAAATTCAGCTTTGAAAACTAATAACTTTTGAATAAAACACCTTTCAGCAGTGGGAGTACTCTTGTTTTACTCAGGGGGATAAACCCTACAACATATTTTTTTTTACATTTTAAGTATTATTATCCCTTTAATTAACAGGTTATTATTCCTTTAAATAAACCATTATTTAGAAGGAAGAACTGACTGCAATCTAGATTTACTGAGCTGACCTCTAGACACGATATGCAAAAACAGACATTGTTAGATTATTTACAACGGTGCTAGAGGCCAGCACTTGTAAAGTGTGGATAGGCGTGCGTACCTTAAGCGACAAAAGTACCAGAGTTTGATATCTGGGTAATTTTGTGATATAAAAACTATGCCTGTTAACAAAAGGCTCAGTAATAATGCCTTACTTAGTAACAGCCCTCAGCCAAATTATTAGATCATGGACAAATCACGAAATATGAATCTCTCCTGGGATAAAAAGCTTATATTCAGAGAGGCTTTTTATTGATATTTACTTTTAATCTTGCATGCGTGCTTTTCCCTTCCTAGAAAACTGTGATGGTGACAGATAATTCAGTCTTTGAATACTGAAAGAATATATACTTATTAGATATAAGGGAAAGGAAGAATTAAAGGAATCCAAGCTTAGCTGCTTTTTATTGGAAATCAAAATTTAGATTCACTTTCTTGAAAAACTATATAGATAACACAAAATATGCATGCTAGATAATAATATAATAAAAGAATAACAGTTCATAGCCCTAAATTGATCCCATCTTTACCTTTGTTTGATGATGAAATAAAAAGCCAATATGCTCTGTTTGGACAGTGCCTTCACTTGGATTATTTAGCTATACCACAATATTTTGATTTCCAGTGCTAGAAATAGGTTTCATTTTAACCCCTTAAGGACCAGCGGTCCCAGGGTATGTGGTCCTTTAAGGACCAGATAGCAAAGATTGATGTGTCGGCCCACGTGACTGATCACGTTTGCCGGCACGCCAAATGGGGGATTAGTAGTGATTGCTCCAGTCTTGGACCAGGCAATTTCAGTCCCATCTACTACTCATAGCGCTCCCGCAGGAGCTCTGTGAGTAAAAAAATATGTTATGTGCAAGGACTGTCACTGGTCCTTAACCCCTTAATGTCCAGTGCCGTGCCAGGACCATCACAGCTGTCCGGCACTTAAGGACCAGTGAAAGTCCTGGCACGTAATGGAATTCAGGGCATGCCGCTCAGGGAGCCCTGAATCCGATTAAAAAAAAAAAATGTCCTGTGGTCCTTAAGTGCAGGCTGCGCATGCTGGTCCTTAAGGAGTTAAGGTAAAAATAGCGGTGACGGTCATTACACGTCACTGGACATTAACAGGTTAATAACTACTAAATTACAGCTGAGACCATGTGCAGATGACTCTTGTAGAAAGAGCTGCAGAGGTAGGGCACAACAGCACACCAAACTAATGCATTAGGGATCTCACTGCACACCAGTCTTTATGACAGAATATTTATTATAGCAAATCATATAGGTGCCATAAAAGGCAATATTTTGGAGACATCTCTAGCATTCAAGGGGTTAAATGGGGATTTTTATTTCCTTCCCATGATGCAGTTGGTTTACACCAGAATTGGTCATTGCTTGCTTTCTGCACAAATCTCTTTTAGACATCTTTCTAAGTATACAAATGTATAGATTCAATTATCTATTTTTTATGTAATTGTCAAGAATACAGTAAGATGGATAAAAGGTATTGCATGAGTAGTCCTTTAATGAACACAGGGGTGTGCAACATTCTGAAGCAATATGTTCCTCACCACTCTGGTACTTAAGGGGTTCAAAGTAAATCAAGGGGAGATCTGAACCATTTAACAAAGAGCCAAAGGGACAATACAGCTCTATATATTTTGTTGTTTCCCACGCTTGTTAGTTTTTCATTTATCTTAACTGCATACATTC
Organism: Rhinophrynus dorsalis; assembly: GCA_037306005.1. Classification (NCBI taxonomy): domain Eukaryota; kingdom Metazoa; phylum Chordata; class Amphibia; order Anura; family Rhinophrynidae; genus Rhinophrynus; species Rhinophrynus dorsalis. The sequence goes on from CM074723.1 coordinate 191,105,568, forward strand.
TATTTAAAGTTAATCAGACAGACAGTCGGTCGTATTTCGATTTGGTAAGATCATGTATGGACTAAATTTTAAAGATCACTGGTATGGCTGATCCAAATACATCTTGTTGGGAATATGCCAGATAATGTCTTCAGGAATACATCCATCTGCACTTCAGCAGCCACATTTGGGGCCTGATTGATAAAGACAACGTGGTGAAATTGTGGAGCAATACGTTGCAGTCCTCTCTAAGATCACAAAGTGTAAACGCTATTGATATAGCTTAGCTGGTTAATACAACAACGGTACTGCCTGTTCAAACCTCAGGTTTGCAGGATCTAGGCCCAAGCAGGGTAGACTCAGCTTCTAATTTTTTAGAGGTTGATAAAACGATTACCTCTGTATTGGGTAACAGTATCAACTATGTACTGGCTGCTGCCAGTTTGTTAATTCCAAGGCTGCGTGCCAAAGCATTTTGAGTCCCCATGGGGAGAGCAGTACTCCAACAACTGGACTCTGTAAAGAGACTAGCAACTAGGGCTGGAGTGGCTTTTTTTCCCAGTGTGGTTGCTGTGACAGAGCAGGGGAAAACTCTTATCAGAAGGAGGGTGTGCCATTTATAATGAAGGTCAAGAACAGGCCTGCACCCTCTCAATAGGCCCTTTAGAGCTAGCAGCTTACGGTTTGTCTCTGAATGTATTGTTTAGGATCATTCTCATTGTTAAATATTTATTTGTGTGAACTACACCAGTTACTGTTACATGCCCTTAAAGTTTTACATCTGTTGCAAGATGGTATTAGCAAATAATTCAATTCCAGTATTTGGCCTGTTGAAAGACATTACTTCATAGCCATGAAAATATGGTTTCAGTAGTGGAGAGAAAGCTGTCCTCACTGGACAACATGGAGAGGAACTAGCCTCTGTGGAGATTGGTACAATATTTTCAGTGATGAATGGCCAAAGTAGGTACTCTTCCTAATGGCCACTTAGTGGCCACCACAAGGAACTTAATGAAGCGGGTGCCCTACTAGTATTTCAGAGGCATAAAGCACACCTCTGCCACATGATCAGACAAACCACATTATCTGTGATTAGGTGGACATTTAAACCATTCCAGGATTTATCTTTTTGGGCACAGGTGATCAAACCAAAATGAATGGAGCCAATGAATAACTCACCTATGCTTAATCAAGGAAATCCTTAACTCCTGACCTGCTGCTGGCCCTTGAGAATTGAACTTGGACATCCCTGGTCGTCCAAATAGGAGAAAACCCAAACAAGAGCTATAGGGTTCTGCATGACTGGCTGGTAGCACAATAAAGGTTGTATGACAGCTGAATGTGCAAAAGATTGAGACTGTATTAGAGGAAAAAAAATGTGTGCAGTAGAAGACAGTGGAAGTGGTAGGATGACAGAAGGGAAATTGTGGATGTTGCAGATAAATCATGATACAACAGAAATACTTATAGTAAAGTGTTAAACTCTATATAGGCTTTAACAGCAAACTAAACCCCTCACGTAATACCCACCTTCCATCAAAGTTTCCACAGACATAAAATGTTGTGGGGGTGCTGTTATCTTCTTAACCTTTAAGATCTTTAAAAAAAACAACCAACCAACTACATGTTTACTACATCCATCATACAAAAATAAAGTCTTTTCCAATACGCTGGTGGCCTAAAAAGACACTGGAGGCTGTCTAGGATTGAGGAATCGGCAGGCCCTGTATGCCTAGAGGTAAGGACTGAATCATGGGTATGGAGAACATGTATGATATCAGGACATCTCCAGCATGCCATGTATAGAACATATTGCACTAAGCTGGGGTGGGGCGAGGGGCGGTGGTCAGAGGGAGTCAAATTAAAATGTAAATCTTGTTGTAGAGTTAACTGTAGATTATCACATAATTGGTTTCAGCTACAGTCTACTGTAATTTTTCTTTCATTTAAGGAACAGACAAAATATAGCATTTTATTTTCTAAAGAAAAAGTTTTCATATTTTGGCACATTTCTGTTTCTGCACTTGGGGTATAATTACAATTAATTTTACCTGGGTTGCAGAAAAGAACTGCATGGATTGTAGACAGTAAAGAACAGAGTAGCTAATGTAATCAGACTTGCCTTGCAACACCAATTCTTCACTACTGACACCGCACAATCCTATTCACTCTTTTTGTTACGCAGACTCAGAACATTTTTTTTTGGTGTTCAGGCTTTTACTCACATAGCTCATACTATGAAAGCCTTAACTGAGCACAGGACAGGTGGCCTCCTTTCTGGAAGTATTTAAAAATGTTTAAATCTCCCCTGTTTACAGAGTAATTTAATAAATTACATGCGCATCTGTAAAGAACTCAATGTTGGTCTACCATTCCTCCCTACAAATAAATATTAGCACAATATAATCAGGCTAATTCTTCTTTCCCACTGAAACTGTTAAACTCTGTTTTTCATCAGGAAAACGTGATATATAAAGAAAGTTGCTATTAACTAAATTAGCTCAAATGCATCTTAACTGACAAAACTTGTTCAGGATGTTCTAAAACACTCGTCTCCAAATACGGTGGGACTGCCCAGCACATAAATGTGGAAAATGCTTTTAAATATCCACAGACCTGCAAACCACAGACATTCCTGAAATTAACGCTACTCAACACAGATTCAGAGGACTTTCTAAATATACTTGCTCTTTAACCACATATCCTCTAACAAACCAAATTTCACCAGCAAGGAAATGGAAGGACTATAAAGTCATCAGCACAGACAAATATTTTGTGTATCAAAATGCACCCCGGGAGAAAATTACTAACTTGTTCAATGACATGGGGGAGATACAAGAATCCAACTGGTACCATTAGTGGAACATGCCTTACGTGACTAAAGAAAGCCACACTAAATGACGATATAATCCAAGATCGAGGTAGTCAATCATTAAACTCCCATTATTCATTATTCCCAATCAGCTTGATGGACTTGTAGTCTCAAACAGCCAGAGGTCCAATGAGTGACTACATCTGACCTAGATACTGCTTTTAAAATGTGAAGTATATGTTTTTATTAACACTTTAAGCTCCAGACAGGGAGGAAAACATAATGAAGCAATGCATTGTCCAACCATCTGGTATATAAACGATATGCATTTGAGAGAGTAATATAACTAATATAATGTAAACTTCCAATGTATTTCTGACCAATTCACTTGAGTTTAGCATTCACTTTCCCCATAGTTTGTGATCACTTTTCATATTGCTATTCTGCTTTATGATACAACTTGCTTTATACTTTTCCTTCTTTTATTAATTGTTTTTCCAGTAAATCTGCTGTTCTGTGATTAAACTTTTCTTTACAACAACGAAAAGTCATAGATAGCCCTTGTTCAAATTATTTGTCAGTGAACATGCCGTTCATTAAGCGGACATGTATAGCCATTAAACTCTGGACTTTCTGAATACACATAAGGAGTGTTACAGGATACTTTGCAAAAAAAAAACAACTAGAATTTAGAAACAAAATGCAGCTGTACAATAAAATTATGCATAATAGAATACTGATGCAATGCAATTCTAATATCAGCCATGTTCTCTTTTATAGCATGTTTTAATCTCAAAATACATAATAGTCACATCTCCGGAAAGCTTGTGTGTTTCAACTGAATCATTAACAAAATCTACGTTAGATAAAGGCAGTTGAATATACTAGGGTTGGTCCTGTTTCAAATCTAGATAAAAGACAGTGTGTTGAAGCCAGGTGGCTAGAGCCGAAGTGGAACTAAATTCTCTCTTAGAATGCCCCCAGAACTTGAGATTTTACATTCTCCCTTACATTATACATATCTGATATATTAAAGGAACACTAATGCCTGCTAATAATAAATCCACATTGGTTGATGCGTTAACATCTTCTGTCAGTCCAGGATGTCAAGTGTATGGAAGTGAACATAACTCTTGCTGTCTCAATGTTCTGCCCATTACAGAACTGACATTATCTGCAGGCTCATTCACTCTGCCTGCTCCAGTTCGAGGAAAACAATATGAAATTCCAGTGATCAAAGTTTGGGGTCCAGTTGCCCTGTCAGAAAAATACATTTCTCGTCTTTTGTACTTTGAGGAAAAGCTTAACTACACCTTTAACAAAACTTTTACCATTGGATTTAAATAGTTTTTGTTTTTTCAACTCTTCAAACTGATGTAGTTGATTTGCTCCAGGATTGTACCATTTTTCCTAAAATTGTACAGATTTGGGAAGAGCTAACTGCACCACAGGGATTAAGAAAAAAAGTAATGTTGCATTAAATGAGGCTTTTAACCCACTAAATCTAGAGAGGTCTCACAATGGGGACAGTGTATACTGAAGTCAATGATTACCAGTATGCTGTGAAAGAAGGCTAGGATAACCGTAATGTATGCTGGGGACTGCGAGAGAGTACACAAATGTATAAATACATATCACAAAAATCATCTATACATATAGATTGACCTACACTCTGATGTGCTTACATCCCATTCCAGGCAGGATCAGTGGGCTCTGAAAGTTACTCACTCAGTAAACTGCAGTGGAGAGTCTCTCATAAGAATACCCAAGTTCAATGCTATAATTAACTTACCTGGAATGCAACAATGTATCAGCTGGGATGAGATTTTAAATATCAGGGAGGGGGGGTCCCTCAGGGTACCACTACATAGCGTGTACAGAAAGAAACAGTAAGCCTTCTTATAACCACCAAAATTCAATGTCTCTTATATTGTTCCAAATCAGTATGGCTGCCACACGTGCCTGTTGTTAAAGTGTTAGTAAAGTCAAGCTTTAAATGAAAATCAGATTATGATCCGTACCACTGGCAATGTTTATATCGGTATAGTTGTTTGTAATTGTATTTCAAAGTTTCCCCCTCCGGCCCCTTTTCCCAATGTCAGTATTCTCCATTTAGATGAGAAAGCTGGTCCAGACAGATCACAATGAGGCACATTACTGTGTGAGCATAAGGAAAACCCTGTTTCCCTTTGTCAATGAAGCTAGGGTTTTCCTTATACAATGTCCCTAGTTGTGATCTGTCTGATCAAGTGACCGGATTTCAGATCTGATTGAAGAGTGGCGTGCTGCCATCTCAGAATTTCATGAAGTGGCAGGTCCATCACTGGTCCTGGCACGTCAAGGGTCTTTAAGGTGAATTACTGCACTTATTGTACCCCCTCTATACAAACTGTAAAGTGCTAAGTACACCTGCTGGAGCTATATAAGTAAAAGTATACATTTACAAGAATAATGATATTGGAAACTTTAAAATATAATTACAAAAAAAACTATACCGATATAAACATTGATGGTATGGAGCATTATTAAAATGTTTAAGGACTAATCTGATATTCATTTACAGCTTGACATTACTAACCCTTTAAAAGCACTGCCCCACATAAGTTACATAGCTTTAACCATAAGTTATCAAATCTCTGCTGGAGATGTGAGAAAGCTAAAGGTACTCTCCTCCATATCTGGTGGGAATGTCCATTGATCTCTACGTACTGGAGCTCATGTCTTACTCTCATTAACCAATGTTTGCAACTCTCCCTTTCAGCAGATCCCTGGCAGATACTTTTATTTCGGGATTTTCCATCCGTTCCCAAAACTCAAAAATTACTGCTGTATACTATGTTAAATGCGGCTAAAACTCTAATCCCCCTTCACTGGAAATCCAAAGTCTCCCCTCCAGTGAGCGCTTGGTTTAAGAGGGTGGTGGAACATACACTCTTTCTAAAAATTACTTGGAAACGTAAGAATTTGGATTCTTCCATTTTAGAGCAATGGTTGGAATCATTTCTAGCCCTCGATATTGTTTAGACTTTCTACTTTTTACAACTTATATTTTTACTTCATGAGGGGTGTCCCGTGTCCGGGCCCTATATCCCTTAACTCTTCCTCTTCTTCTTCCTTCCCTCTGACCTCTCTGATCCTACCTCTTCCTTTTATCCTCTTTAATGTCATTTCCTCTCTTTATCTCTTTCACCTTCTTTTTTCTTACTCCATTTTCTCTTCCTTTACTCTATGCTCCTAAAATTGGAACCTCCATAGATATACTCTTCTACTGAGAATGATGCACAACCAATACTAAAGTATGTTCATGAATGTATTTTTCCATTCTGTTTCAATTTCTTGGATTTTTGCTTACATTTGTGAATCCTTGTTACTCATTACATGCTATTGTACACTTGTCATGTTTTCTATGAAGTTCCTTCAATAAAATATTTCAAACATAAAAGCACTGCTACCCCAAGAAACAATTAAATAGTTTAAGAAAAAGAAAATTAAACAGCCCGTTTAAGGACCGCAGAGCATTTTTTAAAATGTATTTATTTTTTCTGCAATTTTAATTTTGGGATGACAGACCATCATGGAACCGTGCTGCCATCCCATAATTCCATGGCGTGCCAGGGCAGTCACTTTAATAACAGGGTTATTTATTCAGACCTTATTGGGGGGGTGGAATCAGGACCCCTCTCGAATATCCTAAAACATATAATACTGATCATGCCAGAATGGCAGTCCAGCCAAATCTCATGAAATTCCTCTCTGAACAAGAGAAACAGCCAACCCCAGATGTACGTTTTGGCTTTTTTGGGCCTCATCCGTGAGGTGTAGCTGATCTCTCTAGGCACCTATGTGTAATGGGGGAATTCAAACGTGGACCACTTATTCACAGTGCCTAGATAGATCAGTTGCACAGCCCAACAAGGCTGAAATGTTCTGGGGCTGGCTGGTTCTCTTATTCAGAAAAATTCCCTGATACTTCATGGCTGGACCGACATTTTGGCAGAATAGTACAATGTGCTTTGGGATATTTCAAAGAGATTGCACCCTGGCTAGGATACCATTCCTACAGAGCCTGCTAAATTCTGTAGCAGGCTCGTTCCCTGACCAGCACTTTGCAGACTGTATGGGGTACCAAAAGTACAAAGCTACACCAACTACAATATCTCATTTTTTCTATTTCTTACATATGACTTGCATGTACTAAAATGTTTGTAATAATTCCAAAAATGTAGAAAAGGTAGCGAAAGCATACAATTTTGGAAATAAGATAACCAACAACATCAAATGACAGTTTACTCTACTCCAGCCTGGTGTGCACAAATATTTCCAGAACCCGGCTCTAAAGGAAAAAAATCTCCTTTAAATGTATCTTCTAAATCTATGGCATTTCCTACTGTTTTCATTAGCTAATGCTTTTATGAGAAAAATAACACCCAATTGGTATCAGCTGACATACTGTAGAGGGTGCCTGAAGTACAAAATTACACCAGTTCCAACCTCTGATATTTCTTTCATCTTTTCAAACATAACTTGTCTGTACTAAAATGGTTGTAACAACTACAGAAATGAAGGAAAGATAGACAAATAATACTATTTTGGAAAGAAGATAACCCACCACATCAAATGAGGGCTCACTTGCTTTTCTACTACTAGCCTAGTGTGCACAATTGTTTCAAGAAGACAGTGCTACAGGAAAACATTTACTTACATTTCCACTCCTTCAAATATACTAAAAAGTCTGGAAAAAAAAAACACAATTTCCTTCTACATTCATTAGCTACTGCTTAAACAACAACAACGGTTTCCCACTGGTATAGGTTGACATACAGTGGGGGATGCCAGAAGTATATAACTATACTCACCAGTTTTCTTTTTGGAAGTAGGCTCTACACTAAAATGGTCATAACTTTTAAAGATATGAAGGAAAAGTACACATGGCATACCATTTTGAAAAGTAGATATTTATCTGTATCAAATAAGATATTTTTACCTTTCTACCCCCAGACTGATTTGAACAATTACTTCCATAACGGGGCATCATAGGGAATTTTTTTAATATTTCCACCACTTCAAAACTACTAAAAAATTTCAAAACTGTGGAATAATGTCCTACTATATTCAGGACTTTCTATAAGCAAAAGGAAAAAAAAAAACAGTATCCCTTTGGCATGGGTTGACATACAGGAGGGTGTGCCAGAAGCACAAAACTACTTGCCACTTTTCTTTTTTGAAGTGACCAACCTGCACTAAAAAATATTTAACCGTTATAATTTGAGGAAAAGGTCAGTAAGACATACCATTACGGAAAATGGAAAACGTTTTACAAAATGTGGTGCTATAGGAAAAACACTTCTTTACACTTCAGAGATACTAAAATCTTTCGCTGCCATGGCATTTGTTTATGCAGTACCTAATGCCAGCCTGAGAAATAAATAGTACCTAGTGGAATGGATTAACAAATGGTAGGGAATGCCAGGAATTTTACTACCATTGGAACAAGGCTGGGAACAGGAACTATACATGTGATACCTTGACTACCAGTGGAACAAGGCTGAGGGGATAAGAGTGCATGCAGGGATCTGTGAATAATAGTGGGCAGCAGAAACAAGCAGGGAGAGGTCAGACAATGTATAAGAGGGGACTCGGACCACCAGTGGACTGGCATCAGGGGGCTGGTAAATATTTAAAGGGGAACTTTCACCCCTTAATAACTAAATCTCCCTTTACTGCTGACCTGGCGACTAGCTGCTTAGTAGCGCTAGTCGCCAGAAAACTTACCCCGTTCTCAAGATTTCGCCGTTTGAAAGGATCAGGAAGCACGGACGTCTCTTCACAGTGACGTCCGTGCGCCTGCGCTGTCAGTCCCTTGTCAGTCCCTTGTGCACCGTATGCACCGTTCCCCTTTAAGTATTTCAAATAGCCAAAGAGAGTCACTTCTCCATCAGATGGGTTGGTTGGGAGCATGAGTGGTGGGAGATCCATTATTTAGAATTTTTAGATTATTTCATGACTTATTGACAGCTCTCTGTGTAACTAAATTATTTAGAACAAGATCAAAGTATTTTATTTACAAATACTAATGTATATGGAAGTTTAAAAAAACATTAATGTGCATTTATGTCTGGCAAATATAGTCAGACTGATACCTTTATTGGCTAACTAAGCAGATTTAGGATGCAAGCTTTCAAGATCTCTTAGGTCTCTTCCTCAGGAAGAGATCTAATAGGCCTTGAAAGCTTGCATCCTAAATCTGCTTAGTTAGCCAATAAAGGTATCAACCTGACTATACGGAAGAGACCTAAGAGGTCTTGAAAGCTTGCATCCTAAATCTGCTTAGTTAGCCAATAAAGTTGACTATATTTGCCTCCTGTATTTCTACGGCTAACATTGTACCAACTCTCATCTATTAATTTTTGTCTGTGGAGCAATGTATTATACTTATATACACACAGTGTAATCTCCTAAGGTGAAAGAGGGATTTGGGTCTCAGAGGGACTGTACTTCCTAAAGTGGTACACTGGGGAGAAAGTATGGCAGTGTGTATGCTGCAGGGGTGTCCAACATATCGTACACCCCTGTGGCTCAGACCTCATTGATGTCTTCCCCCATAGCTATTCAGCTCCCAGCTAATTGTGCTGGTAGATCAATACAGGCACCACAGGAGTGCAAGGTTTGGGGAAAGCATCTCCAAGTCAAAAGTGATCATATAAAGTTGTGATATGGGAAGGCTTTCTCTGATCCCACACACTCCTACCTGGAAGCTCAGTTAGAAGTGAAGCAGAAGAGCACATTGCTCTCTTGTGTTGCCCGTAATCTTCCAGTGTTATCGGCTGGGAGAACAATATCGGGGGGGGGGGGGGAACAGTATGGTCCTGATGGCCCCAACAAGGTTTGAATAATTATAAATAAATTAAAAAAAAAAAGTGAGGCAGGGGGGCAACTCCAGCCACATGTGGTATACTGATCTGACCGTGTAGGCACACATGGCCAAGCCTGTGCCCCACATGTGTCTGGCACTAAGAGGGTTAAAGTCTAAGGCCTCTTTCATGCAGGAGACTGAATTGTTGCAGCTGGAGACTCGGGTTTTGAACGAAATGCAATTAACTGCTTCATTAGTCTCTAAATTGTTGTCATTTATACAAGGAAAGCGAAAGGACAAGTACTGTTTCTCTTGTGTGTGTTCAAGTATATCTATAAGTTGTATTTTAAAGGGGAACTACCACCCCACATAAAGTTTCCCCCGAAGAGTTACCCATCTGACGACTGCTCCACTAGTCACCAGAATGATTACCTCCTTATACAGAATTCCTACTGCTCCCGGATCTGACGGCCAGGAAACAGTGCTTTAGAAGAATAGGTGCAGTTCCTTCCGGTACCTTAAGGTACAAAGTAATGCCTCCTAGAGCAGACTGGTACTGATGGTGCAGGTGTATAGATGTCTCTATGCAAAGATGTTTGCACAGTTTCCTGGCCGTAGGAATTCTCTATAAAGAGGTAATTTTTCTGGCAACTAGTACTATTGAGCAGCTAGTCACCAGATGGGTAATTCTTGGTGGGAAACTTTATGTGGGGTGGTAGTTCCCCTTTAATGGTTACTCAAGGACTAATTGCAGCATCTCTGGTTTAGAGCAAGCAGTATCCTACCGATGATAAATTATAGATGGGGAACTTTAAGGATTTATACTTTTAAGATCTCAGTCCAGCATGTTACCTTTCATCATAGGCAACAGACGCAAAGTCGTGTCAAAGGGGCTCATAAATTTGACAGCTCTCTAAAATTATATGAAGCTAACAGATATGGATTCTGGCTACTATATTGATGGTTTCCTACAATTAGAAAAATAAATTAATGATAAAGGAACATTAGTCCATAAAAATTAAATTGGTTCATATAACAAATATCTTGAACTTGAAGCTTGCATTTGTAAATGTATTTGTGTTACATGCCTAAAATATAATCATAAACCTGCTTTTCTAAAGCATGTGTGACTGTTGAGAAGGCATTTGGTTAATTTTGCTTTCACTCTTGGCAGTGAGCGATAAGAACAATGTCAGTTTGTTTACTGAGATTACTTCTCATTGCCCTTGTATTCAGGGAGCCTATTACTGTACCAATAGCAGTCAGGGAGTCCAGAAGAAGACAGGAATGGCTGTCCCCACAAAGTATATGTAAAACTAGATTTTAACTCTAATTACCAGAGGGGCATGCAACCCTCTCTGCCACGGGCCACAGTTCCACTGCCAGCCGGTCGCGGGGCAGTCATGCGCAGTAGAGACTGCCCGCGCCACGGCTGATACAGAGCTGGACGCTCAGAAGGAGCGTCCAGCTCTGTATAAGCCACGGAGCAGGCAGTCTCTACTGCGCATGACTGCATTGTTACACACATTTTAGCAAATTATTATATAGGATTTTCTCTCAAACACTCTAGATTTCATTGCATTTTGCTATGAATTTTGAAATATATTGGGTTGAAGACCTGGAGAATTTGTCAAAAAACCGAAGCAATTTATTACTGATTAGGCAAGTGGAATATATTCAGATGTTTATGCTTTAAAAACAAATGTGGTTTGGTGGAGCAGAATAAACATTTGCCAGTTCACCAACACAGACACAGTATTAAGTACTTTAAAAAATAAATAAATAAATTACACTGACTGCAAAATTCGCACCTCATATGTGTTGCCAGGCAACCAGGAGCACAGACGAAAATAATGAAATCAATGATTAATGAGGGGTGTTTGTTTTTAAATGCGTTCTGTCAGTGACCTAGTTTACAGTACAAGTCAATGTGAATGATTAAATCATGTCAGTTATCAACATCGAGACAATTAGACAGTCTATGAGTTCACTTTCCACCACATTTTACAGCTAGCATGGTGTTCTTTCTTAGAAAGAAAACTTTACAATGGTAAAGAGAATGTATGCTGTTTAGGGAAGCTCAAAGGTTAGCTAGAATATTTTGTTTCCATTAACACCAAAGTATACATTGAAAGATACAAGACAAAATTAGACATCTTCTGGTGTTTCAACAATTAAATCAATTTTTGGTAGGTCCTACCCAAGCTGGGAGGTGAAGTTAAAGGCAAGGCCGGATTTACCAAAAGGCAGACTTGGCAATTGCCTAGGGTTCCAGATTTTATTTTATTTTTTTTAGGGGCGTCTGGCAATGGCCTGCCGTCATTGCAGTATTTTTAATAACATTCTCCTTTGACACCACAAACGAGCAGAACAAATAAAGGTTGTTTGCAATAGGCTACATATCTAGTAATGGTCACTTATGGTTTCTGTATGTGTGCTGTATATAACCAACCCTATCTATTGCATTTTCATCCATCTATGAAATATCACCACATTACTATGAAGAATAAACATAAAAATGGGTTTGACCACATAAGAGGGTTTGGTTAAATGATGGGGCTATGGTTAAGGGTGAGACCAAGGTGGGGCTAAGGGCACCAGAGGGTGCTCTGCCTAGGGGCACCTGAGATGCAAATCTGGGCATGATTAAGGGACAAATAATAAATGTGTTAGAGAGACAACTTTTAGGTGCCCAGACACGCTGCTAAGGTCTCTTCCTCTCTCCTAATTCCATTTAACGGATTTCGCGGAGCTGTGACATTTGCAACACCTTGGGACACAGAGTGGAATTAAGCTGGATTTAAACTGGATTTTAAGCCCTTGAATTTAATAAAGTTCTCAAACACATTGGTTTGCAATGTGTTGGAGACATCTTTGGTATTCCACGGGTTAAAACCCCCACTTAAATCAATGCGAAATTTGGGGAAGGTATCATTTTTCTCCAATATGGTGCCGTTGGATTGCTCCAGAACTGAACCACTTTTCTTAGTATATGAGACTAACAACCAATTAGATCAGTTCCTGTCCATCAGCTGGGACTATGCACCAGCCCCAGGGCTCATAGAAGGGTGCCGAAGCATCCAACTGGAAAGTTCCAACTGCAGTAGCAAAATAGCCCAAAAATGATTGTATACATAAGAGCAAATGGACATTAACGGGTCAAGGAGACAGTAAAATATGAAAAAATGCATATTGCAGGGCATTTCGTGATTAGCAAGAGAAAGAGCATGCCTGCTGCTGCTTCGGCAGTACACATTTATGTAGTACGAAAATTTTAACTAACCATTTAATAATAATGGAAGTGTCCTTGTTTCATTTACCAGGAAATGCCCCATAAAATACTAGAAAATAGTAGCATGATGTTGCCCAGTATTAAGACTCTACACACAAGCACACACATACTCCGTATGTGAAAAATACACAAAAACGCACAGTGTGATAGTCGAATCCAGAATACCTCATATACACATAGATGCAGTACCTCATACACACCCTTATTCAAAATCATATACACACACTCTGTCTCTCATTCAAGTTGGAGGTTGCCATGAATTGTGTCAGGTGATGCACTGTGATGTGGACCATATGACTTGCCACAGTTCTCAACATCCTTCAGTGACAACAGAAGAATGAACGAAGCAGAGTCTGCTGCTGGAAGGTGTAGGTGGGTTAATTAAGTTGTCTGACTTGCCAGAATTTCCAACAGCCTCAGGTCACTCCAAAACAATGAGCGGGGTATAGATTGCTGCAGGAATAGGAAAGAATGGGCTGCAGAACCTTGAAAGGCTGAGAGAGGAAAACATGGTCATCAAAGGTCATCATGGTTAGGTACTATAGGAGTCCAGGGGTCGAAAAACACTTTCGGCAGTTGAGAGAAAATTAAAAAGTTGCTTTGTAGTTGAAGGGGTTCAGTATTAAGATTGTGGTAGCTATTTGGGGACTGTAGGAGTCTGGAAGTTATAAACCACTTTGGGGCAAGAGGAGTGGGTGATGTTTAAGTGAAGGTAAGAAATAGAGAGATCTTTGATGGTCCTTGCAGGGAATGGTTTGACAAATACATGAGGGCTTCGCCTGCAAGAATTTATCACACCTTTCCCTGTCTCTCCTTGTGTGATGGTTGGTGAAACTCTCTCTCTGGTAATGGCTGCAGTGAGACATATGGGTGCAGAACACCAGTCTAACCATGTCCATAGCCAACCCCTGGGTGCAGCTAGCATAACATGACATTCATTTTGATAACTTATGATAGACATATTTTTTAATCCAAAAGCTGTCCTTTTAAGACAATGAGAACAATGACTGTTGACGAGAGCCTGTAGTTTCACTACATAATACAATTAAAGATTTCTTGAAAGTCTTTGTTTCTGCCAAATATAAGGCATCATGGGCTAAAGTTGCAAGCATGACTGTCTAAGTTGAAATGTCAATGGGATAAATTTCATAGATAAGGAATAACTGACCCCGTGGGGTGAGCTGCAATAATGACAATCACTGTCACAATGTAGATATCCATCTGATACTTAACTGGGAGATGTAATTTATGTACGAAACTAGCCTGCCTCCCCACTTCTGGAAACTGGTACACTGCAGCATAACTAGCTGCAATTTGACCTTGCTACAAGGTCAGTAGGTCTTATGTATAAAATGCAAGAAGTAGTTCTGGAGAACACCAGCTTTGCCATAGGGAACAGCTAAAGTTTTCAAAGTCAAGTTCCACAGTGATTTAAACCAGACTTTTAAACCAGCCAATGCATTGGAGACATCTACACCATTCAGTGGGTTAAAAGGTCCCTGTGGGGTGCATTCAGTTGGTTTGCTTTGCAATGCGTTGCATACCCCTCTGGCATTCAAAGGGTTAAGAGGCCTGTCCTGCTCTGCATCCTGCTGCCGATGCAATCATGCACCGTAGAGACTGCCCAATAGCACAGAATGCTCCAGCACAGAACTCCCAGCATTCTGTGCATTTGGGCAGTCTCTACTGCACATGACGGCTTCTGACAAACATCCTAGCAAATTATTATATAGGATGTCTGGCTCATGACATTCAGAAGTACTGCATTCTGGAAGTGTAATTCTAGTTACCATAAGACGGAATTTAAGCTCTTCTGTGTGCAGCATTTGACTTTGACAATCCATTGTTTAAAATATGTACTTTGCTTACACGTCCACTCTACTAAATTTATGTTAATTTAGGGCTCCACTGCCAACCACAGTACAATCTTATACAAATGTAAAACATATCAGATAGTATCATGTGTTCATTAAAGTGGAGGTCAACTAAGGTACTTCAGTGATCACAAACCAGGAGTTAATGAAAAAAAAATGCAAATACTTATAGATCAAATATATGTATTCATTGGCCTAGAAAAGCAGTGTGGGACTCTCTGGTTTCAACTTAATGGATAAAACATCACACATAGCACATGCTGACTTCCACACAAAACCGCTTGGGACCAGAAGAACTTTATTTCTTGATTGAAAGTGATGTGGGAGCCTTGTATTTCAATTTCATCACTTGCTGGCGATTTGTCTGTGTTGCCAACTTATACCAGTAATACATGTTCCAAAAATATTTAAGTTAGTAGCAAGCAATGATTGAGAAGTTCATTTTATTGCTATACCTCTACAAAGTAGTTACAAATATCAAAGCAATACAAACATAAAAAGTGGATTGTACTTGAACTAAATGGAAACTGATGTTAAAAAATACATTTAAGTCAATTAATTTCAACATAAATATTAATACATTTAAAGTGGAGATTGTAGCCGTATTAGTCCAGTGATGCAGATGTAAAAGAACAAACAAAATAAGTATCTTGTAATACCTTTTTTATTGGACTAACAGAATTTTGGATTGACAAGCTTTCGGGAGAACCTCCCTTTCTCAAGTCTAAAGCATTTCTGACTAAAAGGACACAGAATTCACAGTGATACATAAAATTCAAAGTTTGGCTGTGTGTAGGTTTAAGAAAACATAGCAGCAGATAAGGTCAGAGCATCTACACTCTACTTGTAGAAGGTCGTAAATACCTTTTGTAAGGATTGGAGTGGGGGGAGATGGAAAAAAATGCAGGAGATGATAATGGAGTGGTGAGAATTAAAAAAAAGTTTGCACATGTTAGGAGTGCTAGAACTTTGAATTTTATGTATCACTGTGAATTCTGTGTCCTTTTAGTCAGAAATGCTTTAGACTTGAGAAAGGGAGGTTCTCCCGAAAGCTTGTCAATCCAAAATTCTGTTAGTCCAATAAAAAAGGTATTACAAGATACTTATTTTGTTTGTTCTTTTACATCTGCATCACTGGACTAATACGGCTACAATCTCCACTCTACTACTATGGAAGATACCGCATACAGCCGCTTAATAAAGCAAATCTACAAGATGACCAGAAAAGAAATACAGCTCAACAGTGACATATACTTTCTATCCATCTGCAAGAAAAGACAGCTGATTCCGAAAGGACTAAAAATCAAAAATCCACTCGCTACTACACACAATTCACAGTATGCCAATAAGCTGTGTAAACGCACTAGTGAGAAGCTAAGGAACCATCTTATCCACCAGCTCTACAACAAGAAATATAACATACAATATGAAAAACAATGCTTACTTCAAAAACTGCGTGATGATAATATATATATATCGCTGAACAACTAGAAAATGATTTACACTGTTCTTACAAAAAGCTCCAACAGGACCTTCTTAAAAAGAAAAATAATAAACTCATCAGACTTCAACAAGATCACCACAGACATCTGGCAGTACAAGACAAATCACAAGAGAAATAAGGGATTGTTAATATTTCCGATTATGAACTATCAGAGTCAGAAGTATCAGTCCTCTCTAAAGGACTATCATTTTGTCCTAGCACAAAACTTGATCACATCCAGCTGTACTCTGACTTGGAAGAATTTTTCAGAAGGATGCGACTTAAGGAATACTTCCATGATAAAGAGAAAACTGAAACAACAATGGATTACACCAACAGCAAAAAGAACACCCACTTCACTCCAGCACCAGGACAAAATGCCAAATTGGACAGCTACATTGAAAGTTTCCGTCTAAGAACTGCATCCTTGGCGACCAAACAAAACAAAAAGGATATTTTTCATAATCTCACAGTACAGGAACAAACTGCAATAAGTGACTTGAGGAAGAATCATGCTATCACCATCAAACCAGCAGACAAGGGAGGAGCAGTGGTGATAATGAACACCCCAGACTACATAAAAGAGGGGGACAGGCAATTGTCAGATGGCAAATACTACAGAAAACTAAATGAAGATCCCACCAAGGAATATACATTGCAACTTAGGGAGCTCATCAAATCCTTCCCTAAGAAGCTACAACCAGAATTGGAATCACTCATACCCACCAGTGCGGACATGGGCACCTTCTATATGCTTCCCAAAATCCACAAGAAGGATAATCCTGGCAGACCCATAATTACAGGAATGGGAACACTTACAGAACAAATCTCAGGACTCGTAGAAAATATCCTAAAACCTCTTGTCACCAATACCAACAGCTTCATAAAAGACACCACTGACTTCCTCAACAAACTCAGCCCAATCACGAACCTCCCTGCCAACACCATCCTAGTAACTATGGACGTGGAATCTCTGTACAGCAACATTCCACATAAAGATGGCATCAACGCTTGCCTCAATTTTCTCTCCTACACTGACAACCAAAAATACAGCCCCCAAATTATCGCAGAACTGACACTATTCATCCTCACACATAATTATTTCTGTTTCAACAATGAGGTCTACCTACAAACCATGGGCACTACCATGGGCACTAAGATGGCACCCGGATGGCACCCCAATATGCTAACCTGTTTATGGCAGACCTAGAACAGAAATTCCTAGACACACAACATACGAAACCATACAAGTATTACAGATACATCGATGATATTTTCATCATTTGGACCGAAAGCGAGGAAAAACTCATACAATTCCATGATTCTTTTAATTCATACCACCCCTCAATCAAACTAAAAATGGAATACTCTACAATATCTGTAAACTTTCTGGACACAACGGTGGCATGTACCAATGGCACAATCCACACCTCGCTTTACAAAAAGCCCACAGACAGATGCAGTTACCTCCACAGCACCAGCTTCCACCCCTCCCATAGTAAACAGGGCATCATCAACAGCCAAGCTACTAGGTACCATCGAATTTGCTCTGACCCTAATGACCGTAATGCACATCTAAATGTACTCTCCCAGTCTATGAGACAGAAAGGCTACAAATCAAGGATTATTACCAAACAAATCCACTCTGCTTTAAGAACACCACGCACACACCTGCTACAGTACAGGGAGAAAAAAATCTCTACACGGGTACCACTCGTCACCTACAACCCAACTCTGGAACAAATACGGAAAATTATTAAAGACCTACAACCAATTCTGACAGAAGATGAGACTCTGAAAAATATCTTCTCTGAAACCCCTATTTTGGCCTTTAGGCAACCACCAAACCTTCAGCAAAAATTAATCAACAGGAAACTACACACGGATGAGAAGAATACAGAAAAAGGTACCAGACAATGCCAGAAACCTCGCTGCAAACTGTGCCAGCACATATGTCCAGACAACAAAGCCACCCACAACAACAAAACCTACAGCATTAAAGGATCATACTCCTGCACATCTAGCAATGTGGTATATATGATACACTGCACCAAATGCCACCTAGGGTGCTACATTGGGGAAACCACACAGCAATTAAATGGTAGAATGAACATGCACAGACACTCCATCAAACATCACAAAGAAGGATCCTACTGCACCCCTGTGGGACACCATTTTACCCAGCCTGACCACTCAGTTAAGGACCCAAAAATCAAAGTACTCAAAGGAAACTTTAGAAACATCCAAGAAAGAAAAACTTTTGAAGCCAGAATGATCATATTTTTTAACAGCAAGAACAGAGGACTAAATGTTGATTTGGGTTTCCTGTCCCACTATCAAAGTTTCACATGACCCCTCTATCAGTATCTTACTCCTCATATATATATCCACATGTCATAATGAATTCTAATATTGGTTCTGTATTATTACTAGTATATCAGCATGGCGTTCAGACAGATGCTTCCCCATACTCCAATACATGTAGGTATATATGTGGGTGTGCTATTCTATATGTGTATATGGGTTTATGTGCATATATGTACATGTAGGTATGCATGTATGGATGTGTTTGTGTATGTGTATATGTACTAGTATATATAGGCTCTTGTGTTTGGACGTACGTTTTAGTATGTATTCCTACATATTTGGGTGTATGCATTTGTGTATATGTGTGTGCTCATGTGTATGTGTTTATGTACATATGTATATGTACTTTATGCATATATATTTGTGGGTGGGTATATAGATATATTGTATGTGTATGTATAGATGAATGTATGTATGTATGTGTGTGTATATGTGTGTATATGTATGTATGTATGTAATAAAAAATACAGAAAAAAGAAAACCCTGCTGAATTGGCACTCAAAAAACATCTAAATATCCCTCAGCATCCCTAGGTCAGGACACTATTATACTAATATTAATATTAAAATATCACTTTTATTGATATTGATTAAAAGAAAATCTCACAAAAAGTCATTAAAACACCTCTAAGATTGTTCACCAAATTCTCAAAAGAATCCTGTGACGTCTCACACGGACACCTTAGAGAAACACTAAGTGAACAGAAAAATAGCTAGAAGAGCTATAAATAAATTCCTCAAACTAACATATGTATGGAAAATAAAGGGTAAATGGAATCACCTGATCCAATTATACTAGTGATCTAACATACAGTGCTTCCATTACCAAAAAACATGGCATATGGTATGCTATAAACCTCAGAAAAAAGGGAATCCCACGCTTAGCATTACCAAAAAATTGTTATCATAATGCTCCCGGAAGAATAAACTACCAGATTAAAGCGTGAACATTTATCTGTAATCACTCGATAAAAATGGAACAAGGGAAACCTGAAATCCTATATATGTATAGCTCTCCGTTACTTCCAGTCTCTCTTATCACCTAGCTCAGAAGATTGCAATGATATGTAGGATACTTCTGCTTAAAACATAATGGTGAGTCAATGAGATGATTATTAAAATCAAAATTGCACACGGAGTCACCCAGCAGAGTAATCCAAAAGAAAAGGATGAAACAAGGGGAGAGAGCTTACTGAAGCTCTAACTCCCCGATTACATCCACATACCAGCAAAGCTGACTAGAGACGGAAGAATTCAAAAATCAGCAACACTGTCCGACGCGCGTTTCGTCGGCATTAGCGAACTTCATCTGGGTAGTGTTGCAAAACCAAAAACACTCCACAACTACCTCTTTTTTATATCCTGTAGACCAATAACGATTGGACAGAAATCCAAAGCCAATCATTGGGGGGAATGACATACGCATCACTGCAAAAGGTGATTGAAGCTGTCAATCAAAATCAAAAACTAGTGACATCACCTAATATATCGTCAAAAAATTCAATAAAAAAACACACAAAAGCTCTCACTAAAATCTTAAGCGAGAATATATTATATTCTATTCATCGGTGTTCCTAAAGAGCCCAGGTTCACACATCTACAAAGACACAAAAAGTATCTTATTATACGTTACAAAGATTCTCACTTGGTTCATGCCGATAAGATAAACAACAATGTAGCAAGAAAGCCACACTGTCTGAATCCCCTGTATTCAGCGTGAATGACTCGGTGATTAAAAAAAGAGATTTCAGAAACGTCTGAAACCTCGTTATTAATAGAACAATAATCGGCAAATAATATAGTATTGAAATACTATATGAATATTATACTAGTGTTTCTTAGTGTTACTACACAAAGTTAACAAATGGTTAAATCCATAAATATAAATGATGCTCGTTTTGTAAGATCACCAAATGCCTAAGAAAACAGATCTGGATTCAATCTTAAATAAAATAAACCAAGTGAAGATATTACATAACTCTAAATCACTGCTTATTCAGCAAATATGTAGCAATATGTATACTCTAGTACGGAGAGGGAAACAGATTCACCAAAAATCAATTATCTTATATTAAAGATGGACACTTAGGGTCCATTCTTCATTCAATCCAGCTGGTTTCATACTGTTAAGTAAAAATATCCAGCGATTTTCATTTTTTAAAAGAATATGATTGTAATCTCCTCCTCTTATTCCAAGTTTAACTTGTTGTAAACCATAAGCCTTGAGATCAGTCGGATTAGAGCTATGATGCAACATAAAATGTTTGGCTACTGATGTTAGCTGTTTTCCAGCCATGACTGACTCTTGAGGTGCCCTAAGTATATTGTGAGCATGTTCTCTAACTCTTGTTTTGAGTTTCCTAATAGTTTTCCCTACATATTTCATCCCACATGGGCATTCTAGGCAGTACACAACAGCCTTGGTTTGACAAGTAATAAAGTCACTAATATGATGTTGTTTGCCAAATCTATCTTTAATAACTTTTGTAGTAGTCATATGTTGACAAGCAATACAATGTCCACAAGGGTGGGATCCTGAAACTGCAGGCTTATTTTTATACTGTAAATGACTGTGTACCAACTTGTCACGTAAGTTCGGCGCTCTCCTGCAGGACATAGAGACCTTATCTCCTAGAATATTTTTTAAATTCTCATCACTCATCAGAATATGCCAATGTTTATCTATAATCTTCCTTAGATGTTCCCATTGGCAACTGTATGTAGATACAAATCGTATTTGTTGATCATCAGAGGTTCTCTTTTGATGATATAAAAGGAAAGGGCGCGAACTATACAAAGCCCTCTTGTAAGCTTTTTTAATCACAGTCTTACTGTATCCTCTCTGTGTGAATCTTTCTGTTAAATCATCAGATCTCATCTTAAAATCTTCTATAGTGCTACAATTACAACGCAAACGTAAAAATTCTCCCACAGGGATATTGTTCTTCATCATTTTTGGATGATAACTACTGTAATGTAGCAAAGTATTGGTGGCAGTAGGTTTTCTAAAAAGATCTGTGATAATGCAATTGTTAATATCTCTCTTAATTGTTATATCTAAGAAATCAACTGCATTATAACTGCAATTCATAATGAGTTTAAGATTCATAGTATTATCATTAAGTTTCTGAACAAACTCAACCAACAATTCTTGAGACCCATCCCACAATATAAACAAATCATCAATATACCGTAACCATAACATCACATGATTGGTATATTGTTCTAAAGATTTAGAAAAAACAACAGTCTCCTCCCACCACCCGAGGTACAAGTTGGCATAAGTGGGAGCACATGCACTCCCCATAGTGGTACCTCGGGTTTGCAGGAAGAAACTGTTTTTAAAGACAAAGAAATTCTTTGTAAGGATGAATTTCAATAAGTCCAACAGAAAATGTTTTTTGTGATCATTATGTGTACTGTCCTTGTTCAAAAAATATTGAACTGCCTTTAGACCAAACAAAGTGTCAATTGATGTGTATAGCGACTCTACATCACAGGTCACCAATAAGGTTTCTGAT
The DNA here is from genome assembly GCA_037306005.1 of Rhinophrynus dorsalis. NCBI lineage: Eukaryota > Metazoa > Chordata > Amphibia > Anura > Rhinophrynidae > Rhinophrynus > Rhinophrynus dorsalis. The sequence goes on from CM074723.1 coordinate 191,127,748, forward strand.
GATACTGGTAATAATTCAATCTTAGAAAAAATATCACCAGTATCTCTAATATATGAACTAACACTGTACACATATTGTCGAATATTATAGTAAATATATTGACTTGCTTTTTCATCAAACTACCATTGCCTGAGATGATCGGTCTACC